>JARHVA010000995.1:3520000-4076062 GCA_037957365.1 Torreya grandis | reverse complement strand
AAGATCCTCTTGAAGAACATCATCCTGAACCATTCTTTAAATTTAGAAATCCCAAATAAGAAGGTTTTGAAGAAGAAGAAGTTGAGGAGATAAGAGATAAAGAGGAGGAAGAAGAGATGGCTAGATGACATATTTTCCTAGCCTTCAATACCTAAAATCCAATTAACCTTCCTACCAATGATCATATTCTTCCCAATGCTACCAAAAGTATCCCTAGATTCAATGGAGAGGACCATATTACCCCATATAATCACATTAGGGACATTTCAAATGTTTACAACTTCCAAAATATCACTCAAGTTAAAATAGCTATTAGACTACTTACCATGTCTCTAAAGGGTAAAACACTTAATTGGTATAGAACATTGGGAGTTGGTTGCATTACTAATTGGGATGACTTTGAAGAGTTGTTGGTGAATAGGTTTGAGAATAAGAGTGACCCACATTTCACTAATCCATCAACTAAATGTGATAAGGATATGTCTTAATGAATCTACAGAGGATTTTAATGAAAGGTTTCAAAGGACATGGTATAAATTGCCACCTATCATGAGGCCTCCTCCAAGCTTTGTATTCCCCACTTATCTCAAGTCCATTGGCATTGATGTGGTAGTAATGTTATAGTCAATGGGAGTATTTAATTTACCTGATGCATATGAGATAGCTATTGAAGTTGAGAATAGTTTGATTACAAGCTAGGAAATTACCCCTAAGAGTCTTTATGCCTTTGTTTTCTCATAGTTCAGTTGAAACTCTAAGTGTAACCCCAAGTTCCCAATGCCAATGCCAAGTCTAGAACAAGTCCTAAAAAGGTGGATAATGTTATTTTTAAGCACAAAATATACTGAGAAATGGGGGTGAATTAGTATATTAGATATATTTTTACTTAATTAAATTCCTTTTATTTAACCACTTAACCATACATTCAAGATATGAAATAAAATTGAACTAATAATATTTACCACATGAGAGAGAGAGAGAGAGAGAGAGAGAGAGAGAGAGAGAGAGAGAGAGGAGAGAGAGAGAGAGAGAGAGAGATTTTATGTGGAAACCCCAAAATGGGAAAAAACTATGGAAAACAATATCAAGTATATGAATGAGCACCAACTCAAATTATAAATTTTTCAAGCACCAACTTGTAGGAGTACCAACCCCTTTTCCATGCACCAACATAACAACTATTTGTGTACACCAACCCATAGGAGCACCAACCCCTCTTGTGTATAAAACACAACTATCTCTCAATGTTGTTTACTCAATAAATGATAGAACTCTACAATATCTCTTGATTTTATATCTTTGAAAAACAAATACAAACCATGAAATCTCTTGCATATAAAAAATGGCTTCTTAAGCCATTATTTATAGCTTTCTAAATGACGTTTGGCATTCACCCTTTGTGACCCTTCAATCCTCATGGAAAATGGTGCAAAACTAGCATGACCCTTTGTATCCTTGCATTTGAAAAGTCATATGTTGACCCTTCATAAGCAAATGTCTCCTTTCCTCTTTTGTCTTTATCTTGGTGAATTTTCATATTCCTCAAAGTGTCCCTTCATGGAAAAATAGACCATACCCTTTTTTGTCTTCACATGGTAACTCTTAAAATTCCTCAAGATGACTCTTCATGAGAAAATACATCCCATTCTTGTTTTGTCTTCACCCCATGAATCTTTGACTTCTCCATGGGCCCTCTTTTGAATTATATGCAATCAAAAATATATTCATTAATATTAAATAAATATTAACACAAATTAGCCAATATATGAATATTAAAAACACCATTACATGCTATGGGGCCTTTATCACCAATAATTATAGACCTTTGACATCAATGATAATATTTCTAGCAATCTCCCCCTTTGTCATTGATGGCAGCCTAAAACTAAAACTACCACATCTTGAAACCTGTACTGTACATGTCAACCTACACATAATTCCATCTAAAAAACATATAGTAACTCCCTTTTACTATAGAAACCTATACTTATTCCCTATACTTATTCCTTATACCTATTTCTACACTTGCACTTGTACCTATACTTGTACCTATTTTTCTCTTCCTTTGACATCAATGGCAAAGTGCCTACTTGGAGCTAACACTTAGCTCCCCCTCAACTGATGCTGATCCTCAATGGTAGGAAGCAAAATAAATTACTCTCAACTTCTCTTGTAGATACTCAAATGTGCCTTTGGTAGTACCTTTGTTAAAATATCTACAATCTGCTCTATAGTATTGATATATTCCATCTTAACCTGTTGATCTATAACCTATTCTCTCAAGAAATGATATCTAATGGGAATATATTTTGTTCTTGAATAAATCACTAGATTTTTAAAAATATTAATAGCACTTGTGTTGTCACAAAAAATAAAAATAGGTTCATCTTATTTTACCTTGATATCTTCTAAAGTTTTCTTCATCCAAAGCACTTGAGTACAACACAATATTGATACAATATATTATAATTCAACTGTAGAAAGTGATACTAAATTTTTCTTTTTTATTTAGCCATGATACTAAGCTATCACCAAAGAAGAAATCTCCTCCACTTGTACTCTTTCTGTTATCCAAACAACCTACCCAATCTGAATTTGTATAAGTAACCAAAGTTAAATCTCTACCTGTGGGATACCATAATCCATAATTTAATGTCCCCTTGATATATCTAAATATTCTCTTCACCAACTAAGCATGACTATCTTTTAGAGCTGACTGATATCTTGTAACCATACCTACTGCATACATGATGTCTAGCCTCGATGCTGTCAAATATAAAAGACTACCAATCATATATCTATATAATGATTGATCTACAATATTTAAATCTTATTCCTTGTTCACCTTATTTCCTATACTCATTAGTGTGCCAATTGGTGTATAATCCTCAAAACCAAATTTCTTCAACATTTCCTTGACATATTTAATTTGAGATATGAAAATTCCTTTATCTGACTAGAATACTTGTAACCCTAAGAAAAATGATAATTCTCCAAGCATAGACATCTCAAATTATTTTTACATATTATTAAAAAATTATTTTGTCATATTTTCAATGCTTCCTCCAAAAATGATGTCATCAACATATACCATAACAATCAATTAATGCTCACCTTCTATTTTGATGTAGAGATTACTATCAACAAATCCTCTCTTGAAACTTTGATCCTGCAAGTCCTTATCAAGTCTTGCATACGAATCTACATGAGCTTGTTTCAATCCATACAATGATTTCTTCAATATTCATATATGTCTACTAATATTTGAGAGAATAAATACCTCATGCTGCTTAACGTAGACCTCTTCTTCTAGATTCTCATTTAAAAAGGTAGATTTGATATCAATCTAAAATACTTTGAAAATTTTAAACACTGAATATGCAAGAAACATTCTAATAGCCTCTAGCCTTACTAATGGTGAAAAAGTTTCTTCAAAATATATTCCCTCAATCTGAGCATATTTTTTACATACTAATCTTGCTTTATTCCTGGTCACTTCTCTATTTTCATTCAATTTATATTTGTAAACCCATTTTATTCCTATCACATTATGATCTTTTGGTCTAGGCACTAATTCCCAAGTATCATTATTTTCTATCTAATTTAATTATTCATCCATTACCTTAACCTAATAATTATCATGTCTAGCTTCTAAAAAAGTTCTAGGCTAAATTTTGGATAACAAAATTTTTTTTGCTCAAATTCACTTACCATCATTCTTCTAGTGTGAATTCCTTCATTAATGTCTCTGATAATGTCACTTTTATTATGATTTATTTGAACATATTTGGATGAAGTTTTGGTGTCCTTTTTCTCCTTCTCATCTTCATCTAATTCTTCAAAATCTTCCTCTTCAATGATTTCAGGAATGCCTACTGGATCACTGATTCTTTGTGTTCCATCTTCTTCTATCCTGACACTTGTACTTTCAACAATTTTCTTGATTATTTTGTTATAACATTTAATTTTATAAGAATAACCAAGAAATATACCTTCATATACTCTATATTCAAACTTACCAAGTTTTTTATCATTTCTCTTTATGAAGCATCTGCTGCCAAAAACTTTGAAATAATCAACTATTGCTGGTTTGTCTTTTCATAGCTCATAAGGAGTTCTATCACTATTGACTCTCAATAATTATCTATTATGAATATTAATTTCTATAACAACTACCTCTCTCCAATATTTATTTGGTATTTTGGATTCATTTAGCATTGTCCTTGCCATCTCTTGAACTATTTTGTTTCTTTGTTTAAATACTCTATTTTATTGTGGAGTTCTAGCTATTGAATAATATGTCTTTATTCTATGGTCTTCACAAAACTCAATAAAATAATTTGACATGAATTCTCTTCCTTGATCTGATCTTAAACACTTAATATTCAAACTAGTTGCATTCTCAACTAATGCTTTTAATGCTTTGAAATATCTGAAAGCTTCTAATTTTTTTTAAAAAATATTACCCAAGTCATACGTGAAAATTTTTCAATAAGCAACATGAAATATTTCTCACCTTGAGTACTTTAGGTTCTCATAGGTCCATAGAAATCAATGTGAACAAGCTCAAATATTTGAGTGGTCGAGTACTCTTTTGTTTTGAACCACCTTCTGGCTTGCTTCCCATGCTAACAAAGTTCGCAAAGCGTGTCAGATGGCTTTGTAATATTTGGAAGATTTATGAATTCTTGATGATGTTGATAAAATTGTCAAAATTTATGTTTCCCATTCACTTGTGTCATAGCTAACTTTCTTCAATTTGACACAAACAACATCTTTGAGCTTTGATGTCTGATAACATATACACATTATTACGTATTCTCTAAGCATATGCAACCAACACATAAATTTTTTCTCCTAATTTCACAACCTTCTGCATAAAAACTTTAGTGTGTTCCCTTGATCACACATTTGAATTACACTCAAAATATTATGTTTAAGACATTATACATACAAAACATTTTCAATTTTAGTTCTACCATTATCCAAACTTAGTGTACCTTTTCTGATAATTCTAGAAGTAGTATTATCTCTAAATTTTAATATGCCACCATTGATCTTCTTTAAGGTTATGAACTTGATTTTGTCTCTTATCATGTGCCTCGAATATCCACTATCAATAAACCATGGCTTTTCTTTATTTCTTGTATGCAAATCTATCTGTACCAACATAGATTTTTCAGGTTGTTTCTTTTGCCATGAACCTATCTAAACTTTATTCTTGATGAATAGATCCTTGAAACTCTAGTTCTTATTGATTGACTCAAACACAATTCTATAGTATTAGGATGTGTCTAAAGTTTTTTCACTTATAACATATTATGGCCTCTTTATTAAATCCTGATAGAGGAGAAAAATAGTTGTGGCTTTTGCTTGACTCTGCATGACTTTCTTTCTCCTTATTTTAGAAATTGTTATCCCTTTTTTGACATTCTATTTTCTTATGACCATATCCATTAAAATAAATATAAAAATAGGACCTATTTATGTATCTATGACATAATTTTCTTTTGTAGCTCTGTTCCTTCTAGCCTTCTTTGTTTGAGATGTCCTCTGTATTCTTAACTTCTTCCTTTTTTATTTCATCTTTTGTAAGAGCTTCAACATAACTCTTTCCTTTTTTCTTGTCTATGAAATTAGTGGCATCCCATTTTTATTTTTCAAATATGATACCTATCTTATATAACATTTATCTTTGAATTTATAATATCTTATTCAACATATTAGTGTTATTCTCAAATTTTGAATCATTGGCTGCTCTATCATTGATTGCTTTATTTGTTTTCTCAAGATCTAATTTTAAAGAAGCAATTTCAATAACATACCTTTCACATTATTTAAATACTTTTTGAAACTATGCATTAGATCTTCTTCATTCTTATTATATTTTTCAAATTGTGCTTGTTGATCTTCAATTGTTTCCTTTGATTCCTTTTCATTTTTTTAAATCTGGAGCTTTAATCTTCGATTATTCTTCTCAAGAGATTTTAACTCTTCTAAGGCAAAAATGATTTCTTCTTCTAGATTTACTTCAGCTTCATCCTATTCTTCTTCTTGATCATCTGTACCTATATTTGTAGAGGCATTTTCATGTATGGCCATGAATCACTGACTCCATTATCTCTTCTTATTCTAAATAACTAACTCCACTATCTTCGGCTGAGCTAGGATATTTAGAATAAAAACTCTTTTTCTCGAATCTCTTCTTAATTTTTTTTAAAAAATTATTCTTGTATGTATACTTTCCTTCTTCATTGTCACGATTGCCCTTATCTAGGCACTTAGCTACAAAATGTCTAATATTTCCATAATTAAAACATTTAAAAGGTAATTTTCCTTGATATTTACCTATACTTTTTTTTGGCTTACAAATAAATAGAGCTTAATTGTCATCTTCATCACCACCTGAACTATCACTTGATTCTTGAATCTTAGCCTTCTCTTTCTTTGATGTATTGAAAGTAGCTTCTCTCTTTGAAGGTTTCTCTTATTTGGTCCATATCTTATATGCCATAAGAATGCCATGTAGTTCATCCATCTTTAGCTTGGTTAAATTCTTCATCTCTTCAATTGCTGAAACTTTTTCATCATATCTCAATGGTAGAGATCTCAAAACTTTTTGAACCATAATTGATTGTTGTAACTTTTCTCTAAGACCTTGAATTTTATTAACTATTTGATCAACCCACAAAAGATAACCTGCTATATTTTTTTTCCTCTTCCATCTTCAAACTATCAAAATATCTTCTAAAAGTCTAAAGCTTAGCTTGCTAAACCTTTCCATCACCTTTATAAATATTCTCAAGTTTTACCCAAGTTTCATGAGTAGATTTATATTGCATAGCTTTAACAAATTTTTATTCACATGAACCACATAAAATAACATTTAAAGCTTTAGCATTATTTTCACTTGCCTTCTTTTCTATCATAGTAGTTACAAGTGTCTATGGCTCTTCATATTCCTCCATTACTGCTTACCAAATGTCAAATCCAAGGGCCATCAAATAAGTCTTCATCCTTATGCTCCAAAAAACATAATTTGTCCCATAAAATAAAGGTGCCTTATTTATAGAAAAACTTTCTTGTGATATAGCCATCATGCTTTCCCGATCTACCTTCAAGCTATAAATTTTTTTAAAAAAGAACCTAATCTGATACCAATTGTTAAGCATAAAATATAATGAGAGGGAGGGGGTGAATCAATATATTATATATATTTTTACTTAATCAAATTCTTTTTCTTTAACCACTAAACCACACATTCAAGATATGCAATAAAACTAAAACAATAATATGCAGCACAAGAGAGAGAGAGAGAGAGAGAGAGAGAGAGAGAGAGAGAGAGAGAGAGAGAGAGAGAGAGAGAGAGAGAGAGAGAGAGAGAGAGAGAGAGAGAGAGAGAGAGAGAGAGAGAGAGAGAGCAAATTTTTACATGGAAACCCAAAGTGATAAAAACCATAGAAAATAAACTCAAGTATATGAGTGAGCACCAACTCAAATTACAAAGTTTGCAAGCACCAACTTGCAGGAGCACCAACCCCTTTTTCATGCACCAACACATCAAATATTTATGAGTACCAACCTATAGGAGCACCAACTCCTTGCAAATATTTGTGAGCAACAACCCATAGGAGCACCAACCCCTCTTGTGTATAAAACACAACTATCTCTCAATGTTGCTTACTAAACAAATGATATAACTCCACAATATCTCCTGATTTCTCTCTTCAAAAACAAATACAAACCATGCACTCTCTTGCATATAAAAAATGGCTTCTCAAGACTTTATTTATAGCTTTCCAAATTACATTTGGCATTCAACCTTTGTGACCCCTCAATCCTCATGGAAAATATTGCTAAACTTGCATGACCCTTCATATCCTTGCATTTGAAAAGTCATATGGTGACTCTTCATAAGCAAAATGCATCCTTTCCTCTTTTGTCTTTATTTTGGTGACTTTCATATTCCTCAAAGTGTCTCTTCATGTAAAAATTCACCATACCCTCTTTTATCTTCACATGGTGACTCTTAGAATTCCTCAAGATGACTCTTCATGAGAAAATGCATCCTATTCCTCTTTTGTCTTTACCCCATGACTCTTTGACTTCTCCATGGGCCCTATTCTAACTTATATGCAACCAAAAATATATTCATTAATATTAAATAAATATTAACACATGTTAGGTAAGATATGAATATTAAAAACACCATTAAATGTTATGGAGCCTTTATCACCTGATCTGTAAACCCTAGTAGGAACTTCACTACTTTTTAAAAAAATATTTACCAAGATCTCTTAAGTTCTCAATTCCATAATTTAAACTGAATTGGAAGTGGAAATTTCTCAACTTATCAGATGTTAGAATGATTAAAAATTGATGAAAATCTTATCCAAATTGAGTTTCAAAAATTGAAATAAAGTGAAATGAAAGATCACATCACTTTTCCATTAAAACTGTCAGATTTTCCCAAATTTTTGATTTTATCCAATTTCTCATAAATGATCAAAAAAATATTTTTTTTTGCATTCTGATTAAAATCTGAATTATAATTTGCAAATTAACTAATAATGAAATGCAAAAATGAATTCAAAGATCAAAACATAGAAATTGTTTATGGGGTTCAAAATTCCTACGTCCCTGGGTTCTTATCGAACCGATCCATTAATGTTGCTAAATTTGAAAGCTAAAATAGTACTTAAAATAAAAAATATATCATTTCTCTCTACAAAAATAGTGTTTCAAACCTTTGAAAGACCTTGGCTGACTCAACACGTCCTTCACCTTCTTGAATCACAAGTAGAGGCTTCTCCAAATCAAAATTTGAAACTTTTGTAGCTTAAAATGACATCATTAATTCTACAAAATGGGAAAATGAATATACTACATATAGAGTATCATAATTATAAACAACTTTGTAGTTTACTCCAAGCTCTAGTTCAGCCTCTAAGGGCTCCAAAATGATCAAATCCAATAAACTGGTTTATAATTCGCCAATACACTGTCGGTCAAAAGCTTGCCTTCAAATACAAGTTCACTCCTTTCAAATTACTTAAAAACACATGGTTCAAGCAGTCAAAGCTTATCATTTTTAAATGGGAGGTCTAAGGTTCAAGACTTATCCATTCTATTTAGGCGCTTTGCTTATCCTTTTGTCCCACATTTGCTATTTAGGAATGGTTTGCATGCCTTTTAAAAATTGGCGGCCTCCTTAACAAATGCCGATGCCACTTTTTAGGGGAGACTAAGGTGCAAGCCTTATCAAAATGCCTAACTTAGGCCACCATTGGAGATTTCCCTGGGTAGGACATGGTCTTTGTGTGGCAAGGTGGTTGGCGTGATAGATTTGGTTGATGGTTTGGTCTTCAGTCTTCCACGTGGTATTACGTGGCTTAGACATTAGTTCCACATGTAGGAAATACAAGGCATAATATGGATTTAAATATGATTACATAATTTGTACATGTTGTCAAAGACAAAAATCAACCAAGCCCCAAATTTTTGGACTCCCATTGATTGCCATGTGTCACCACTTGATTGGACCACTTGGCATGTCCACATTGTGCCACATCATCTTGCAACACCACATTTTTTCCTGTCACATCAGAAATTCAATGGCCTATAACTTTTGCATACAGTGTCCATTTTTTCAAACCACAAAAAGCATCAAAAAGCTCTCGATGAGATCTATGTTGTGAAATTGGTTTCATCACAACTTGGAAGGGTTTTCCAAATTGAACTTTGGATCATCACCAATAATGCTAGACCTTGACATAAATGATAATATTTACAATAGCTATAGACAAAGATGAAATGATTTGGTCATTACATGTTTAGATCAAACAAGATCAATTGTATACAAGTGCTCCACCCAATCCCCAATATTATCCTTCACAAAATTATAGACCTTCACCCCAATATAATTACTAAGGAAGAGGACAAGGTCAACAAGGTTTTAATAGGCATCCCAATATCTATAATCCTAATTCTATTCCATCTACAAGGTCTATTTTTATAGTCCATATCAACTTAGTTTAAGGAGATGAACATTTTGATAATTGGGGACAATCTCAAGGTCAGTTTATGTATGATGGTGGAGGAGGTTGTCAAGTGTTAATGACACAATAAGGAGTGACTCCTTGCCTCACATGAAAATAACAAAATCTCATGCAAAGGGATACTCATGAGAGAGGGTAGCAAGCCAAAGTACCAATCTTATGAACTTTCAAAAAGAAGATAACCATGTGTTGAACCAAAGTACATCAGTTGCAGCCAACACAAGAAACCAAAAAGAGAGATTTGGGAGATGTTTTAGAAGCACATGTGACTCCAAGTAATTAATTTACAAGGCCACAAAGTGTGAATCCTAGTGTAATACCCCCTTCTATTCACAATCCTCATCAAAGTAAAAATGTGAACAAGGTTGACAAAGCACTTAAAGGATTGCCATTCAATACTTCTTCTCTATTGCCTTCATAACCTAAGAATTAGTTGATTTTTCTAAGACTCTTCAAGAGTTATAAGATGATGCTACAATCAATGACTTAATTGAACATATTGAAGATGATACCTCAAGTAGCCCTATGATTGAAGAGTTTGTCATTGGGTACATGTCTTCACCCTATTGGATTAGTCTTTGAGCTTGATGAAGGAGCTTATGACATGGAACAACAAATAAAGGTTTTGCGAGAAGAAGACACTTTAACTATAAGACAAGAATAAGTATACCTTGAATATATTAATGAATTTACATGATCCATGGAAGATGATGATCATCAACCTTGCAACACAAGATGAAGAATAGGAACTTATCATCCAACATGATGTTCCACAAGGATTTTGTAAGAAATTTGATGAACTTCAAGTCCTTTCTATTGATCATGAAGAGTTGGCATTTTGGGATGATCCTTGAAACATTTTGATTGATCTTGAATGATTCATATTCACTTAATTAAGATCTTGATAAATTTTTTGAAGGAGATGTTGAAATTGAACCTATTAAAATTCATGAATCACCTCAACATGAAGACAAGGTTATAAGGTAGTCCTATTTGCACATGTTTGAAGAGTTTGAAGAGCAAGGTAAGCATGGTACATCCTCAATAAAATAAAATGCATAAGATAGATGATGAATATAAGATACTAATAAAGATAGTAAGTTAAAAATAACCTCTCCCATGCATTTAGTTTCCAGGACCACCAAAGCTTGATGGGAGACCTTACCTTTTAAAATGAGTATAATCTTAATGATGAAAAGCCATTTTCAATAAAAGTTGAGGTTGAGTGTGAGGGTCAAAATGAGCCCAAAATCAATGAAAAATCACTTGAACCAAGGGCTATGGTTTCCCATTCAAACCAATCAAGAGAATTATGTTTCCATTAAACACATGTTCTTAGCTATAGAACCAGATGAAAACCAATGCAAACACCATGGGAAGTGAACAAGGTGTTGAACAAATAATAACAATTATTGAGTGAAAAATTTCACATCCTTCTATTTAAATTCAATAAGATGGTATAAAAAAACTTTCCTTTTTTATTTAGGAGGATCATATCTTTCTATTTAGTTTGCACATATTAGAGTGTGTTTGTTTTAGTTTATCTTGTGTTTCCTAAGTGTTTCATAGCATAAGTGTGTTTTCCTTCCTTTTGTTTAGTGTGTGTATTTGATTTGTGTGTGTGTGGATAAAAAAAACTTGTTTTTCCTTGATTCAAAGGTCTATTCAAGTCAATTTGAGTGCCCATATGCATGACTCCATGCCCAATGGGACAGACTAGGCAACTGGTCTTAGGCATAACTGGCATGCCACCCCTAGGAATCACCAAGAATATTGGACCAAATTTGACCCTGATTCAAATTTGGTTAACCAATACTATTTTTATGTTTTGAATAAGGTTTCATATGTCCTATGGGGTATTTTGTTGTCCTATATGTCTCACTTGTCCTTCTTCTAGTCCTTGTTGAAGCCTATCCTCCTTATACTGACTAGTCAACCAAAGTCAAAGTGGGTAAAACATGGTAGAAATTATTCAAAGTGATAAATTATTTTAAATTTTTTTTAATAGGGTCTTTTATATGTTTCAAGGTGTCTTCAAGTCATAAATTGGCCACTTGATAGGTTTCATGTGCAAAAAGGGTGATTTGGCCATTTTTCTATCCTAATTAATGACTTGTACATATGGTGAATTTATAATATTTGTCACCAAAGTGAATATAAACATGGAGGGGGTCAAATTATTTTAATATCAGTTAGGTGGTAGTTAGAAAATTTAGTTATATGTAGGAAATGGTAGTTTCTCCATAAAATAGGCCCCTTTGGACACTTGTATGGACTTCTTGAATTATCTGTTATCTAAAAACATGGGTAGAGTGTATATTCACCTCCCTACACCAATTTCCATGTTTTTAATGTATATATTTCAGCAAAAATTTCATCTACAACTTCTTCTTCATCCACTTCTCCTTGTAAGCCAAGAAAGGCCAAATTCAAACACTTGGTGTGGACCATATAGTTGGAGTTGGGAAGAATGGTATTGGTGGGTGAAAGGTATTTGAGTATAATTCAATTTCATGGAAATATTTCTTATAGTAATATATTTTCCTTTATGAACCATTTCTAACACTCCAAGCAACATTTTATGCACTTACATCCATGAGGGGGTCACTCTTTGCACTTGTTTTAATTTTTATTACTTTGGTTTGATGGATTTGTTTATTTTAGGTATTTATCCATGATTTCAAAGAAATTTATATGGTTATCTTGGTTTTTAAAAGTTCAAGTACCTGAGAAAGCCCTTCTAGACTTGTGTATGCTAAAGACTAGCTCTTTCACACTTATAGTCATCTCAAGTGCCTTGAATGTAGGTTGTTCACATTGAAGAGAGTGTTTTGAGATTGTTTTGAAAGGTTTATTAATGGATATTATTAATTTTAAGGTTGAAAATTGTATTTTACGTGGTTTGAAGGCCTTGTCCTTGCACATTCTTACTCTTTCATGTTTTTGCTTGCATATCACAATCTAGAAGGCCATCTATAGCCCTTGATGACATCATGTTAATGTTTTGGAAAGGTTTACATGTTTTAAATTATTTTAAAATAATTTGGTATGCATTAAGGTTAGTAATGGAGTCATACAAGTTCCCTTATAAGGGAGTTTCATGATCTTTCTACTCATGTATCTAAATTATGACCTGTAGGTGGCCTAAACAAGAAATTAGAACACCCACAAAGGTTTGAAACATAAGTTGAAGCTTCATTAGAATATTTAGATGTCAAAGAGGTCATAAAATGAATTATATGAGGGATAAGTAAGCAAAAAAAGGAATAAACATGATAAAATGTCTCCACACTATATTCAGGGATCCTTTCCCTAAAATAACCAAATAGAGGGTAGGGAACTTTTTAGGATCAGCCTAAAATAGGGTGTAGATGATTCCCAAGACAATAACCTAGTCCATTTAGTATCCCTTACCATATAAAATTACCTTGAAAAAATAGGGGGGGAAGTTGACAAAAAGAGGAAGGTGTTCAAGAGCTCTAAAAGCACCTCAGAACATACTGAATTTTGTCAATGACATCTATAGGATTGTGAAGATGTGAAGATTTTTTGACATCTTGAGAAAGAAATCATGCATTATTCTCATTATTAAATGATTATCATGGACCCAAACATGCATTCATGAATATAAGGATCAAAATTAAAGGTGGTGTGCCTTGCTTTATCTCCCAAGCCTATCCCCTGTCTATACACAGTCTTGGGAATTGACACTTACAACTAGGCAAGTTAGACAGTGAGTTTTCTTATCATCTTGGTGTTTTGAGTGGAGTTTATCCCATTTAAAGGAAATTAAAAAAATGGGTAGGTGTTATATAGTTTATCAAACTCCAATAAAACCTATAAACATCATCATCAAAGTCCATTTGAAGCCATGACAACCTATAATCAAAATGGAGTTTCAAGATTCAAAGAGGTCTCTTCTTGTGTAGATGGGTTTAGATTGTGTTCATAGTTTAAAATGAATGATTAATGAAAATTTTAATATCCCAAGTCTATTAATGATGTATCAATGATTTCCTTCAACTTATAAGTGCCTATAGGGTTCAATACTCAGGTAAGGAAAATAAACCTACAACTAAGCATGAGTAGACAATGGACTTATTTAGTTTGTGAGGATGTTTAAGGGGTATTTAAGGAATAGGATAATTCAAAAAAACATTGTTACATCTCATGGGATCCATGAGAGGTCCAAAAAAAATCATAAACACCTCATTTTTCCCTAAATCACCACCTACAGGCTTGTATGGATTGAGATAGGTAGTGAGTTGGAGTTAGTGCTCTCAATGATGCTAATGCCACCCAAGGTCAATTGATGAGTTAAAAATGATATTTAATTAAGTTTTAGGTATCAATAAGTGTTTCAAACATTTGTTTAAGGCCTAATTCATTTGCAATTAACACCTATAGGTAGGGGATAAGGAGGTTTTTATCTTAGTCCAACAGGCAGGGTTTGACAAGTTGACATAAAGGATCAACCTTTGAAGACTTATGGAGAATAGAGTCATTTATAAAAACTTATATGATCTAATATGGACCTATATATATTTTCCTACACCCAAATCTGGTTCCATGAAAGAAGATATCAACCTACAACAAAGCTTAGTGCAAATAGAGTATGGAAGAGGCAGAATAGGTTATGTTTGATGATGTTTTTAGAGAAAAAAGGTGAATAAAGTAATGTAATGATGTGTAAATCCTATGTAGGGTTTAAAAATTTTTAAAAAATGCTCAAAAACCTATAATTAGGGTCTCCAAGGATTAGACATAGTCCATTTCCTCATACCCTGTAAACAATATTCACTCCAAAAGCCTGCCTAGTAGATTGGGAAGGTTGGGGGGTCAAATATTGGAGTTGAGAGTACATTTGGGTTTTAAATAAGAATATTAAATGGTTAGAGTTTAAATAAATATAAGGGAAGTGCACCCCATTTTTTCTTATATAGGGTCACTTTTCCCCTTATATAAACCCTACAACTCCATAAAAACAGATCAAGGCATGGTATATAAGGAAAAGATAGATCAAATTAAGGTTTTTATAGCTGTAAAATACATTAAAAAATATGGTATGCTAGGTTATAGGGTTGGAAGATATGCAAGGTGGTCTAGATAAGGAGGTCTATAGGTAGACCTAGTAAGGCAACATGTGAGCCTAAGTCTTCATGAGGGATTAATTACACTTTTAGACTTTGCCAAGAATTGAGATGTTTAGGATACATTAATGGAGGTTGAAATGATATATAGGAGATATCTTAAAAGTGTAAAAGGATAACAAATGATTTTTTACCATCAATTTGCAAGTAGATCCTTTGGAGAAGGTCTAAGCCTAGTTACTAAATAGAGGTCATTTCCATTCCTAGTTCTTGAGAAGTTATTCCAATGATTGAGGCATGTTTGTGATATGTATATAAAGGTGTTTGAACCTTAAGTAGACAAGAGAATCATTAGAACACTAATTCTTGGACTGAATACACTTAAAACCCTCACATAATACATGAAAAGGACTTAAATGTCAACTTGAAATGCTTGAAAATTTCATGATCTTATGCATGGGATCTAGATGTGATTGGATAAGTTTGATAGGGTCCCCAAAAAGACCTCAGTGGCATTTTATTAGAGGTCTAATGTCTATTCTTTATGAATAAATGTTAAGACCCAAAATCACCTCAAAACCCTATTTTGTGACTTGATGGGAGAAATGAGGCTCAAATTGAATCAAAATATACAAATTTGACCCTAAGATATAAAGAGAAGTTGTTAGAAACTTCATGAGGATTAGATCTATGAAATCAGATTATATGAAATCTATATAGGTCAATCAAAAATTAGGTTTCTTTGAAATTCTCTTATGTTTTTTAGGTCCTAAAGATGATCATGGGATACCAATAACTTGGGGAGGTAGCTTGGGACTTGAAAAAACCTCTTATGCCATTTTTAGAGCTTGGATATGCCCACAAGTGTCCATATTAGGCCTTTCACATTAGCCAATATCTAAAATGACATAGTGAAGAGAATGGAAACTTAAGTTTAGAGGCCTTTTAAGATGTGTTTGATGAATTAAAGTGTATGAAGTGTCTTACCATGTGTCATGAGACCCATATTATAGATCAGTTTGGGAAGATAATAATATTCTAGTGCCAATTGTCAAGAAAAGCCTATTGGAGAGTAATCATGGTTATAGGTGATGATTTGTCTTGTGCAAGAAAATATCCATGATTAAGAAAAATTCCAATACATGTGGAGGCTTCTTTGTAACTTCCTCTTCTCAGTGAACATGAGACACTTATCCCTAATTTTCTTTGGAATGCTCAAGGAAGCCCATGATGAAGGTAGTTTTTAAGAGGGAATGATTGAAGAAGATGCTATGCCATATTTAGAAAAGAGGCTTATTTGGGATGTGATCATGTGAAAATCAGTTCCATAACTCATTTTCCACCTCAATTATATGAATTATAACTAATTTTCATCTTTGGATACTTATCCTTATTATCAGGTACCTAGAACAACAAACATGCTCTGATACCACTTGTCAGGTACCTAGAATAACAAACATGCTCTGATACTAGTTGTTGGGGAATCCAAGAACAAACACACTTTGTCCTGATCCCACTTGTTAGGATCTTGCTCCTCAAAAAGAGCACAATATGATTACCAAATATAAGCAATTAAAGATGCGGAAATAACCAGAAGCACAAGTAACTAGAATTCACAAATAGCACAGAATATGAGAGACAATACACTATCTTGTATTAATACTTATACAGAAAAGAATACAATAAAGAGCTGCCACACTTCAACCTTATAGAGGCTTCCCACACCTCAAGTGTACAGTAATTCTTCTTCAAAACACTCTCCTACCAAAAACGATCCCAACACACAACTCGCAAACAGAATTGGTGTTCACCTCTCCAACCAGTCAGTACTAACCCTGCCAGTACACCAAGCACTCTATAGTACTTCAAGTTGATCTCCCATGAAGCTACAACCTACAATTCAACAAACCAAACTCACACATGTAGATCTCCTATGAGCTTACAATAACCTGTAACTCAACGATTTTACAATGGAAGGAACTTCCTTGCCTTCCTTTCTAGCTCATAATAACAATACATGCCAATGGGTCTATAAATAGATCCTAGACTTAAAGAATAACTTAGACTCATAATTTAGTAATGATTATCCACATAGCTCAAGACTCTAACTGGTCTTTACATGCAAACACTTTATTTACTTAACTAACTGTTCATGCAACAAACAGTTCTGGAACACACAGGCGACTGACGCAGATCCCTGCTTGCCTGGTGCTGTCGATGTCAGTCGACTTCCGGCCATCACCAGTTGCCTTCTGCACTAGTCATGACTGACGTTAGTCATGCTATCGATGCTGGTGCTTATCAAACTTTAGAAACCTCCTTTTCTTTGTCTGCAACAAGTTGAAGCTTTTAGCTCCACAACCTAACAATCTCCCACTTGGAGATAAACAGCTGTAACTGTACTTGTACTTTATCTAGTTTGTTCCCTTGGCTTTGTATCCCTCCTCAAGATCACTCTTGAAGACCAACCACCACAAAACCTATAGTGTAAAACCTATCATCCAAATCACCTACCACATCCACATCTACAAACCATGTAGAAAATAACTTGAACCTGCATAGCATGTGCACCTGCTGTTGGTCCCTCCAAGAATCCACTGAACTGCCCTTCAGTACTTATCTCCCAGATTGGCTCCTAACTTGTGACAAATCCCACTACTTGGGAAAACTTAGGTCTAGTACATACCATGTGCTTAACCTCATTATGTGAATCAAGACACTGTTCTGTGAACTGTCTAACCATCGGCGTGCTAACTGGTCTCACACAATCATCCTGAAACAAAGTCAACATGTGACCTTCCATGTCTCTAGAACACACTCATGCCAAATAATCTTGTTGCTCCTAGATTCCTCATGACAAACCTCTGAACTAGCTTTACGTATAGTTCAACAACTCCCTGTATATGTAACCCTGCAACAAGCACATCATACAGTAATAGGATAATGTAGCTAATATTATCCAACCTGGTAAAGAGAAACACAATGATCAAACCTCCATTGTCCTGCAGCTTATACAAGACCATATACCTTGGCCTTTCATCTCACATAGCCATTTTCGCTCTTCTTCATCCTGAACATCCATTCGTCTCTCAGTGCTTACTTCCAGTTGGCAACTCCACCAAAACTCCTAATTAGTTCTCCTCCAAGGAATTACATCCTCCATCCATGCCAAGCTCCCACTGTTTCCTGGATCTACCTATTCTGCTTCTTCAATAACTTCCTGGTTCTATACCATAAGTGATCAACAAGTAGTGTAAAGAAGGGAAATGATGAATTTGAGGCTTATATACCCTTTAAGTCCTCCATATGGGCACTTCAGACTCCTTCATAGCTTGCTGTCCACCCAAAATTTGTCTCAATAACCGATGCCAGTCACATCTCAGTCTGCACCTGACCAATGTCGGTTCCCTATGACTACCTCCTTACCGACGTCAGTTCTCCTAGCCAACGCTGGTAGTTATCTACCCTGAGTCATCAATGTTGGGCTACACATAGCTAACGTCAGTCCCTGTATGGACGCCGATGCTGGTTTTTCTGCCATCGTCGGTCTCTATGTTTTTCTTGTGAGAAATGAATTTTTCTCGCGAGCTCTTTTTGGATCAAACCCTTGTCCAAATCACCCTTACTCTGCTCAAAATTCTTCTGCCCCTTGTGCTGAACTCTGTCCATCACCTTCTCCTTGAAAACCAAGGTTTTCTTGTTCTTGTCACTAACATCGAATCTCTCAAGAAACGTCACTTTCTTCTTCTACATACAAAAATCTTGATCCATGCCTTCCAAATCTAAAAGCATACCCTTTGACTCAAGAACATGCATCTCCTTCTTATCCATGTGATGAAGCCTATTAAGCCACATCTTCGAATCTACAGCTGAAGTAGATAACCTAGAAAGAGAATCAGTAATACAAGTAGATAGATAAAGCGTACCTACTTTCTTACCTCTAGCTACAACAAGTGCACCCTTGGTAACCTTCCAAGAGTCCACTGTGAGAGTTACTGTGCAACCCTCATCACCCAAACTTCTTACAAAAATTAAATTCCACTCCAGAACTGGGACATGCATGACCTCCTTCAACACCCATGTGTTACCTGTCTGCAATTTCAGCTTCACTTTTCCTTTGCCAACCATCTGACAAGACTTACCATCCCCTACGCAAATTTCTCCAAAGTCTCCTTGGACATACTCATGAAAAAATTCCCTATGTAGGGATGCATGAAAAGAGGCACCAGAATCTAGAACCCGAGATTCTACTTTATCCAAAGAACATACCAGAGCATCCTGTGCAACAAAATCCACAACATCTACTTCTTCTTCATGTCTTTCATGTTGATCTTCACCCGATCTGCAATCTCTCTTTAAGTGCCCTTGCTTTCCACATTTCCAACAGGTTATTCTACCATACCTGGACTTGGATCTCTTGCCTATCCTTGACCTTGATCTCCCATGCTCTATCTTCTCTCTTTGCCTTCCTCTGCCTTCAACACTCAAAGCATTCCCTAATGATTCACCTATGCTTTTCCTGCGTATCTCTTCATTCAAGATCACACTCACAACATCATCCACTTTTAAGACTTTTAAAGCAGACACAGTATTAAAAATTGCCATTACCAAACCTTCCCAACTTTTAGGTAATGAACACAAGATTAAGAGAGCTCTAATTTCATCATCAAAAACAATATTAACTGAACTTAACTGGTTTACCAAACCATGGAAATCACTAAGATGACTATGAATAGATCCACCTTCCAACATTTGCAAATTAAATAAATGCTTCATAAGAAATACCTTATTAGAAGCTGAGGGTTTTTTATATAAATTTTCCAAAGATTCCATCAACTCCACTATTGTCTTACACTGTGATAAGCTAGAAATCACAGATGATGCAAGACTCAATCTTATAGATCCCAGAGCCTTTCGATCAAGAACCTCCCATTCTTCATCCTTCATATCCTGGGGTTTGCAATCAACCCCACCCAATGGTAAGTACAAATCTTTCTGATACAAATAATCCTCAATCTGCATCCTCCATAATTGGTAGTTCTTGCCATTAAACTTCTCTATTTGTAGCTTACTGTCTTCTGCCATTGCTCTACTCCCACTCAAACAGAAACCCTGTGAGTAACCTGTAATCAAAACACACTACCCAGATCTAATCCAATCTGTTAGTATCCCAACCAAAAGCTCTGATACCACTTGTCAGGTACCTAGAACAACAAACATGCTTTGATACCAGTTGTTGGGGAATCCAATAACAAACACACTTTGTCTTGATCCCACTTGTTAGGATCTTGCTCCTCAGAAAGAGCACAATATGATTACCAAATATAAGCAATTAAAGATGCAGAAAATAGCCAGAAGCACACGTAACTAGAATTCACAAATAACACAGAATATGAGAGACAATACACTATCTTGTATTAATACTTGTACAGAAAAGAATACAATAAAGAGCCGCCACACTCTTCCACCTTACAGAGGCTTCCCACACCTCAAGTGTATAGTAATTCTTCTTCAAAACACTCTCCTACCAAAAATGGTCCCAACACACAACTCATAAACAGAATTGGTGTTCACCTCTCCAACTAGTCAGTAATAACCCTGCTAGTACACCAAGCACTCTATAGTACTTCAGGTTGATCTCCCATGAACCTGCAACCTGCAATTCAATAGACCAAACTCACACATGTAGATCTCCTATGAGCTTGCAACAATCTGAAACTCAACGATCTTACAATGGAAGGAACTTCTTTGCCTTCCTTTCTAGCTCATAATAACAATACATGCCAATGGGTTTATAAATAGATCCCAGACTTAAA
The DNA here is from genome assembly GCA_037957365.1 of Torreya grandis. NCBI lineage: Eukaryota > Viridiplantae > Streptophyta > Pinopsida > Cupressales > Taxaceae > Torreya > Torreya grandis. The sequence continues at coordinate 4,055,098 of JARHVA010000995.1, read as the reverse complement.
CAATAACTTAGACTCTTAATTTAGTAATGATTATCCACACAGCTCAAGACTCTAACTAGTCTTTACATGCAAACACTTCGTTTACTTAACTAACTATTCATGCAATGAACAGTTCTAAAACACACAAGTGACTAACGCCGGTCCCTGCTTGCCTAGTGTTGCCGACATCGGCCGACTTCCTGCCATCGCTGGTTGCCTTTTGCACTGGTCACAATCGACGTCGGTCATGCTATCAACATCAGTGCTTATCAAACTTCAGCAACCTCCTTTTCTTTGTCTGCAACAAGTTGAAGCTTTTAGCTCCACAACCTAACACTTATGCCTCTTCAATTTCTCTTTTCTCTCTCTTCTTCCAAATTCTATAAATGTGAGCCATTTTGTCTATTGTAAAAAAAATCACTATTTGGTATGGAAAATCCCTGCTAAAATGACATCACATTTTATCTTTGAACATTGAATACAAGCCTAATTCTAAGTTTTAAACATTTTTTCTAAGTGTGTGATTAATGAATAGTGGAGCTAAGTGATAGTATCATCCTTACTCCCTTTATCCTTCATGTTTAAGCAAGAGTTCTAATTTTAATAGGTTATGTGAAGTGTGTTGATTATACTAGGCCCTTATTCAAGTAAGTAATTATCTCTATGGTGTGAAATCTACCCCTAGGTCAGTTATCTTGTTGATTATCCCATGTATGCTACCTTCACATTGAAGCAATTATGTTAGAATCCTTAAATCCCTAGAATTGGTATTGGAAAGCTTTGTGCTTAGTAGAAGTTTGATAGTTTGTGGTATATATCTTGGTGGATCACCTTTTTAGTGTATTTTTTTCCATTTTATTCAAAGCTTCTAAATCTTTCCCATAAACAAGCATTAGATTAGGTAATAGGCATTCAAAAAAGAATCTAGGGATTTAGCCCTTATAAACTAGAGATTCATCTCTCTTACAAGCTACCCATAACTTGAGAGATGATTCAATGTTGCATCAAAATGTAGGAGATAAATGGAGTGTCATAGGGTGCATAATTTAATGCCAATAATAGTACAAACAACTAGTTGATGAACTCTTAGCATCATTTGAACACTACCACATCTAATCAACCCCATGATCTACTAATAAGTTTTTCAACACCATGGCCTCCCTCACCTCTCAAATCTTGTCTGCACCCTTGGATTCTAAGTTATCTATTTTTATCCATATTCTTACCTAACCTTCCTATGTCAAATCATATTCTCCCACCATTTTCAATGTGGAGGAGATCTTACCTGACCTTTGGTATCAGTAAACCTTCAACTACCTCAAGCGTACCATCATTCCTTCTAGCCTTTCTAGGAATGATCAAAGATAATTTATCCAAAGCACTTCATGACACACCATTATGGGAGGAATTATTTATAAACATGGCTTTGATGACCTCCTCTTCTATTGCCTACACAGTCATGAAGCCTCTCATGTTATCAAAGAAATGCATGATGGAATCTATGAGGGACACTTTAGCTACCTCATTTTAGCTAAACATATCCTTCACCTCAGCTATTATTGGCCTACCCTTAATAAAGACTACTGTGATTATGTGAAAAAGTGTGTTAAATGCCAATAACATGCCAATTTTCATCATGCACCTAGCCATAGTCTTCATGTTTCTACTAATTTATGGCCCTTGTCACAATGGGGTCTAGAACTTATTGGTAAAATTAACCCTCATTCCTCATAGTGACACCATTATATCATCACTACAATTGGATATTTTAGAGGTTATTCCTCTAGTCTCGACTAAGGTAGAAAAGATTATCAAATTTATCAACCATCATATCATCTGCCACTTCAATGTTCCTCATAATATTATCATCAATAATGGTAAGTCATTTAAAAATAATTAAGTCCAAGGTCTATGTGATGTGTTTGGCATTAAGTTAAGCTTCTCCTCTCCCTATCTCCCTCAAGTGAATGGATAGGTTAAGGCCTCTAATAAAACTCTTAACAACATGTTAACTAAAATGGTCAATGCATCTAGTCAGGATTGGCATTTACACATCCCCTTCACCTTATGGGCATATAATATAAGCATTAGAAGACCTATAGATGCTAAATTTTTCTCTCTTGTGTTTGGATTGGAGACAATCCTTCCTCTCAAAGTCCAAATTCTTCTCTTTCAATATCTTTTCAAGATCTCATTTCTAAGGATGATTATCATCAACATAATTTAGCTAAGCTTGATCTACTTGATGAGCATTATTTAGACATCCTTACCCACCTTCATGTCCACCAATAGGATGTAAATCACATGTATAAATACACCTTAAAGTGTAAGAATTCAACATTTGATATCTCATCCTAAAGGAAGACCAACATGTCACCAATATTGAGAAAAACAAGTGGGGAAAATTTGCTTTCAAGTGGCTTGGATCCTACATCATAGCCCATAAGTATGGATTAGGAACTTATCAGTTATCCTCTCTTAAAGGAAACCTAGAGCCTGAGCTCATCAGTGCTTCACATCTACATCCATTCTTTTGTTAATAAGCATCAAGTTCACCTTTTATTTAACTTTAGTTCATCCCTTGCTATCCACCCACATTCATCTCCCTATTTTAGGGGCAACTAATTAAAACTAAATCATGTGATTATCCATCACAATCATGGCCTAAATATTTAATAATGGGTACCACATCTCTACCCATGGTATGATTCTTATGGTACTTTCCACCCCTCTAGAGATGGATTCCCATGATCATTATCACCTAAATCTCTCCACACCGAATCAATGTTCTTATGATTTTAGCTTTTACCTCATAATGGTGAACCCCTAAGCTTACATATGCAATTCAATCTAACAAAGTCAAACAATAAAAAATTAAAATCCACACCAATAGCAATCATGGGTTGTTCTTAGTATTCATCGACTGCTTCCTCAAAGGATAACTACATAATCATATCTAAAATTGCACAAATATAAGGTAGATTGCTCCCTTGAAGGATATCTATCACAAAGCCTTGAACAAAACACATTAACTTAGACCACTCCCTTGATGGATGGATGAGTAAAGAATTTTTCAAGAGTATATTAATTTTCTGGAAGCTTCCCACATTGATTAACTTCCCATTATCACAATCACAACAAAATCAAACTAATCTTAAAATCTGTAATAATCTCTAAAAAAACATAGTAAGGTGGAAACCTGATCCAAAACTCAAAATCTTTGGTTGAAATATAATTCAAGAAATAAGAACAACACAATAACAATAATGCTATCTCTGAGAAGAGATGTTTTATTCATCAAATTTGTAGACCCAAATATATGCCTATCTCTGAGAAGAGATGTATGATTTCCATTTTAGGTTACATATTAGTTTATACATGTTTTGAAGGTATGAGGAGGATGTGAAAGGTCACCAATATCAATAGAGATTAAGTGGTTTGACTTCCATGATTTACAACAATACAGAATTTGAGGAATTACTATTTTTAAAAATTTACTATTTTTAGAATGCACTACTAAAATTGAAATTTGGGGTACTTATATTTGTTTTTGGGGGTAAAAACCCACCAATAAAATCCTTTTTCTATATCAAAATGGTTCCCTCATTTTTATCTTTCCAACGGTTCAAACGGCGAGTCAAACGAAGCTATGGTGCAAAAGTTATGGCTCCAAAAGTTCTACCACCAATTAGGGTAGAACCATCACCCAAATTATCACCTAAAATATTGCTCAGATCATTCCTCCCTCCTTGAAAAGTAATGGTACACATTGCATCAAGATTTGTCATCAAGTGTGGCAGTTGTGTTTTGATTTGATTTTTGATGCTTGTTAAGAATGGACCATGCTTTGTGGAGCTGTACTTTATGGAGCTATGTAGGGCATAATTGTTCATCATTTCTATCTAACAATTAATCTATAGATGGAAGGCCATGTAATTCTTCATCTTATTATCTATTGGCTTCTATTATTGTGTTGCTTATGTAGTTAGGGTTGTAACATCAACCCTTTTAGATTTTTGTGGCTTGACCACCATGAGAATAAATTTCTTAGCACTAATCAAGGAGATAGATGTAGAAGGTGGTACCTCTGGTACCCTATAACATCATGTTCCAATAGTGAGAGTGATCCTTTAATTTCTTGATTCCTAAATGCCATGTCGATCATACATTAATGGCTAACCAAAGAGTACATTGTAAACATCTAGATTGATCACATCACATAAGCCCTCATCTTGGAAAGGTTTTATTGCATATGAGAGAAGACATTGGTGGGTGACATAGAGGCTTGTCCCTGGAATCAACCATCCAATACTATATGACTTTGGGTGAGGCTTCATGGAAAAATTTAATCTTTTTAATAGAGATTAAATTCTATTGAATCCCACTATAAAGAATGAAATGCAAAAGCTTAACTTTCACCCATAAATTAGAATGAAACAACCTTTCCTTGTCATCTATCCTCTCTTCATGGGTCTATGATGAAGCAATGATGGCATCAAGCTTAGAATCTATAATATTTTCTTCATCCTCTTTAATTCTAGGCTGCGTATGAGGTAGAGTAGTAGATGTTGAGGATTGTGACTCAAAAATCAAGGACTTGATGGCTCAACATTTTTATTTGGAGTGAGTTCCATATTTGTGATAATCACACCACTTCCTAGACTTTCCTTCCTTTTGCTTCCAATTTTGGCCTTATGTTTGACCTTCTTTGTCACTTTTCCATTTTGAAGGCTGACTCTTCATATTCATTCTTCTATGCTTCTGCTCAATCTTCACTATGAACTTGTACACCTCACCAAGGGTTTCCAAATTGAAGAGTTCCATTTCTCCTCATATGTACCATTGTAGTCCACCATGATATTTGAGAACCTTATGTTTCTCACTTTTTTGGATGCTCAATTTCATAAATAGAGAATGAAAAATGTCAGTGTAATCTTATATAGACTATTCCTTACCTTAGTAAAGTTGTTACTACTCTATATACAGATCATCATATGCTCCAATGAGGTAGTATTCTTCCTTTACATCTTCTATGAAATCATCCCAGGTAGGTTCTACCTTAAGGCCAATATCATCCATACTGAATCTCTTTTTGTACACTTCCCACCAATTTTTGATAGGAAATGATGCTTTCAAAAGAGCAAAAGTGATCTTCTCTTTATTGATGAATTTATTTACAAAAAAATAATATGAAAATTGATCCAACCAATTTTCTACTACATCAACATTGATTTTTCCTACAAATGTAGGGATATGAAAATTCACCTAAACTTTGAAGGGTGTTAGGGCACTAAAAAGATGTGGGGTTGTAGATGAGGAGCCAAAATTTCTCATCTAAATTTGTTATAGAATTTAGGTGAATTATTGTATCATCTATGATTTCTATTGTTAGAGGGCTTCAATCACCATTTCTTTGAAAGGATTGGATGTCTTAGTGTTATCCACCATTTAGAGTCATTTGAAGTGAATAGGTGGATAGTCTGCTAGTTTTATTTTGCACCCAAGCTTCCTATAATCTAACCTCATCTTTGGGATCATAAACTCTAAAGATAAACTAGTCTTATACCATTGATCCAAAACTCAAAAGCTTTGGTGTAAAGATAATTCAAGAAATAAGAACAACATAATAACAATAATGCTATCTCTAAAAAGAGATATTTTATTCATCAAATTTGCAGACCCAAACATATGCCTATCTCTGAGAAGAGATGTCTAATTTCTATTTCAGGTGACATCTTCATTTATACATGTTTTGAATGTATGACAAGGATGTGGAAGCTCACCAATCTTGAGGGAGATTAACTAGTTTTACTTCCATGATTTAAAACAATATAAAATTTGAGGAATTATTATTTTTAGAAACTTACTATTTTTAGATTGCACAACTAAAATTAAAATTTGGGGTACTTACATTTGTTTTTCAAGGGTCAAGACCAACCAATCAGATCTCAGTACCATCTCATGATGTTCTCCTCATTCTTAGCTTTCCAACAGTTCAAATGGGGAGTTAAATGGAGCTATGGTACAAAAGTTATGGCTCCCAAAAGTTCTACCACCAATTAATGTAGAACCATCATTTAAATTGTCACCTGAAATGTTGCTCAGATTAGTCCTCCATCACTTAGAAGTAATGGTCCCCATTGCATCAAGATTTGTCATCAAGTGTTGTAGTTGTGTTTTGATTTGATTCTTGATGCATGCTTAAAATGGATTGTGCTTTATGGAGCTGTGTAGGGCCCTATTGTTCACCATTTTTATTTGACTATTAATCTATGGATGGAATGCCATGAACTTATTCATATTATTATCTATTATATTTTCTTGTTATGTTATTTGTGTCGTCATGGCTGCAACATCCACCCTTTTAGATTTCTGTGGCTTGACCACCATGAGAATAAATTTCTTAGCACTAATCAGGGAGATAGGTGTAGAAGGTGGAACCTATAGTACCCCATAGCACTATGCTCCAAGATTGAGAGTGATCCTTCAATTTCTTGATTCATAGATATCATGTCGATCATACATGAATGGCTGACCAAAGAGTACATCACAAATATCTAGATTGACCACATCACATAAGACCTCATCTTGGAAAGGTTTTATTGCATATGAGAGAAGACATTGGTGGGTGACATGGAGTTTTCTACCTGGCCTCAACCATCCAATATTGTATGGCTTTGGGTGAGGCTTCATGGACAAATTTAGGCTTTTCACAATATTAGCAGAGACTAAATTATTTTGACTCCCACTATCAAGAATGAAATGCAAAGGCTTACTTTTCACCCATAAATTAGAGTGAAACAACCTTTCCTTGTCATCTAGCCTCTCCTCATGGGTTTGTGATAAAGTAATGATGGAATTGAGCTCAACATCTATAATCTCTTCTTCAACTTTAGGTTGTGTATAAGGTAAAGCAGTAGATGTTGAGGATTATGACTCAAAAAGTAGGGACTTGATGGCTCAACATTATTCTTTGGAGTGAGTTCTAGATTTATGATAATCACATCACTTCTAGTCTTTCCTTCCTTTTACTTCCAATTTTAGCCTCATGTTTTACCTTCTTTTTCACTTTTGCATTTTGAAGGCTGACTCTTTGTATTCATTCTTTCATGCTTCTACTCAATCTTCACTATGAACTTGTACACCTCACTGAGGGTTTCCAAATTGAAGATTTCTATTTCTCTCCATATGTACCATTGTAATCCCCTACGATATTTGAAAAACTTATGTTTTTCACTTTATTAGATGCCCAATCTCATAGATAGAGAATGAAAAATGTCAATATAATCTTGAATAGATTATTCCTTACCTTGACAAAGTTATTTCCACTCTATATATAGATCGTCATATGCTCCAATGAGGTAGTATTCTTCCTTTACAGCTTCTATGAAATCATCCTAGGTAGGTTTTACCTCAAGGCCAATATCATCCGTACTAAATCTCTTTTTGTATACTTTCCACCAATTTTTGATAGGCAATGATGCTTTCAAAAGAGAAAAAGTGATCTTTTCTTTATCAATGAATTTATTTATAAAAAAATAAGATGATAATTGATCCAACCAATTTTATACTGCTTTAACATTGATTTTGCCTTAAAATGTAGGGATATCAAAATTCACCTAAACTTTGAAGGGTGTTGGGTCACTAAAAAGATGTGGGGTTGTAGATGAGGAGCCATAATTTTCCATCAAAATTTAATAGAGAATTTGAGTGAATTATTGTAGCATCTATGCTTGCTATTATTGGAGGGATTTATTCACCATTTCCTTGAAAGGATCGGATGTCTCAATGTTATCCACCATTTGAAGTTATTTCGAGTGAATAGGTGGATAGTCTATTGGTTTTATTTTCCACCCAAGCTTCTTATAATCTGACCTCATCCTCAAGATGATACAGTCTAAAGACAAACCACTCTGATCAGACTGATCTAAAACTCAAAAGATTTGGTTGAAATATAATTTAAGAAATAAGAACAACACAATAACAATAATGTTATCTCTGAAAAGAGATGTTTTATTCATCAAATTTGTAGACCCAAACATATGCCTATCTCTGAGAAGAGATATTTGATTTTCATTTTGGGTTACATATTCATTTATACATTTTTTTAAGGTATTAGGAGGATGTTGAAGGTTGCTAATATCAAGGGATATTAAGTGGTTTGACTTCCATGATTTACAATAATATAAAATTTGAGGAATTACTATTTTTAGGAACTTACTATTTTTAGACTACACTACTAAAATTAAAATTTGGCACAATTACATTTATTTTTTGGGGGTCAAAACCCACTAATAAAATATTGTACCACCTCAAAATTTTCCTCTCATTTTTATCTTTCCAATGGTTCAAATGGGGAGTCAAACAGAGCTATGGTGCAAAAGTTATGGCTCCCAAAAGTTCTACCACCAATTAGGGTAGAACCATCACCCAAATTATTACCTAAAATGTTTCTCGAATCATTCCTCCTTCTTTGAGAAGAAATGGTCCCCATTACATCAATATTTTTCATCAAATGTGGTATTTATGTTTTGATTTGATTCCTAATGCATGCTTGGAATGGGTTGTGCTTTGTGGAGTTGTACTTTATGGAGCTATGTAGGGCCCAATTGTTCCTACTTTCTATTTTACCATTAATCTATAGATGGAAGGCCATGAAATTATTTAGCTTGTTATCTATTTGATTCTATTGTTGTGTTGTTTATGTAGTCAGGGCTACAACATCGACCCTTTTGGATTTTTGTGGCTTGACCACCATGAGAACAAATTTTTTAACACTAATCAGGGAGATAGATGTAGAAGGTGGTACCTCTAGTACCATATAACACCATGTTCCAAGAGTGAGAGTGATCCTTTGAGTTCTTAATTCATAGATTCCATCTTGATCATACATGAATGGTTGAAAAAAGAGTACATTGCAAACATCTAGATTGACCACATCACATAAGACTTCATCTTGGAAAGGTTGTATTGCATATGAGAGAAGACGTTGGTGGGTGACACAAAGGTTTCTACCTAGACTCAACCATCCACTACTGTATGGCTTTGGGTGAGGCTTCATGGACAAATTTAGGATTTTCAAAACATTAGCAGAGATTAAATTCTTTTGACTCCCACTATCAATAATGAAATGCAAAGGCTTACCTTTCACCCATAACTTAGAATGAAACAACCTTTCCTTTCCATCTAGCCTCTCCTCATGGGTCTATGATGAAGCAATGATGGCATCATGCTCAACATCTACAATCTCTTATTCATCCTCTTCAACTATAGGCTGTGTATGAGGTAGAGCAGTACATGTTGAGGATTGTGACTTAAAAAGTAGGGACTAAATGGCTTGACATTATTCTTTGGAGTGAGTTCCAAATTTATGATAATAACACCACTTCCAAGTCTTTCCTTCTTTTTTCTTCCAATTTTGGCCTCATGTTTGACCTTATTTTTCACTTTTTCATTTTGAAGGTTGACTCTTCATATTCATTCTTCCATGTTTCTGCTCAATCTTCACTATAAACTTGTACACGTCATGATGGTTTCCAAATTGAAGAGTTCTATTTTTCCTTATATGTACCATTGTAATCCACCATGATATTTGAGAACCTTATGTTTCTCACATTTTTGGATTCCTAATCTCATAGACAGAGAATGAAAAATGTTAGTGTAATCTTAAACAAACTATTTCTTACCATGGAAAAGTTGTTTCCACTCTATATATAGATCATCATATGATCTAATGGGGTAGTATTCTTCCTTTACAACTTCTATGAAATCATCCTAGGTAGGTTATACCTCAAGGCCAATATCATCCATATTAATTCTCTTTTTATACACTTCCCACCAATTTTTAATAGGCAATGATGCTTTCAAAAGATTAAAAGTGATCTTCTCTTTATCGATGAATTTATTTACAAAAAAATAAGATGAAAATTGATCCAACCAATTTTATACTACATCAGCATTGATTTTTCCTTCAAATGTAGGGATATCAAAATTCACCTGAACTTTGAAGGGTGTTGGAGCACTAAAAAGATGCAGGGTTATAGATGAGGAGCCAAAATTTCTCATCAAAATTTGTTAGAGAATTTAGAAAAATTGTTTGTAGCATCTATTCTTGTTGTTTATATAGGGATTCATTCACCATTTCCTTCAAAGTATTGGATGTCTCACTATTATCCACCATTTGAAGTTGTTTGGAGTGAATAGGTGGATAGTCTATTGGTTTTATTTTCCACATAAGCTTCATGTAATATGATCTCATCCTTAGGATCATACACTCTAAATACAAACCACTCTAATACCACTGATCCAAAACTCAAAATATTTGGTTGAAAGATAATTCAATAAATAAGAACAACACAATAACAATAATACTATCTCTGAGAAGACATGTTTTATTCATCAAATTTGTAGACCTAAACATATGCCTATCTTTGAGAAGAGATGTTTGATTTCCATTTTGGGTTACATCTTAATTTATACATTTTTTGAAGGTATGAGGAGAATTTGGAAGGTCACCAATCCCAAGGTATATTAAATGGTTTGACTTCCATGATTTACAACAATATAGAATTTAAGGAATTACTATTTTTAGAAACTTACTACTTTTATACTACACTACTAAAATTGAAATTTAGAGTAATTTCATTTATTTTTAAAGGGTTAAAACCCAAAAATAATATCTTAGTTCTATCTCATGATTTTCCACTCATTCTTATCTTTCCAATGGTTCAAACGGTGAGTCAAACAGAGCTATGGTGCAAAAGTTATGGCTCCCAAAAGTTCTGCCACCAATTAGGGTAGAACCATCACCCTAACTGTCACCTAAAATGTTGCTTGGATCATTCATCCCTCCTTGAGAAGCAATGGTCCTCATTGCATCAATATTTTTCATCAAGTGTGGTGGTTTTTTTTTAATTTAATTCTTGATGCATGCTTATAATAGACTATGATTTTTAGAGCTATACTTTATGGAACTGTGTAGGGCCCAATTGTTCACCCTTTCTATCTGACCATTAATTTATGGATGGAAAAAATAAAATTCTTCTAAATGTTATCTATTGGATTTTGTTGTTGTGTTGTTTATGTATTTAGGGGTGCAACATCAGCCCTTTTGGATTTCTATGGCTTGACCACCATGAGAACAAATTTCTTGGCACTAATCAGGGAGATAGATGTAGAAGGTGGTACCTTTGGTACCCTATAACATCATGTTCTAAGAATGAGAGTGATCCTTTGAGTTTTTTATTCATATATTTCATGTTGATCATACATAAATATCTGACCAAAGAGTACATTGTAAACATCTAGATTGACCACATCACATAAGACCTGATCTTAGAAATGTTTTATTGCATATGAGAGAAGACATTGGTGGGTGACACAGAGGTTTCTCCCTAAACTCAACCATCCAATAATGTATGGCTTTGGGTGAGGCTTCATGAACAAATTTAGGATTTTCACAACATTAGTATAGATTAAATTCATTTGACTCTCACTATCAAGAATGAAATGCAAAGGCTTACCTTTCACCCATAACTTATAATGAAATAACCTTTCCTAGTCATTTGGGCTCTCTTCATGGGTCTATGATGAAGCAATGATGGCATTGGGCTCAACATCTACAATCTCTTCTTCATCCTCTTCAACTTTAGGCTATGTATGAGGTAGAGTAGTAGATGTTGAGGATTGTGACTCAAAAAGTAGGGACTTGATGGCTTGACATTCTTCTTTGGAGTGAGTTCTAAATTTGTGATAATTACACCACTTCCCAGTCTTTCCTTCCTTTTGCTTCCAATTTTGGCCTCGTGTTTGACCTTCTTTTTCACTTTTCTATTTTGAAGGATAAGTCTTCATATTCATTCTTCCATGCTTCTACTCAATCTTCACTACAAACTTGTACACCAAATTGAGGGTTTCTAAATTGAATATTTTCATTTATCCCCATATGTACCATTGTATTCCACCACAATATTTGAGAACCTTATGTTTCTCACTTTCTTGGAAGTCCAATCTCATAGATAGAGAATAAAAAATGTCAGTGTAATTTTGAATAGACTATTCCGTACCTTGGTGAATTTGTTGCCACTCTATATACAAATCATCATATGCTCCAATGGGGTAGTATTCTTCCTTTATAGATTCTTGAAATCATCCTAGCTAGGTTTTCCCTCAAGGCAAATATCATCTGTACTGAATCTCTTTTTGTACACTTCCCATAAATTTTTGATAGGGAATGATGCTTTTAAAAGAGCAAAAGTGATCTTTTATTTATCGATGAATTTATTTACAAAAAAATAAGATGATAATTGATCCAACCAATTTTCTACTACATCAACATTGATTTTCCCTTCAAATGTAGGGATATATAAATTCCTTTAAACTTTTAAGGGTGTTGGGGCACTAAAAAGATGTGAGGTTGTAGATGAGGAGCCATAATTTCCCATCAAAATTTGTTGGATAATTTAGATAAATTATTTTAGCATCTGTGCTTGCTATTTCTAGAGGGCTTCATTCACCATTTCCTTGAAAAGATTGGATGTCTTAGTGTTATCCACCATTTGAAGTCATTTGGAGTGAATAGGTGGATAGTATGCTAGTTCTATTTTCCACCCAATATTCCTATAATCTGACCTCATCCTTAGGATCATACACTCTAAAGACAAACCACTCTAATATCACTGATCCAAAAATCAAAAGCTTTGGTTGAAAGATAATTTAAGAAATAAGAACAACACAATAACAATAATGCTATCTCTGAGAAGAGATGTTTTATTTATCAAATTTGTAGACCTAAACATATGCCTATCTCTGAGAATAGATATCTAATTTCCATTTTGGGTTACATCTTCATTTATACATGTTTTGAAGATACGAGGAGGATGTGGAAGGTCACCAATATCAAGGGAGATTAAGTGGTTTGACTTCCACTATTTACAACAATATAGAATTTGAGGAATTACTATTTTTAAAAACTTACTATTTTTATATTGCAATACTAAAATTGAAATTTAGGGCACTTATATTTATTTTTCAAGGGTCAAAACCCATTGAAAAAAGCTCATGACATCTCACTATGTTCCTCTCATTCTTATCTTTCCAACGGTTCAAATGGTAATGGGGAGTCAAACGAATTTTTGGTGAAAAATTTATGGCTCTTAGAACCACCAATTAGGGTAGAACCATCACCCGAATTATCACCTAAAATGTTGCTCAGATCAAAAACATAATCATATTTTACAAGTAGACTTCCCACATTGATCACTCTACACTTTACATAACATAGACTTGTTTATATTGACTCTCTAGACACCTACAAAAAAGACATGCTAGTCTCATAAAAAGGTTCCATTTTCATCCATCTCCCTTATAAGCAAGGCATTTTTGAGCTTACTTAACATTATGTTATTAAGGCACCTTTTTACCAACTTATGAATGCTAATATAAATCATTCAAATGGATTATGTTCACTAAACCAATCCAAATTCATTTTTGGTTTTAGTCCTTATCAAAAAAGAAGCATTGTGCCCTATTCTTATCTAGTCATGACTAGTTGATATTTTCATTACAATGTGTTGTTCCCAAAACCATCTATGCTCATTTTGTGGACAACCCCTATGAAACTTATCTATTTTGTAATCTACACTCTAAGTTTGTTGATCAAGACAAGATTTTCTTTATCTCAAGTGAAGTTGTCTGACATCTTAGGAAATTTTATGACATTCCCCCACCATGATTTCTCAAAAATTATGAAACCTGTTATAGTCATAAACTGATCAAAATGTCAATTTTGACCATTTTGAGGGTGTTAGTGAAATTTTGATTTTGCTTGTGTAGAGTGTCACTTTTTGCCACTCATACATGGGTTTTCTTTTTAACATGCTTGAGCAGCACTTTTGGTTTCCATTTCATGTTCTTGTTGTAAGGCATGTGTTAGGTTAGCCAAAATCACTGCCTAAGCAAGATCTCCAAGATCTTAAACTTCAAGTGGAATTAATGGCCTCTCATGCTGAGCATTAAAGGCTTGTTTTAAAGCTTTTAAATGTGTTTTTTTCATTGTTTTCTCTTGTCATTTCTTTTGTTAGAGTTTCTTAGTTGTTTCCTCACCCCTTTTCACAACCGCTTAACCATGGTGATAGGATAATTCATATAGATTTTAAATTCACTGCCAAGCTTAGGGTTTTGAACTCACCAGGTAAGTCATTTTAACTTGTTTTTAACTTCTAAGGTTTTCATTTTTGATTGGTATCCCTTGTTATTTCATCATTTTGCTTGGTCTAGAGATCCTTGCCAATGAAAACTGCTAACTAGTGCGTTTGTGCCCTAAATTTTAATCGATGTGTCTCATTGACCCAATAAAGGCTTTTTACTCTCCAAACTTGCTGGTTGAAAACCATCTTCCAAAAACCATTTTGATGATGGTTATATTAGCTACTCTCACATGTTCCAATTCTTACCAAGTTAAAAGCAAAGTCAACATTTTTTAGCTGCTTATGCATTTTAAACATGTTTTTAAGTGAAAGTATGAGTGGCAAAATCTACCACCCTTACACAAAAGACATTACTTTTTCCATATGCATTATCGATGAAAATCACCACTCAAACATCAAATTACACCATATTTCCTCATTTTCTATAGTATCAGCAAAAATTTCCACTCCAACATATAACATATTTCTTAAAACATGCAATAGCGGTGAATTTTGTCACTGATACAAGTACACAATATACCTCATTTTTAAGGGTGATAAATTTTTCTGCCCATGAAAACATTCTCTCAAATTTTCATAACCTTGGGATATTTTTAATTCCATTTTTTTGAGCCCACTTTCCTCAATTTTTTTTGGCCTGCTCACACTCTAGCCCTTTCAAGAACGTCTCCATAGTCATAATCATCAACATGCAATTTTTCCAAATTACTAGTATTTCCCCTAATTACATGATCATGAATTTTCATTATAGTTTCTTCTATAGATATTTTTTCTTCATCGACATCCTTCTGGTGATAGCTCATTCAGATAATTGAGTTATCTCCAAAGAAGTTGAAAGCAATGAAGTACAAATATCAAGGTGTTTTCCAATCACCTCAGTTACTTCTAGTGTCGATGACATTAGAGATATAGAGATTGGCCATGTAGACATGGCTGAGTTTGTGAAGAGAAACAAGTCAAATAATCCCATCTCTAAAATGAAGAAGATAATTGATAGTAACATTCATTTGGTATCTTCTTTCCCGATGGTAGCTCACAAAATAGAATTTGTCCTTCAATGTGCTCAATTTTACAATAGAGATACTAGGGCTGTGATGGACGCTAGTGGCAATGTGATATTCAGATTAGATCTTGAATTCATTGATAAAGTGTTTATATGCCCTCTTGCTATATAAGTGATAAATCTTGATTTTGTTGAAGCATAAAAAGAGTATGATAAAAATCCTAAAAAGTCAAAGATGGTAATCAATAATAAATGGCTCAAGACGTCAAGGTTAAATTTGTCAAGGTGGCCACAGATTTTTTCTAGAAGTAAATTTATAGAAGAAGTTGGTGATCTGATAACTCTTCTCAGTAGGATAAGAGGTTTATCCTCTTCCTCACAGTTTCATGAATGGATGTATCCTTTCATCAAGGTAATACTCTAAGGCAAACAAACCATCTTCTAGGGAGAACAAATCAGCAATGCTTTACATGAATAATTGATGAAAGTATCCACTACCTTCAAGTTCTACATGGCTTTTTATCTAGTGTATATTTTAACTTCAATGAGAATCTTTCTAGGTTTAACATCAGAAAGAGATAGGAGAGTAATCCTTGTGTATCAATACTATTCTCAATTAATATTGAAGGGTTTTATTCATCATTTTAGGAGAGTAAATGATGATTTCTTGGAAGTATTCTTATGTATTTTTGATCTTCAACTAAAACAAAGAAGAGTATCAGATGAGGCTTGGATAGTGGTAATGATTTTGGATGCATGTTCTTATAGTTTCCTTCTTTCTCATACCTAAGGGTTGGATTTTTCCAAGGTCATCCTTATATGCTTTCAGGATTCCCCTTAGACAAACTAGTCTTAATGGAGTTATGCAGACAAATGATCATCATGCATAATAAATAGATGGAGCTCAAGAAGCCCAGTTTCAAGTTCCCAATTGAAATTGGTAGGTATTCAGTATTAACTATTGTGAAGGCTAGGGCCATAGAAATTGAGATGCATCTTATAACTATGAACCAATTCAAGAGAAGACCAAAGTTTGACTATAGGGGTGTGAAAGATAAAATCAAGAGGAAAACCCAATTCCATGAACCTATGGTTGAAGATGTTTGGATAGATTTGATGATAGAAGATGTCAGGAAGTTGAACTACAGTAGGTTATCTCTTGAGTAGATAGAATATCTAGGACTTACTGATATTCTAGAAAATTTAGTGGATGATGGAGAGCTGGTTGATTATAAATATAATACTGAACATGTTGTTAATACCCCTCTCCCTTCAATCCAATGGTCCCAAAAAGAGATGACCTCTTTGAGGAAAAGATTTAAACCTATATTGGCAAACACTAATAATTGGCTATCAAACAAGGGAATTACTTTATAAGAATTCCTCACAGGGTCAGAGATTGAGATTCAAGAGCAAACAGGAAAAAAGGTGGAGAACAAGATGAAGAACAAAAGTGATGTTCCCTCTTCTTCCAAGCCATATAAGCCTAAGACCAGATTTGTGATGAAGAAGTCAAAAACTATGGAGAAAGAGTTTGAAATAGAAGGTATAAAAGTTGAGAAATAAAGCACTAAAGAACCAACTACAGAAGAAATGGATATTGAAGATAAGCTTACGGATCAACAAGAGAAGGAAATTTTGTCTCCATAAGAGAATGTCCAAAAAGAAATGGGAGTCTCTTCTCCCTTGCTTGACACACCTATTGTGGCTCTTTTGTCTATTTCTCCTATTGATATTCCCTCTTTTGGATCTCCTTCTCCTTCCAAAATAATTTTTAACAACCCTAAAAACACTTTTGAAGATGTTCTCCATTCCTCAAGGTCTCTTCCAAGTTTGTCCTCCTCATCTTTTGATATTAGAGATGCTTCTATTTTTGATCACCTTGTAAGAGGTGCGGTTTTTACTAACACTCCACCTATTATTTTCACTACTAGTGTAAGTGTAGTTTCAATGATGCCAATAATGGGGATAAACCCTAATGTGAGTACTTCTGTGCTTCCACCATGGTTGTCAGGTTATACACCAAAAAGGAAGAAACAAGCCATCTCCCCAGATGACTTTGATTTTAATAAGTTGGTGCTTGTGAAAGTCAAGACCCTGAAGAAGCCAAAGATTATTTCATAAATGCTTGGGGACAAAGGACATAGATTTATAGAGATTGTAAGACCTCCACAGGATGCAACCATGGGAAGTTTTGATATGAATGATTACTCTATCTCTAGAGTTGAATTAGACAAGATAACTCATGAAAGTGCCAAGAATGATATGCAGTTAGCCATGGACATCCTAATTTAGAAATGTGATAAAAAGAAAGAAATGAAAGATCACTACAAAGCAATGGTGGAATAGTTGACTGCAATGGAAAGGAAAATCACTTTTAGTTTAAAATCAGTAACTCCTGAGGTTGTTTCTATACAAGATCCCATCATTCAGAAAGTAGAAAAGGATTATCTCAAAAGAAAAGTACTTGAAGAGTACTTAGAAAGGATGCGTGCACAAGTAATTTTCCTACTTATAGAGCTATCTGAGAAGATGGATAAAATGAGGAAAATAAGAGTAGAACTTGATGATCTCATTGATGTTGTTTCTGAAAATATTGAGAGCATAGAAAAGAATCATGATAAATGGATGGAGATGAGAAAAATTAAAATAAGCACTCTAATATCAATTGGTGTCATTCTTAATAGAGATTCTTATATAGAAACTAAAGAGGTATTGACATATAGGAGCCATGTGATTAAACATTTGATCAATGATCTTGAAACTACAAGGAAACTTAGTGAACAAAGTGATATTAGTCTTTTGCATAAATTGGAGGAGCTACCTTGCAATCTCGTATCACAAGATAACCAATTTCTCTCTACAAAAGAAATGGTTTAGGAATTTAAAGATATGTTCCAAAAAGAGTTTGAAGTTAAAAAATTTTCAATGGCCACTATGGACAATATTATAGACAATAAGTTAACTTTGGATAATCTAAAAACCAAGTTAACTGGTCACGCAAAATTAGTCACCACAGTAAGAGATGCCATAATTAGAGCCAAAATGATTTTCAAGAACACTATTAGTCCAGACAGTATCAGGATTCAAGCAATTTTCACTATGTATGATGGTCACATGAAAAAAGATGGTGATATAAATTGAAGTGGTTTTTTCCCTTAGTTTATTTTTCATTTTTTAGGTGTACTTTTGAAACAACTTTGGACATATTTACAAGTACTTTTTTCACATGTAATTACGTGTAAAAACATAGGAAGTCACAAGTCAATAAGGACTCTTACTTTTGAATAGGTCAAAGTAGTTAAGTTTTTCCTAAATTTTCTCAAGGCCTCTCCTTATAAATAAAGAGGGCCTCTATTGTAATTGGATATCTTTTAGTTATCGAAGTGAAACTCTGCCAAATTGAAGAGCATTTTGAGACTTTGAGTTCAAATTGTAAATCAAATTTTATCAAGTGAATAAGAAAGTAAATGATCATTCAAACTTTGTGTTAAAATAACTTGTGTTATATTTGAAATTATTCTTATGTCCTTTTCCTAATATGATCTTATCTATTTGATTAAATAGTAGTGTGAGTGAGAATAATCTAGGAGATGTTCTGAAGTTGATTGTGGATACTTTGTGCTACAATAATTATCTTTAGTTTTTGATTTAGTGTTTTAAAGTAAAGAATATTGGAAAGGCTTTAAACTACTATTATCTTTGGTGATCATATATTTTTTCATAGTTTTCGATGAAGACTTTGGGCTACACCTCATTCTACTATGTTTTAAATCAACAAAAGAAGCAATGATAGACTTTGTCCTCTTGTGGGTTTCTTGATTTTTTAGTTAGTATCAAGAAAGTGTTCTTTTATTTTTTAAACATCATTTATGAAAAAAGAGAAATGGATGATATGATCTCACCCCTAAATTAGTATATATTTTAAATTATTTTTTAATAGTTTATAGGGAACCTCTCCTTGCTGAGAGGAGAGATTTATCTCATTACACTATGGTTGATATAACCATTTTTCCTTTAGTTAGTTCAAGACAAAATATTCACCCAACATGGCATTTGTTTCTTGATAATATTATTTGTTTTGTCATCTAGTTTTGTTAGCTAGCTTACCTCATGTGCTTTACCCTATAGAAGATAAAAACAACCATAATCATAACAAGCATATCCATGTGTATCATAAGCAACATCATAATCATAATCACAACCATAACAAGCATAAAACCATAACATCTATGAGAATTAAAACAATCAACCATTTTACACCACATGTCTGAAATCTAGACAATGAAGCATATACTCATTAAGATTTAGCATGTCATAATAAAACATGAAGCATAACCATATATCAGTGTCTAACATCCACAAAAAAATCATAATCCATAAGAAATATAAACATCACATCATAAGCATTAAACATCAACACAAACCATAAACCATGAACATGAGCATAAAGAATATATATATATATATATATATATATATATATATATATATATATATATATATATATATCATGAGCTAAATAGGATAATGTGTACAAATAATAGATAGACATGTCTCTCTCTCAAAATGTACATCTCACCACATCGAATCATAGGCCAAAATCAAAATGATATACAATAATATATAAAGTATATGAGTTGTCATGCTGTAGGGGCACCACTGCCTCCTAGAGCACCATTAGATCTTGTGCCTACCCACCTAATATACCTACTGATCCCCCAAATCTACCTATTTTTCTATCTATAGATGGTACCCACTGACCTAGTGTCACTACAGTGGCACCACCTACCAAGTTGGCTCTATACTCACCCCATCAAGGATCTTGTAGACACTATGTCAAAACTATGGCCTCATAATACCATAGCTCCTCCACTATATCTAGGTATCATGCTATGGGGATCATGCCTAGTGGTCCTATCTATGTTTTAGCTATTCCCCTTCTTTGCCTTAAAGAGTCCCTCTCTTGCATAAACAAGGCAAGTGAAGACCAAGCCTAGTCCCTATTTCCTATGAAATTAGCAACCTGACCCTATATGGTAATAACTAACCCTGTAAGGTGGCTAACTACCCTTATAATGCTATAACTTGTACCTATACAATGACCAATGCCACTCTTGCTTGTCCATCAGGGCCAACCCCTTGTACTTGTGACCTCTAGCCCCCTCTCCCAATTGGGTCCACAACCATTGGCCTCACACCTCCATCATCCCCATCAATATCTATTACTACATATAAAGGTTGGTACCATACCATGTACCCATCTATAAAGTTAGCAACATCTATCTATGCCCTCACTAATAGCTCCTCGTAATCTTGCAAAGTTGGAACAAGATGTGGCTCTAGAAATAAAATATTAGAGTCCTCATGCCTATACCTAGGGAATACACCCAAAATACCCTATACAAGGACAAACTACCTCCTCACTCACTCAAATGAGATGAACTCTACCTCTCCATCCCTCCAGCCAAATACCCATCTATGTATCTCTATAAGGAGAGTGTTTGTCTCCTATAGTCAAGCCTTACTAGAAACTAAACATAAAGTCTACAGGTGATATTTTTTATCACTAGTGCACCTAGTGCACCCTTAAAATAATCAATGTCATGGGCTCCTCCCCTTACACTTGACATAGAAAAGTCACCCCTCCACCACATAAATCCAATTGGGAACTTAATCTATGTGAACCCTTCCATGGTAGGCCCACTGGCCTTAGCACTCAGATGTGTTTGTAGGCATAAAAATGTAGAACTAGGCCAACACTAATACCATATCTCCTATAGGCCTTGAACCCCCACACCTCCCTATATATTTGGTCCAATAAAATAGGTACCCAACCAAACATAGTCTACCCTAGTAGTAGCTCCACCAACACCCCCAATAACAAATATGGGAACCACCCATTGCTCAAGTCAAGAAGAGCAATGCAGGAGATGGCTATCATCAACATCATCATGAGTCTCCTCTCACCTAAAGCCCTCACATCTAGCATTTTGTAGCTAAACCCACCAGCATGCCATCAGACTTGATCATTATTATCTCCATACAATAGCTCCACAATCTCCTTCCTCTCCTATCACTCTATATGATAAATTATATCACTCTAGAATGGAAGTCATGTGATCCTATGTACTTCCTTTAGTAAGACAGTCATCTTACCAATTGATAATAAGAAGGTGTGTAGTGGGATCTCATCTCTTGATGAGCACTATGACCATAGAGGCATCCCAAAGCACATGTTGATAGTGCCTAATCACCCCCAACCCAACCTCCTCCAAGTGGACCCAATAAGCTAGGGTCATACCCTAATAGATCTCTACAAAGATACATGGCACTCGATTGTCATTTTTATCTTTTCCTTGGACTGTACCAATTTGAAAACATGGTTTATTAGCCTACACCAATATTATATACTAACACCTACCCTACTCTACCTTACCTTTAAGCAACTAACCTATTTATCTAACCCCCTACCCATCTACCCAATACCCCCCACATTTTCCCTCTAAACCTATAATGCAAATGTATACCTAGCAAGCAAACACTTACCTACCCTTAGCCTATTTTTTACCATTTGCCCTCCTAACATCGCCCATCATCAAGTACCAACACCCATTTTTACCAAAATTAACCAAAGACATTTTTTCTAGAATTTAAGAAGAAACTTAGACATATCAACTGCTGGTGGTCATAGTGACCACCAAAAATTAGGTGTCCATTATTCCATGGGTATTGACCATCGATGATTAGACTCAACTGTCAATGGTCACTGTGGATATTCCACAACTAGAACACCCAAACCCTATCCTACCCAAAAATAGCCAAAATATAGCTAAACCTTCCTACCTTTTCTACCATTCTTACCTACCCACCCCTATTAACCTACCCACTTAATCAATTTTCCAATTTTACCAATAAATTTACCTAGAAAACCCTAACTATAGCATATCAAACCATACCCAAGCATTTCACCTACCCTAACCTCCAACCCCATTGAAAATACATAAAATCAAGCTAATCTATCAAATTAAGGACACCCCCTACCTTATTTTGTGAGTACCACCATGGAGTTAATTGAAGACCTACTCATCCCTACCTGTGTCAACATGCTCCCTACATCTTGACTAGTCACCTTGATTCACCTCAGCAACCTTTTATCCACTAGCAAGCAAGCTATCAACACTCACTTTCATCATGACAAGATAAGCACTAGAGTTCCAAGTTAACACAAGAAAAATTAAAAATGAGTGAAAAGTGATTCAAATTTCACTTTTATCCCATAGACTTTTAGGGTTTTCACCCTAATTATCGATGGTTAGGGTGATTGTGGATGGCCACCCTTGGGCAACTTGATCATCGATGGTCATGTGGCCCCACTTTTTTGATTGTATCTTAAGTAGTCTTATTTTAGCATAATCGCATCAACTCACCCACCCATGGAGACTACCTTGTCCACCCACCCTTACCACCTCATCACCTCACCATTGGTCCATTTTGGCCCAACTAGTGCATATTTTATGACACTTTTTGCTTGGTCCTTTGACTGTAATGACAACATTTTCATGTTGACCCTTTTTGTGTTTGTAATACCCTATGCTTACCAAACCCAATTATGTTTTTTTGAGATCACTTATTACCTTAGATACCCATGACACTTGACCTATTTGTGTTTTTATTAGGAGTACTTCCTACCTTGGATACCCATTAAAGCATGAACATCATCTAGAAAAATTGATAGGAATAACCCGATCAACTATACCTAATGCTATGTCCTAGCTACCTCATCACCAATATTCCTAACACCAACCCTTATTTTTACCAACTATGAAAATCTTGTCAATATGTGATCTCAGCTATCACACCTTTTTATTGCATTTTATGTGCTTGTTTACATTTTAGTGCCCAAGCTATGACCAACCTTCATGACATCCACCTTCATCATCATCTTCACCCACCTTATCAAACCTAAATTTGATTCTATTCTACCTCATTGACTCTTAGTTTGAGGGAGAACATCTCCTTCCATATTTAGGGCAACCAAAACTTTAATTATCAATTTGTTTTTATTTTGTAGCTTGTTAATTAAAAGCTACATAACAAAAAGGGGCAAAATGTAGACACTAAGAATCTACACACCACAATTTCAAATGTCATAATTCCCCTAGACTACCTTGGGACCCCTTTTAGACCAATATAATCCTATGACCCTTAACCAAGCCTAACCCATAGTTAGTTTGTTCAAATGACTTAACTCACCCTTTTACCTACTTTTACCCTTTACCCTCAACCATCAATGGTTAAGTTAACCATCAATGGTCACCTTGACCATTGATGATCAAGGTCCACCTCTTAAACCACCAACATGCAAATCATCCACCTTGATTTTCTAAAAATAGCTTGTCTAAATCTAGTTATGAACCATTACATGAGTGAGTTATAATTAGGAAGCCTAGTTCACATCTTATTACAATTCTCTTGCCTTGCCTATAATAAGAGAGGAGCAAGAAGGTAAAATCCATCTAAAATTGTTATCAGGAGCTTATGCATCTAGAATTATCTTTTTGCAAGTCAATCATAATCAACAATCCAATAATATAACTACTACAATAGAAAACCAACTTGCCACCATAGCTTCACCAAATCACCAATTACTATTACTCTATCATAATCATGTTAGACTCAACCAATGAATCCACCACCTCAATCAACCACCCAATCATCTTTCCATAAGATAAACATCTATTTTTTTGATATTTATTTACTTTATTTACCTTTTGCACTCAGCCTAACACCAACCCCTCTCCAAAAATCCAACCTTGTGATCCTATCAATTACCTAATTATCAACCTAGATCTACACATAGTTACCCTTGATGGTTGTCTCAACTGTTGATGGTTTGTCCAACCATCGATGGTCACCCTAATTGTCAATAGTCACCTTAACTATTGATGATCATCCCAACCATCAATGGTCACTATGGTATCAAATTATAACAAGTTGTTTCACCTACCTACCCCTAATCAAACCTGATTTTCTATATTCTTGCCTATTCACTGACCCTTTTCTAATTTTTTGAAGTAGACCCCAATCACCTAGCACTAGTATTAATTAGCTTATTGATATTTTAAATCATTTTTAGTATATTTATTAGCAAGTATCCTTTTTGTTTAATTTTAGTACCTTTTGATTATTGATGCAAGTACTTTCTATTTTATTTATAAACATCATTATTTAAAATGTGTGGATTGATAACCCTAAGAAAGCTCTTACTTTTAGGATCTAGCTATCACTAGGCAATCCACTCAACTATATGTCTAATAAACAAATTTTCTTTAATGATTTTTTATTTTCAAGTCATCTTCCCAAGCCAAAGAGGAGTTCTTCACAATCTTCTGATTCAACATGCACACAATCAAATAGGTTTTTCAACCATACTGTACTTAGTTTCTTCTTTTTCCCTTCTAAATAATAAGCATAAATTCTTTGAAACAAGTATGCTTAGGATAAGTGGTGTGGTGCCACATGTATTCTCCTAGAGTTGTCTACTCATGTCATTTTAATAGCTTTGGTCCCCCCCCCAAACTTAAAAAATCACACTTTAGGTGAAACAAAAAGTGTTTTAAAAGCTTACTTGTAAAGAGGGACCTACATCTTCATCTAATGACACTCATTCAATATCTGGTGACTAATACCCTCCTTGTAAAAGCACAGAGATAACATGCATCAAATCAATTATTCTCTAGAGGGACTAATGGGTTTATGAGCATGATTGAGCATAGTAATATGACGTCGTGAGCTGGTACTTCTCTAAAAAAAGCTAGGCATTCACTCATAAAAATGAGCATGGGATACCATGTGGTGAAGCTACATTTGAATACTACATTAAATACTCCATGCCCCCCCCCCCCCAAGTTCTACTTACCAATGGTACAACTTTGAGGCCTGACCAAAACTCTTAGGAACATGGGGCAATGCATGTTGAATTGGCACTCCTCCTAAGGGGAATAAAGTTTTTAACAAGATATATGAGCATTAGGCTACCACATGGAGGAAGTAGAAGGAGACTATTAATTATATTTTTTTTGAGAAAGGGGGCCTGAAGAAATAAAAGATAGAAAGGGGAAACCATTGAGAAGTATCAAGGAACTACCATCTATCAAGTGAATCTAAAACTATAGATCAAATTGCTCTAAAATAATCAACATGGATTTATGATCCACAATTTTTAGTGACTCAAAAGGGAGTCCACTTATAGATGAAAAAACCCAAAACTTTTGGTGCTTGAATCAATCAAAATAAAATCTTAAAAATGGGAAGAAGATGGATACTTATAACTTTTGAAGGGCTACCTATAAGGGTTCCCATTCTTCTTCCTTCAGCTAGGTATTTTTATTAAGAGCCTCAGAGTCTCTATCCAAGTTTATTACCTCCTTAAAAAATATATATACCCCAAGTCTTTGACCACCACCAACATCTAAAACTCCAATTGGACGAGTGGGTGTAAAATCTTCTCCACTTCAGAAGTATCAGTCATTTAACCAAGAGCCATGAAAATGGTCTGGTCATTCTACTTTTACTTGAGAAATGTCCTGATCTTATCCTTAAATATAATACTATTTTTATCCAATAAAGGAGAGGGGAGTCCCAATTGGACTAATTGATCTATGCATCCCTTCCTCTATTGGACTGCTTGCTCCAAGACATTGAAGAATATTTGACATTTGTTTGCCACCTTATTATAGCTCAAGAACTCATTTACTTTCACTACCACCTACCTTTGGTCAGCCACCCCTACTTCTTATAGCATTTTAGGAGAAGTGTTGTAGAGATTTTGAACTAAACTCTATGAGTTCATGACCTTGGGGGTGATGAAAGCAATTACCTGATCTAAAGATGAGCTCACTTGGGTGGCTAAATTTTATGCATCTATAATGAAAGAAAACATCATCTTTAGGATTTTTACCATGAACTTGATGCTTTTCCAATAATAATTATACAAATACTAGATCAAGGGGAGGATTTTACACCCTAAAGGCAATCATCAAGATCATTTTTTAGTCTTTCAATATCTTGATCCTTGATTGAGGAGTCTTGATGCACCAAGTTCTTTAGTTGTTGGAGTGCCTAATTGGAATTAAATAACTTCTTGTGAACCTCGTCTAGCTCTATCTTTATCTCTTATAGTCTTGTTTTGGTAGCCATTCACTTGTTAACTTTAACCTAGAAGCTTTCCATTATGACACAACCCTGGAGGTTGGTCCTTGCCTTGCTGAGGTTGGTGTCTTTGGTTTTAACTTTACATTGAGGTGGTGAGATATGGCCTTAACCTTGGTAAGTTCCTACTTGATTTTCTCCAACGAGTGGGCTATCTTGATGTATTTCATAGTCATAATTTTTTTTCCTTCCATAAGCTTGACCCTATCAGTAGGCTAGGCTTGACTGAGGTTAAGTCTAATAGCTTAGATGGTGTAGTCCCATAGTTGCATTTATTTTTGGGGATTAATTACCTGGGGGCTCAAATGAGAAACTAGGAGGGACTATTGTCTAAGGTCTTAGAATGACCACATGTGGGGTTAGGCATTAGCCTTGGCCCATTTTCCCCTTTTCTTCTCCATTTGAGCACATCAAGTTATCTTTGCTACATCCACATATTACTTGAATTGATCAAGCACTTGAATGATTTATCCCACAAAAGGGGTCCCTTGTGGTAGTGCAAATGGGATTGATAACTACCAATGTGAAGTAGTGGATCTTGATCTTGTGGAAGTGATCAAATGAATAGTGAGAGATGAAGGGGAAAAAATTGAGAGCCTATGAGGAAAAGAGAATGGTGATTGTGAAATGAGTGAGGATGAGATGGATGATGAAGGTGGGGGGGGGTAAGGAATGACATACGAGAGGAGATAAAGATGGTGGAAGAGAAGGGGTTTGTCTCGACAATGGGTTGGGTGGGTGAGGAGAAGATTGAGGCTAAGGTAGTATCGTGTTGGTTAGTGGAAATTAATATAACCCATAGTGGTGCTATCAGGATTGAAGAAGAGGTGATGAGAGGAGTTAGAGTGCTTGATTAGGTGGTAGCTAATGCCACAACTTGCATTAGACCTATGGAGGGAAAAGGGGTAGTAGTGAAATAGGTGGAAGTAGAAATAAGGGAACCTATAAATTAGATCTTCTTCTATGGAGGGGCCATCAATGGGATAGAAACAAGGGCCTTAATCTACTTGAGCTAGGATGACCTAGCCATGAGGTGCTCATAGGGTACTTTTTGTTGTTATGGGGCTGTAACATATGGAAACTTGGATGGTAGCCATGTCTAAAGGGTCTAGACTAGACCTTTTTTTCTACTTCTTCTTTTATTGGAGAGATGTATTTTGCCTCCTCTTTAGGGGTATATTCTTCTTCATCATCCCCTAACACCTTGATTTTAGGTGTATACTCCTCCTCTAACATGTTTTATTTAGGGTGAGACTCATCCTATAGTTTTTCAAACTTCTCATTTGAGGCATCCTCATACAAATAGACATGCGGTTTGCTAATCTCATATATATATACTTCAAGAAGGAAACTTTCTTCTCTTTACTCCATCTTAAATTATTTAGCCACTATTTTGTCCCCTTTGACAACTTCTTGGTAGGATCGAAGGCTCAAAATTTATCATAGAAAGACTCCCATGATTTGGGGATGTCTTGCAAGATCAAGGCCAGGTCTACATAATTTTGAGGGAGGTCTTCTATGAGTGACTTCCCCTACTCTAAGTAGGGATAAGCCTAGTGCCCAAATGCACTGGCAATCTTCAAACCCATTATATATCCCATTGAGTCACAATATCATCATTAATATATTAGGTTAAGGCCCATCTCTACTATCTTGGCCATAAGGAGACATCCCTGGTGCCTTTTATGTACTGTGATGTCACCTCTTAAAAAAGGAATGTTATATAACCCATTTTTCTTCTTACATTCCCTGGAGATGAAATACATTGTATTGAGTTATTAGGCCAACTCAAGGGTTAAGGTTCTATCAATTATCATACGAGGGAGTTGTAAGGGCTCTCCCACAAACCCATGAACTTGGATGAATGAAAAGTGGTCCCCCCAAAATAGTTGATTGGGACCTTGCTGCCTGCAAGTAATTCCTATTACTCATCGATCATTTGGGGAATTACATCCTACCTTCTAAGATCCAAGATAACTAGAGCTATAAACTACTATAAGAACTCATAATAGTCCCCAATGATTAATAGGATGGGGATCCATACATTGATCAGGTTTATTATATTGGAAAAGACATCTGTATCTGTGATGTTTAATTGTAGATATTTAGAGAAGAACTTAGAATGCTACTATAGAATTAGGTGCATAAGGTAATATAGATACTAGAAGATACTCGTTACTAAGAAATTTTATAGTTTTACTCTTATGGTGGAAGCGACGGCTTAGGAAAATTCCATCCAAAATGTTTCCACATTCTCTACCATGGTCATGAGGAGGATTGCACCTATTTAGAACTCTTTAGTTGGCATCAATATGCATGCCCAAGATGAATGCTAGCATGGACATAGTGTCTTTCACATGTTGTGTAGGGAAAGTAAATAGGTATAGGGGCATGGGAGTCATCTCTATGATATTTTGGTTGAGAAGAGACCCAAGAAAACATGCCTTATCCTTCACTTGGGAGTCTTAGACGTTTTGAGGGCTCTCAATGCTATAGACGACAACATTAAGATTGTGTTGGAGTCAAAACATTACCCTAAAATTATTTGCACCAATATTAACCCTAATATGAGCATCCCTTATGATCATGCCAATTTTGACATCATAATTTTTAGTGAAAATGGTGACAATTTTGGGGTAAGGGTGCACATAGGACACCATATGCTATGCTAAGGTGTAATCCCATATTTTGCACCTAAAGGAGGTATACTCCTTCCTACTGATCTGATCAATATTTTGGGCATATCTACCTTCCCTTATATTCTTAGGATTATGGGCCAATTCTAGATCAAATATCTCATCCATACAGTCAATCACCAAGGCCCTATCTTTGTAAGTTCCTTTAGTCACCTATATGGTGTTTGGTACTTTCTTTTTTTCTTGGGCAAGGGATGAAGCATAGGATTTGTTCATCATGTATGTGAGAGGAGGGGTTCCTATGCTACTTGAACCATGGGCTCTCTATTTTTAAGGTTGTTTCATACTTCCTAAAGAGGATGTATAAGATTCCATAGTCTAAGAAGATGGAGACTGGTTCAAAAGATATCTCAAGTGTTAGGTCGATGGTTTTTTCTACTTCCTTTCAATTCTTAAACTTCATTTGCTCGATGATCTCTTCAGAATTAGAAAGTGTCATGTGTTTGCCTTTAATAAATAGGTGGTGTATTTATGCACTAGTTCCACTAAGCAACTCATCATATAAAATTAAAAAATGAGTGCCCTCATAAATGGTAAGAGCGGCATGCATGTTTGAAGGGCCACCTTTAAAAAGATTTACAATAATCATTATAGGGAATCATGCATAATGGATTATCTAACATTAATGATAGAAGAAGTGGGTAGATAACCATTTTTTAAAGAATTTTTTTAAATATATGGAGATATTGAGGAGAGGATGTGTGGTGATCCGATCATCCACTTGTGCTAATGGCACTTATTTGAAAAGGAAACAATAAAAAGAAGGGAAAAAAATAAGGAAAGGAAACTATCTAATTATGTACAAGGGATGGTAGGAATTTAATTTAAATGTTTAGGTTGATCCCATTGATATATATATAAGCCATTTCCCTCTAAATCTTTTAGTTTGAAAGCATTTCTCTAGAAATCGCTGACAATGCAAAAAAGTTTGAGTGCTTAGTCCTAAGAATTTTTCTAACCATCTCTTTCCTACTTATTTTTTTATGATATTTACATCACCTACCAACCCCCTTAATTCCTAGAGTTTGAGTAATTTAGCAAACCAGACCTCCATTGTTCTATTCTCCTTGATCTCGATAGCCTTTAAGAGCTATTACATAGGGATTTTTGAAGACACTAGAATCACCACTTCCTTCTAATATATAATCTTGTATGGGGAAGTTTTCAATATCTACTTGGGGGTGATGAGATCCACCCATAGTGTTTCTATCGCTAATTCGCTTTCAGATTATAAAGAAGAAATAAGAAACTAAAGAATAATGGTCAAGGCATGGGAAGTACCTGGATAAAGACTGCGCACCGTAAATCAGACGCTTGTGAGCACCCCTCTTTGGCTGTGGAGGAATGACACCTGCAAAGAAGAAAACTTGGACAAGAAGGCGTTAGATGGATAGATGGTGGGTTGCCAAGCGAAAGCTTGTTCCCAGAAGTATGAGAACTTCCTTAAGGGAGGTCAACCCACTATTTTGATAAAAGATAAATGACTGATAAATGATAGAATGCTCAAATAGACTGAAATGATAGCAAACTGAAAGAGAAAAGAAAGTAAAGGCTTACCTGGAAGGAGCTGTCGGCCTGGTTGCAGTCGCCGGCGTCGGTGGTATCTACCGGCGTCGGTTGTCAAAGGTGCCGACGTCGGTTAATCTGCCGACGTCGGTTGAGGAAGTGACCGCCGTCGGTTGGGGTAGTGGGCTTGGATGGGATTTAGGCAGGGTCTGGTCGAGTCTGGGCAGAGTCTGGGCTGGGCTTGGTCTGTGGACGGGTCTGTGGGCGTACAAAATGGTCTGGGAGAGTCTGGTTTCAGTTGAAGGTATGTGCAGAGGTCTAGGATAATGGACAAAGTGTCGAAAAGGGATAGAGAGATAAAGGAGGTCAATCAGGGAAATAGGAATCTGGGTCTGTCTGGTTTGGTTAGCAGTCTGGGTTGGGGAAAAGAAGAGCTGAATCTAGTTTAAAAGCAGATGACTAGAAAGCGTAAAGAAAACAAACAGAGTACTTACCTATGCCCTGCTGAAGAAAGTGTTGATCTTGTTGCTGATAATGCTGGATGTGAAGACCTGTTGTTGATGAAGAATCCCTGTTGTTCACTTGTAGAAGCTTGCTGTGTACCTAAGGGAGAGAGTCAGATTGATTGGCAGAGAGGTCAAGTGAAAGGACGGATACAAGGGTCTGATGCAAAGATTCAAGAGTCAGGATGCCAGGGAGAAACACAGAGAAGCGAAGAGGAGCCCAGAGGAAGAGAGAACGGTGAAGAAGCCATTATGAAAGGTGCCGATGCCGGCAATATCGCTGACGTCGGTCGATGGTTGACCAACGTCGGCGGCTAAAAGGCCGGAGAAAGGCTAAAAATATCCTTTCACCCATTTTCCAGCCGCCAGGTCAAATGAATGTGAGGATGAAACGGTCGACGGGGGTTAAATGGGCGAGTGAAGAGATTGGAATGGGAGTCTTAGGCATTAAATGGCCATGTGGGGAATGAAGGGGATCCAAGGAGGGTATCCTAGGGCGGCGAGGTGGCAAGGAGAGGGAAAAATGGACTTATTTAATTAAAAATAGATGATTATTTTCA
Organism: Torreya grandis; assembly: GCA_037957365.1. Lineage (NCBI taxonomy): Eukaryota > Viridiplantae > Streptophyta > Pinopsida > Cupressales > Taxaceae > Torreya > Torreya grandis. The sequence goes on along the minus strand of JARHVA010000995.1, from coordinate 4,023,430 downwards.
ATTAATAAGACCTAGGTAGGTTAGGGATAGTTGAAGTGGCAAGGGACCAAGGGGAGAGAGGAAGACCAAGGGTTAGACACTTTTTAGGTGTCTACATTTGCCACTTTTTGTCTTGTTGGTTGTTCGAGATGAACTGCAAGACAAAAACAGGAGGTGGTTGCCCCAGGTGAAGGATGATGTGGATTGCCCTGAAGTATGGATGAGGTATTCCCCCTCAAAGCGGGAGTCGAGGGAAGGAAACCTGATGTCGGGTGCTGATTTGATAAAAGGTGGATGAGAAAGATGAAAAGTGAGTGAAAAGGCTGCAAAAGTCGTGATTGCGCGTATGCCACTTCATGGGATGATTGGGTCAAATTGTCGCATGTCGAGGGTCAAGGAGTGCCAAAATTGAAGTAACCGGGCCCCAACATTTAGTTGTCTGCTAATCGGGTCACTCAATCTAAGCTGAAGCTCCAAATGGTCATCGTGTTCTAGGTATCCCAAGCTCAGGAAGTGCTCCCAAAAACACGAAAAAGCCACAAGTAGTAGGGATCCACTAGCTTGCGATCCTATACTTGCGAAGGGTCAAAAATAGTCTGCGGACAATTCTGCTAACCAATCGTGAGGTAGCACACATGCAAAAACAACCAAGGCAACATTGGCTTGGAAGTAGTCGAAGGTCGAAGGAGATACGCATGATCTCCAATGGTTATTGGTCAAGGGGATGGATGAACGAAAGGATGTGGCCGAGCTAACCTCAGAAAACGTCATGTGATCTGAGTGCTACCTACATAGCCCTTGTGATAGGGCCTCAGGCCAATGTAGTTCTCCCTAAAAGGGAGGAAGGGTCAAAGACAATGATTGGTCTTGGTCAAAGTCGACGGAGTTGGGCGTGATTAAAGTCACAGAAGAGAAGGTTTTTCCATCAAAGAGACGAATAAACGGGGGTGGTCGAGCTAACCTCAGAGGATGTGTTATCTGAGTGCTGCCTACATAGCCCTGGTCATAGGGCCTCAGACCAATGTAGTTCGGACAGCGAGGGTCAAAATGGTCGATGATGAGTTTGGTCGAGTGTTGAAATGATGAGATGATGAAGGGAGGAGACGTTGCAGCCTTTTCCAAATGGTGTATTTTGCAACATTGGTCGAAAGGTCTTTCATCCCTAGCAATTTTCCATAGTCGTGATGGATGTATGCTAAAAATGAATGGGGTCTATTTATGCTTCAGCAAGTATTGGTTTATGCTTAACATAAATTGGGTCTGGTCGATAGTTTCCATGTGTATTGGTGTCCATGGAAACTATGTGAAAAGGACAAGGCGATGCCTGATGTCATGTTGAAAATGTTGAGGTTGGTTTGAATATGTGACCAAAGTGTAGAGAAAAGGTGAAAGGTGAATTGCTCTTTCATTGACAAAGACCAAAAAGGACAGCATGGATAGGGGTTGTTAGAACAAAAGCCCTGTTCATGCATTGCATCGTTGACCAGTGTGGTGCTAGAGAAATAGTCGAATCACTTGACGTTAAGTGAGCTCGAAGTCCCTTGAGTGTGTAATAGGAGGAGGATAGGGTAACCCAGTTTAAGAGCAGGAATAACCTTGCCCCTTTTTATAGGAGACCCTGAGACAACTACAAGCCAAGTCCATGACCCATTTTTTTTTTTTTTTTTTTTGGTGCAGGCTGATCGATGCGGGAAGCCTACATAGAGATGTCTTTTAATGTATGGTCATGTTGCGAAGCTGATCAATGCGGGAAGCTTCTAAGAAAGGTTGTTGTTTGTAGCAAGGTTTAGTCATAGCCATCCTTCGAGGGAGTGGTCTATATTTTTGCTTGATATAATGTTTGAATAGCTGTCCTTCGAGGGATCAGTCTATTAGCTACAGCAATGATAGTACAGCTGTCCTTCGAGGGAGCAGTCTGTCTTTTTGATTTTGATTTGTGACCTTGGATTATGTTTTGACATCTTGATTTTTATGATTTTTTGATTTTGAGTCACGGAAAAGACTGTAGAAGTTCAAGGACTCCCTTTTATTAGGACAAAGCATCCATACATCATAAAAGGGTTATAGGAATTGTTAAGAGGAATAGGGTTGAAAGGAATGAGGATTAAGAGGACGAGGATTTCTCAAGGGACGAGCTCAAGTTACGTGTCAGGTAGGCGAGTACTCGACTAACAGAAGAATGGTCGAAGATGCAAGACATAAGAAGGGGTTCAAGGTCTAATAAGACCCTGGGCCATGCTTTTATGTTATGATAAGGTCCAAGTCAATTAGGGGAAACTTGCCCCAATTTGCTTCTTTCGAGATTGGTCAGGTGTTAATTGATGGATGTGAAGTTGGTTGACATTGTCGTTGGTTGGTCGAAAAAGGTTGAATGTTTGGTCAAGAGGTCAGGTTGATTGATATTTGGTTGAAGTTTGGTTGAGACTAGTCGAATAATTGGTCGGGGGTTGGGTCGATGGACACTTGGTCGAGATTTAAGATTAAATGAGTGATTGATATGTGGTAGAGACTGGGTTGAAAAGTTGGTCGAGGTTTGGATGAAGGATGAATTCCCCCAGCGGGTAGGGAGAATGTTTGAAAGATTGGTTAAGGTCGGTTGAGGTTTAGTGGTCAGATGGATGGTATTAATGTCGAATAAGGGGGTCAAAGGCGGCAAAGGAACCACAGTCTGGCGTGGGGATCCTGACTTAGGTGATGAGGTTGGAGAGGCATGAGTCGGGGTTGATGTTTTGTTGAAGAGGTGGTCAAGAGGATCCTTGATGAGAAGGGAATCCTTTCTCCGTTGTTGACGAATGACAGCTTTAAGAGCGTAACAACGCTCAGTGTCATGTCCCAAAGTGTGATGATAGTGACAAAACTTAGAGTTGTCAAACCAAGATGGCCTTGATCTGAGAGTTGATGGGCGAGGTGGTGTTGAAGGTTTGTTGATAACGTGGTTGAAAAGAGAGGTGTCATTCTCCAAACATTGGCGAATGGCAACCTTGAGGGCACAACAATGTTCCGTGTCGTGTCCAGGCGTGCGATGATACGCACAAATGCAAGTGTGGTCGAACCATGGTGGTTTAGGTCCGAGAGATTGATATTGTCTAAGAGGCAGGAGGTCGATACGAGATGACTGCAATAATCGCCGTAAGAGCAAGGCATATGAACCTGCTAACGGGTTGGGATATTTTATCGCAGTGAGGGTTGGTGACGTTGGTTTGAGCGGTAAAAGAGGCATAGGTCGAGGGTCTGGAGGAGATGTGTGTCTGATGGGTTGAGAGAGTAATAGAGGCGACTTGCCTCTGTGAAGGATGGGAGTGGGAAGCACTCCTTTTAAAGTGGACGGATGCGGGCCCAAGATTGAAGGTAATGACGAAGGTGGAGGAGGAGTTCTCCGGTGAGGTCTAGTAGCTTTCGTGTGTTTGGGTCGAGGGCCACTATTGTGTGAGGCGAGGTTAGATGTAGGTTTGGGTTTGGATGTGGATGGAGGTGAGTGAGATGTAGAAATCTCACGCAAAGGGCGAGAGAAAACTGTGACTGGGTCTTCCTCGATTGAAATGGGTGGAGAGACTGGTTCTTCTCTTGGTGGAGAAGAAATAAGAGAGGGCGGCTCCTCAAGTGGGCAGAGGGCATGGATGATCGTGCCTTCTACTTGTAGTTGAGGAGTAGGCAAGGTAGGGTCTTCGGATGGAGGTGGGCTTAATGGCGTTGATGTGGTCAAAGCGTCCTCCAATACAAGAGAGGTAGATGGAGGACTAGTAGGAGAAGAAGGTTCTTCATCCTTTAATGGAAGAGGTTGGTCAAGGACAAGAGGCAAGATAGTGCTAATCGTGTGAATGTCATGGTCTTGAGGGTCATTGGTCAAAGTCTAGACGTTGTTTTGAGTAGGTGGATGATTAGGGAATGGTTGTTTGAAAATGTCGATATGTTGGTTAGGTGGGGCGTTTGAGTTATCTAAAATAAGATCCCCCTTGTCGAGCATGTCTTGGACGATGTTCTTGAAGGTTCGGCAGTTGTCGATGTCATGGCCTTGGACGTGATGAAAGGGACAGAAGTCGGCCTCCCTATACCATGTAGGGAGGGCTTTTGAAGGGTCAAATTGAGGTGGTCGGATTGGAGGGAGATTGAGGACCCCCTGCTTGAGTAGTTTTTCCAAAACGGAAGCGTATGGTTCTCCAAGTGGAGTGTAAGAACGCTGAATGTACCATTGTTGGAATTGTTTGGTGATGCTTGGAGATGCTGAAGTTTGAGAATAATTAGTTGACGTCAAAGGAGGTGATCTAACGACCACAGTATTGGCCACTCCTTTAGATTCAGAATTGGCAGAAGAAGAAGGTCTGGAAGAAGAATGGCCATTGGTTTTAGCATTGGTATGACGCAATTTGACCTTATCTTCTTCAAGGGCGCGGAGTTTGAGCTTTCGAGCCATGATGAAAGCTTCGTCAAAAGTGTAGAATGTCTGAATCCACAAAGTAGAAGAGATGTGTCTGGCACATGCTCGAGAGAAGAGCTCGATGAGCTCAGGTTGAGGCAAAGAGAAGGATAGCTGGTTAATCAGGCCCCTCCAACGAGCGACAAAGTCAACTACAGATTCGTCATCAAATTGCCTGATGGAGTAAAGGTCTGTGATTGAGACTTGTTTGGTGATGTTGATTGAGAAATGGTCAAGAAATAGTTGGGCGAGTTGAATGAATGAAAAGATAGAGTGTCTGGCAAGAAAACTATACCAGTCAAGGGCTGGGCCAGAAAGCGACATAGGGAACGTGCGTAAAAGCAACGCATCATCATGGGCAATAAGATAACAGGCATGTCTAAATGCCTGTAGATGTTGTTGAGGGTCTTCCTTACTCTGAAAGTGAGTGAATTTAGGAAGCTCCCAATGGTTAGGGTATGGTCGAATAGGGACGGAAGGATGGATGGGCTCATTGCAAATTTGGTCATAAGAGATGGCATTGCTTGAACCGGAAATGGAAGCTTCGAGACTGGACATTTTATCCATCAGCATCTTGATAAGGTCTGCTGACAGATTGGCGGGTTGGGCGCCCCCTAGGTTGTAAGGTGCTTGGAAGAGGCTAGAGGAGGCGTGCGACATAGTCGGTTGTACGATGTACAGATGACTAGTCGCAGGGGCAGAAGTGGAGGCTAAAGGTGGTTGCGTTATGAAGGTTGAAGGTATAAGTTGACTGGGCACCGCAAAAGGTGGTTGAATGGCGGCACTGGTAGAAAGATAGGTTGGCACTCCTACATTTGTGGACGCAAGAGTATGAGGGGTCGAGACAATCAAGTTCTGATATGATGTAGAACTTGGTTGAATTGCAGGTGGTTGAGGGGGTAATGGAACCCCAATGGAGGTCGGTCTAAAAATAGATGGGGAGGCCAAACTTTGCGTATTGGCCATGGTTGGGTTAATAGTTGAGGCAAAAGGCTGAGTCACAAAGGGTTGGGTGGCGAATGGCGTGGATGTCGTCGCCACGTCACCCGAAAGGTCTCGCGTTGGGTTTCTCGCAAGATAGTTTTGGAGGGCTGCGGTGTTGAGGTCTAAGAATCTCACAAAATCTTGGTCCCCTTCAGGGATGATGGGAATTTGAGTCGGGGTCGGGGTCGGGGTCGGTCCTATAGGAGTTCTTTCAGTCTCCGAGTGGAACTCCATGATAAGACTGTGTAGACAGAAGCGGTTGTTGGCTAAAGTGGTTAAGAAGAGAGTCCTGGTTCCAGAAACTGTGTTCTTGCAGTCTCAGAAAACCAGAATGTGGTTTTTGACAGAGAAGGGACAGGTTTTAGGCTACTGGTTTTGAAAAAAAGGACAGTGACAGAGACCGACGTTGGTTTAAAAAACTGATGTCGGTAAGGAAGATAGCCGACGTCGATCAGATAACCGATGCCGGTAAGAGAGGAAAGCCGACGTCAGTGACAGAACCGATGCCGGTGACTGTGTCTTCCAGAGAACAAAAAGATTTTAAGATTCTTTGGAAAAACAATGAAGAAAGCGTCCTCACTCACTCAAACAAATAGATGAGAAGAGAAGAACTGAGAGAGACAGACAAGCCTAAGCGATAAATCCTAAGAATTAACTTTAGAATCTTGTGGCTTATGCCTTAGATGAATGTTTAGGGAGATTGGCTGTAAGAAAGGGTCCTAGAAGAGGCAGTCTAGAGCTGGTTTTGGGTCTTGTTTTAGGTGCTCAAAGTCTGTGTTAGGGTCTGGTACGTGGTCTGGTGCTAAGGAGCAAGCTCCCCTCACTTCACGATTCCAGTGGTTAGCTGGTCTCGCTTAGCCAAGATATACCTCGCCTAGAGTTTATCCTCCGCCAGAGAACGGAGTGGGCTTCCCCCTTGGTGATGAAATCCAAGTAGGGTCACCGGGACGGGTAAGGTATCCGCTGGGGGATGAAATCCCAGTCGGGCCTTGTCTCAAGTAAGTTTTATGTTCGTTTTAGTGCATGTGGTCTGGTAGTGTAACATCAAGTGTCTACGATTTATTCAATATGCGGATTTAAGTTACTAGATGTGGACTAATGCAAGCACAAGCAGAAATGAAAGTGCAATACATTTTAAGCCCAAGTCGAAATGTGAGATTTGTTATGAAGACAAGTTTGAGAAAGGGTTGAGAGTATGATGTTGGACTAGTCTAGAATGTGCAAGAAAGAAAAGAAAGATTCTTTTTAAATTCCTGCTTATAGTGTCATTGAGAAGAAAAGAAGGAGGAGGAAAGGTAAGAACCTAATGCTCCTAAATGAATGAAGAAGAAAAGGAACCCAGGAGGAACCTAGGGTCCCACCTGGTGTGCCAGAATGTTTCTATCGCTAATTCGCTTTCAGATTATAAAGAAGAAATAAGAAACTAAAGAATAATGGTCAAGGCATGGGAAGTACCTGGATAAAGACTGCGCACCGTAAATCAGACGCTTGTGAGCACCCCTCTTTGGCTATGGAGGAATGACACCTGCAAAGAAGAAAACTTGGACAAGAAGGCGTTAGATGGATAGATGGTGGGTTGCCAAGCGAAAGCTTGTTCCCAGAAGTATGAGAACTTCCTTAAGGGAGGTCAACCCACTATTTTGATAAAAGATAAATGACTGATAAATGACAGAATGCTCAAATAGACTGAAATGATAGCAAACTGAAAGAGAAAAGAAAGCAAAGGCTTACCTGGAAGGAGCTGTCGGCCTGGTTGCAGTCACCGGCGTCGGTGGTATCTACCGGCATCGGTTGTCAAAGGTGCCGACGTCGGTTAATCTGTCGACGTTGGTTGAGGAAGTGACCGCCGTCGGTCAGGGTAGTGGGCTTGGACGGGATTTAGGCAGGGTCTAGTCGAGTCTGGGTAGAGTCTAGGCTGGGCTTGGTCTGTGGACGGGTCTGTGGGCGTACAAAATGGTCTGGGAGAGTCTGGTTTCAGTTGAAGGTATGTGCAGAGGTCTAGGATAATGGACAAAGTGTCGAAAAGGGACAGAGAGATAAAGGAGGTCAATTAGGGAAATAGGAATCTGGGTCTGTCTGGTTTGGTTAGCAGTCTGGGTTGGGGAAAAGAAGAGCTGAATCTAGTTTAAAAGCAGATGACTAGAAAGCGTAAAGAAAACAAACAGAGTACTTACCTGTGCCCTGCTGAAGAAAGTGTTGATCTTGTTGCTGATGATGCCGGATGTGAAGACCTATTGCTGATGAAGAATCCCTGTTGTTCACTTGCAGAAGCTTGCTGTGTACCTGAGGGAGAGAGTCAGATTGATTGGTAGAGAGGTCAAGTGAAAGGACGGATACAAGGGTCTGATGCAAAGATTCAAGAGTCGGGATGCCAGGGAGAAACGCAGAGAAGCGAAGAGGAGCCCAGAGGAAGAGAGAACGGTGAAGAAGCCGTTATGAAAGGTGCCGATGCCGGCAATATCACCGACGTCGGTCGACGGTTGACCGACGTCGACGGCTAAAAGGCCGGAGAAAGGCTAAAAATAGCCTTTCACCCATTTTCCAGTCGCCGGGTCAAATGAATGCGAGGATGAAACGGTCGACGGGGGTTAAATGGGCGAGTGAAGAGATTGGAATGGGAGTCTTAGGCATTAAATGGCCATGTGGGGAATGAAGGGGATCCAAGGAGGGTATCCTAGGGCGGCGAGGTGGCAAGGAGAGGGAAAAATGGACTTATTTAATTAAAAATAGATGATTATTTTCAATTAATAAGACCTAGGTAGGTTAGGGATAGTTGAAGTGGCAAGGGACCAAGGGGAGAGAGGAAGACCAAGGGTTAGACACTTTTTAGGTGTCTACACATAGATTTGTTCTCACATGTAAGTACTAGTATCTTTGCTTATTGTTACCCATTATTTTGATTAGCTAAATCAAGTTATTATTTGTAGACTCCACCAATCCATTCCCTTATGGGTATTAATTAGATTAAGTATTCAATAAAATGCCATTATGGATCATGAATTTGAAGACTTTGGATCTAAAGAAGGCTTTCACATTATCTGAAATGATCATTTTTGGCAAGCAAAATCTAGCCATGAGCTCTTCATAAAAGTTGAGAATTACATTCTTAGTTGTCTCTTTTAGCAGGATTACCTCAATCCACCTGGTGAAGTAATTAGTGGTTATTAGTAAACACTTATAACCTACATTAGAGACTAGGTTGGTCATTTTGATGAAGTCTAAGCCCCACTATGTAAAGGGTTTATTGATCATAATTGGATTGAGAGGTATGGCCAAGTTTTTCCTCTTTCTAATGAAGAATTGGCATTTCTAGTATCTTTTAACTACCTAACAATAGTTTGTGAACATGGTTGGACAATAGTACCCTATCTGCATGATCTTGTTCATGATAGTCTTGGTTGAGAAATGGCTACTTAGGGAGTGAAATGCATATCTTGTAAAATATTTTTTGCTAGGGGCTTGTTAATGCACCTGAAGAGGTCTTTATGTAAATTCCTCTTGAATAGAACTCCTTAGACTAGCATATATCTAGACCCTTATCATCTATAAAATCTTCTCTTATGTATGGGGACACCATTGGGATACCTACCAATTTTTATGAAGTGGATCTGGTCAGTCACTCAAGATTCTTCAGCTTCAAACTATCTCACTAAGGCTACCTCCAATGTGTTTTGATCTACCACTGGGAGATCTATATACTAGGCCAGGTACTCATAAATTCCTTTTCTTCTAATTACCTTGGTTGTCCTAACTTTTATTCCATATTCTAGGATCTTATTGATCCAATTATCCCTCTTCTTCATAATTTATCTTTCTATGATATACTCATGGAGACTGGAATATGTGGTGTACACCATTATCTTGCTACCCACCACAAGGTACCTAAAATTATTAAGGCCCTTCATGATGGCAAAGGCTTGCCTTTCTAAAAAAAATTATTTATATTTATACCCATGCAAAGTTATAGAATAGAATGTGATTGAGTATTCTTCTCTGTCTTCCTCTTCTGTTTGAGTTAGCATGGTCGCAAGGCTATGCTCACTTCCATATACATACATAATGAAATATTTATAAAACTTAGGGTTAACAAGTATAGGTGTGGTGGATATTTCACTCTTTATTCCTTCAAATGTTGTTCTCCATTTAGTCATCCATTTAAAGGCCTAGTCCTTTTTCAACATTAATGTGATTGGTCTGACCAATCTTATTAAGTCTGATATGAACCTGTTGATAAAATTGATCTTCTTGAGGAAAGCCTAGACTCCCTTTTTGTTTACAAGCAAGGTCAAGTCTATTATGGATTTTATCCTCCATAAGATGCATCCTTGGAAACTACATATCCAATAATCTTACCCTGGTGGACTTCAAAGATGCATTTTTTAGGGTTTTTGGAAGACTTTTTCTAAATGGTTAAAGTGGTCTTCTTTATTTTTAGAGAATACAATGAGGTCATCTAGGTAGATTAGAATAATTTTATTGATCAAGCCTTTAAAAGCTATGTCTATCACTCATTAGAATATTTTCCCTAGAATTGGAGAGGATGAAAGGCATCTTCACATATGCAAAGGTTCCCCACTTTGTAGTAAGGTGGTTTTATGCTGATCATCCTCCTTTATCCATACTTGGTTATACCCATAGAATCCATCTAGAAGCAAAAACATCTTTATGTCTGATATTGTTTGAAGGATATCCTTCATGGAAGGGAGAGGGTAATGATCATTTAGGGATGCCTTGTTTATATCCAAAAAATCCATATGTAGTCAATTTTTTTCACTTTTTTTTTGGCACAGGGACCAGGTTAGATACCCAAGTTAAATGCTTGATTAGATATATAATCCTTGAATTAATTAGTTTCTTGAGCTCTTAAGCCATCAAGAATTTGATCTTAGGTTTCACTCATCGCTATTTTTGCTAGACTAGTTTGGATTCTTCTGCTAGGTTGATGGTATGATGAACGACCTCCCAGTCATATCATTTTAGGTCATCATAAGTCCAAACAATGATGCCCTTGTATTTTTCATCAAAAGAAACCAATCATTCTTTATCCCTCTGAGGAACTTCTTTTATAATTTTTAACTATCTTCTACCTCCAACATTGAATTCATAGTAATCCCCATATCTACAACAAACTTGCACTTATCATTCCTTGCATCATCAGAGTCAAAGAGTTTTTATAGAGTGATGAGGCTCTTTGGTGCTGTCTTCAGTTACATGATTTTATTTTTGTATTCTTCCTCGATCTTCAGCTATAGTTACTTTATGGATTTATAGGATTGCTATAATAACATTGCAATTTGAGCATCACTCTTAAACACTTACCAATTTTTATCATTATCTAGGATAGTGGGCCTGATGATGACTTATATCACCTATTCATTAATGAACAGGTCGATCATTGGGTCAAATTGACAACCCACTATTGCCATTCTATTGGATTTTGGATTTTTTGCCCTAGGAATGATTTGAATATTAAAGGCCTCAAAGGATTCAATTAAGTCCTATATGTAGTGATGGTAAGATCTCATATGCACATTTTTACCATGACCACCCCTCTTATTTATCTTACAACTAGTTCAGAGTCATCGAACACCTTCAAATGTTTAATACCCATTCAATGGGTGAGGCTGAGACTATGGATTAAAGCCTTGTATTCTAATTCATTATTTGTATAAGCAAACTAAAAACAAAAATCTCTAAGTATTTCTTACCCAGAGGGAGATGTTAGTTGGATATCAAATCTGGATCCAACCTTGCATTTCACACCATTAAGATGTAGATTCCAAAATTTAGAATCATATTTTGCCCCTTTGTTATGGTCTTATTGCTTCTTTATGACCTTGAGAATGACTTAGGCTCATCATGGATGATGTAGGTTCTAAAACTAGTGGAATCAAAGTTTGCAAACATGTCACTCTTAATGAAATCATTGATGAGGGCCTCTTCTTTGAGGCTTCTATTGTTCACCACCTTTTCTCCCTCAAGCATCTCTACATAATGTGTCTCTGTCCTTGAGAAAGAGGTGTGTGTTATCTCTAAATTTTCCATTACTTCATCTACTATGTGTTCTAGGTGGAAGGGCTTGGATAACACCTTCAGATTTAAACCATGCTTGGTCCTTATGATTAGATGGGACCAATCCAATGATAGGTATTCACCAATATTGGTGGTGAAATCTCTTGGTAGAAATAGCCCAAAGATAGGTGGGATGTCTATCACCACAAGATCTTGTAGTATAGTGATGCTTGAGAAAGAGAACAACATGAGAGGAAGAGCCTAGATGATTCCTAGGGTTTGAACCTTTTTTCTATCTAGCTACATCACCCCCTAATTTAAGGGCTCATAATTCAATTGTAGTGCATTAAATATTTGTTTGGGCATCACCATTGTGATCGCACCTAAATCAATGATGGAATTTTACAATAATTTATTACCCATAATTAAAGTTAGATAGAATAGAGAAGGCCTTAATTTTATTACCCCTTCCTTGATATTAATGAATATGGAAGGTACTTAAGGTTGTGTTCTTGTGCTGGTTCCCTTCTCTTTTTCTTTTGCATGCTTCATGGGTGATTTTATTTTTCACAAGTTGCTCCTTATTTTTAAAGGCTTTCTTTAATAAGGTCTTCTATTCAAGGATGGAAAAGATATCATAGAGAGAAACCTTAGTTTGTGCCTTCTTTATCTTCTCTACCATGTTATATAACTTTAAAGGTGGGACCTCAGGGTCTTTTAGCTTGTTTTTTAATATGTCACTATGACTTTGATAGACTACGAGTGAGGGATAAGGTATTGAAGCCTTTTAAAAGGTTATTTTAGACCTTGTGGAAGCATCAAGGCCATTGGCTAGTCTTTTCTTTGACCATGTGAAGTAGTCATATTGCATTTATAAGGATCTATACATGGGAACTTCATTTATGAAGATTATGTCTTCATACTCTACCCAAGAGAATAGTACATGTTATAAAACTATTTATATCTCTTATTATAGGGATATACCCTACATTTTCATCATTAGAACAACATTTTTGACTCTCGAGGATTGGTAGGTATAAGCTTAATTTAGGGTATTTCCCTACTATCTCTATTTGGTGATCTTTTATTGTAAGTTGCCCTGTGGATAATTTTGAGGCCTATAAGCTTCATTACAAGGGAAATACCATGAGTTAGAGTTATCAACCAAGTTATTCTAGACAACCACTAGTTATTTGTTCATGCTCTGTACTACTATATATAATGGATCTAGGATTGTAACCATCTGATTAGTAGGTTGTGTCATATGATTCAATGCTTGGTTGTTCAGCCCTTGGTAGTTTGGCCTTTGCCTCTCCTAATACTAGTTCTACTAGTATGGGGGTCTCTTTTCTTGGTAGTTGTTGTAAGAGGGATTTAGAGGAGTAACTTATTGCCTTTTGAGATTTATAATCTCATTAAAGAAGTTCCTCAAAAAACTCTTCATTTCATTCATCTTAGTAGCCAGTGAGGGTGCAGTAGATGTGCTCACCTGAGTGGGAAAGTATTCATACATGGAAATAGGTGGGGATCCTAAATTACTAAACATTTCTTCTTGAAAAGGTAATGATATCTTAGGGAACATTAACATTGGTGGCTATGGAGGAAGTCTTCCTACATTGATCAGATTATCCTCTGCCCTTACTATGATATCATATGCATCTAGCAACATTTGGCCTCCAAGCGATTGGATCATAATTGCAATATCTAAATTGAGGGCCTTTAGATAAAAAATAATGGCCATGCCCATATGTGGTCTATCCACCAATAGAATTCTTCGCTAGGTATTTTTAAATCTAGTGTTGATATCGACCATGGCTTCTTGCGGCCCCTTTTTAATGGTTATTAATTGTTATAAAAGGGAAGATCGATCCACCTTTTCATTAGATTACTCAAATAATATATTTCCTAGGTCATCCTAGGTAGTGATAGAATTAGCTGGCAAATATCTATACTAATCAAGATCTTATCCTTTAAAAGAGGTTGTTATTAGCCTAAAGGATACAATCTTAGTGTTGATGTAGTGGACAGTACACACATTTACCACATCTTGAAGATGATCAACCATATTTTTGAAATCTTCCCTTGATAACTTAGGGAGCACTTTTAAATCATTCAAAGGTATGGGGTCCCATTAATCTCAGGGTGTTGGTGGGATCAAAGGGCTACCACTATTCCATAACACAAATATCCTTGGTGTAAGATGCACCATTTATTTTTGTTGATGTGGTCATTATTTTTTATACATAGTGCTATACCTTATATTTCTTTGGTGAGTAGGAACTCCAAAAGGTGGTATCAGTAGATTTAGATTATTCATAGTTTATGACCTTGTTATGTGCCTATGGCTCATAAACACAAGATTCTAGTTTAGGAAGTTAGTAGATCAGTCCCACTGGGTGTGCCAAAAAATATTTAAACTATTGATTCTTCAAGTTTACACTCTAGGTTAGACAATAATCTATGGGAAGATTTAAAAACATGGGACCAAATGTGGTTTGTAAAGTGACCTCCAAGATTTTGGAATCTAGCTCTTCATTCAATTTGAGGGGTGGAAAGGGATAGAAGGGAAAAATAGTAAACACCATAAATGTAAATTTAATCTAAGGTGATGTGCCAAAAGGATTTGAAATGTTAATTGTAAACTTGAATAAAATAGCACAAACCTCTAAACACCATAGATAATAAAAGAGATTGAAAGCATGAATTAATATCTATAGTATGAACAAAGATCTATACTATAGAAGCATAGGAAAAGAGATAGCAGACATAGATAATTTTAATTTCAAATAACACATAACACCACATCCTCTTCATTATGGATAGGGAACTAAATATAGAAGGCCAAAAAAGGCAAATATAAAGCATCCACTAACATTCGTGAGGCACACCTACTAAGGTTGTAGAATAAAAACTCTAACTGCTACTATACACTAGTCTATTATAATGGTTGCTTAGAGAAATAATAATGTGAAAACAAAATAATTACCAGTCCCTTTTAGAGGGGAAAAAACTTGAATATATAGGCAAAATAATTTCTCAAAGAGATGATAGCTAGAGATTCCACCACTTGTGCCTATGATGTCATTACAACTAAAAATGATCTAAAACTCATGAGTGTAATCACTCCCTAGATCCCAAATATGATGCAAATACATCTTCTTATTATGGCCAGTATGCTTAGGAAAAGTGTGGTGGCACCACATGTATTCTCTTAGAGTTGACTATTCTTGCCATTTTAACAGTTTTGGTCCCCCCCAAACTTAAAAAATCACACTTTAGGAAAATCTTAAAGTGTTTCAAAAGCTTGTTTAGAAGGAGGGACCCATGTATTCATCCAATTGTGATCTTTTGATCTCTAGTGATTTACACCCTCCTTGGATAAGCACGGGGATGACACATGTCAAATCAACACTTTTTTAGAGGGAATGATGGATTTATGATCATGATTGAGCATAAGAATTCCATGTGGCAAACTCGTGCTTCTCTTGAGAAATCTAGGCATTTACTCACCAAAATGAGTATGGGGATACCACATGGTAAATTTGTATTTTAATATTTCATTAATTGCTCCATGGGGTCCCCTAAGTCCTATTGACTAATGACACAACTTTGAGGCCTAACTAAAAATAAAAAACTCTGAGGAGCATGGGGGTGATGCATGTTGAGCTGGTGCTCTTCCTGAGGGAACATAATTTTTCCCAAGTTAGATGATCATCGAGTGACCATGTGGAAGAAGTAGAAGGAGGCTGATACTTAGCAAAATTTTGAGAAAGGGGGTCTAAAGAAAGAAAGGGCCAAAAGGGGAAACCACTGAGAATTACTGAGGAACTACCATCTGTTGAGCGAATTTGAAGCTAAAGATCAAAATGATTTAAAATAATCAATGTAGATTTATGATCCATAGTATCCAACACAAATTAGATACTTGTGGGAATAATTATGGAAATCATAATACTATTGATGAGGCACAACTAGCTCTAGATGCCTAACCCTGATGTTAAGCTATGTGTAGACAAGTTCCTCTAGGAATTCAAACTCTGGGGAACCATTTACCCTTTTCAATGTGGGAAACCTATTAAGGTAGTCTTTTAGCCTACATAACTAGTGATAAGACACAACTAATTTCACATCTAATACCAAGTTAAAACATACTTATGAAGGCTTATCAAGATGTGTTCCTAGATTAGCCACTCCTATGGTAAGGAGAGGGTATCTGATTTCAATAATGTTTGGGAAATTATGAGGATCGATGTTGATTTCAATGGTTCCTATCATTAAAGTATGATCCCTATCCTTGGGTATGAACATACTCAAGGGAAGACAAGGGTTTTGTATAGATGGTCTAAGATCAATGGGGTAAATAAAGCATTCATCTAGTTCTACATGATGAAGTAATGGGTGACCCTGATAGTAGTGATAGAAAGAGTTAAGGTAATATCCATAAACCTCCAATATTTATACCATGTTAATGTCAAAAAGTTGATCAATCCCCCTTAGGGATCCTAGCTATAGGAATTAATAAGTTAAGGGGCCTACCCCTTATGTGAGGTGAATAGGAGTGTTTATGGATGCATGGTGTCTTAGTCTCACATAGGGAGAGAGGTTAGGGAAGAAATTTTAGGGATCTAAAAGGTTGTATTCTAATCTCTGGATCAAGGTAGGTGAGATCTTCCATGAATTCAAAAGAGCATTTGTCTGACTTCCCTTTCATAGTCAAGAGAATACTAGCATAGTTGGGGCCCCACTTAGGTGTGGAAAGTATGCTAGTGTAATTAAGGTCTTATTTTAGAAGAAGAGGTGTAGGGGTGTAGTTGTGAAAATTACAATATTGGGGATAGGTAATGGGAAACATCATTTAACCATTGTTATGTGTGGGAAAACTTTTAGGAATTTGGCGAGTATTTTTTGGGGTCATTTTCTTGTATGATGGAGATGAGGGGAATTTATCTAGGGATATATGGGTAACTATGAGTTTTGATGTTGATTTATATTTTACCCATTATCATAGTTTAGGCCCCCTCCTTAGGTATAGGGACAACTAGAGGGGGAGTGTTTTGACCAATTGTCGATGGGCCCATAGTGTGATGAAAAATGGGACTAGTCATAGATCTAAGTAAGATGGCTGAAATTTCTTAGAAAAGGAATAATATTAGGTCAGGGACTATGGAGAATAGGTAGGGTCCTTTCATAGGATGATTAATAAGCATAATCTGAAGTGGTGTGATAGGACAAGGGTAGAGTTTCAGTTGGGGTGTGTCTTCATACAATTGAGCATCAAGTGACCACATTGAAAATTACTAAGATGGTCATCATGGGGAGGGGTCTATTCATATTTAGATACTTCTACCATAAAAATATCAGGTAATAAATCCAACCCCCTTTAGGATTATTGGCTTGAAGTTTCTAAGAAGCTGTATATTCCCACCCCTCATAAATCAAATGGTGTAGGGACCGTAGGGACCATATCCTATCCTAACACACAATTGTTTTTTGTTTAATTAATGTTTGTATGTGAATATAACTTGGGTATATTTTTTCCTATCATGTATCATTTTCCAATCAAATAAGAATCTAACCATATAAGTTAGGCATCTATTATCTTTTGCCAAATGGGCAAGCATCTAACCATTTAAGTTAGGCATCTATTATCTTATGCCAATCGGGTAAGCATCCAACTATATGGGTTAGGAATTTATTATCTTTTTCCAAATGGGAAAGCATCTAACCATATGGGTTAGAAATCTTACACATGAGTAGGTTATGCTCTGGCCAAAAACTTGAATCATCAAGATCAACTAGATCCTAAGTTACTCACTATTCACCACTCATATCTACTGGATAAGCATCGAGGTCACGATGATAGGAGTATAAAATATATAAAAAATAGTCACATTCTACCTCAAAATTTAGCCTAAAGCCTTGAAAATTGTGATGATCCAATTGAGATCCTTTCGAGTATATCACAAAATTCTTATCTTTACTTTGTTTATCTAAACTAGGGTCTTATTATAATGTCTTGCCTTTTCATTTAAATTTAATCTTGTTTAGCACACGATCCCAACCCCATCCTAATCACCTGCATACTAGAAGCATCGCTCACTTCCTAGACTACCTACATACCTGCCTTTAAACAGGATCAAGGTTTAGTAGACATGTAGTTCTATTTTCTATTCTAAGTTTCATGTGAACTATAGGTTTGGGTATGCATCTCTTTCTAGGGCCCTATTCCCTCAATAGTTACTCTATAATTACTACCCAAATGGAAGCATAAAAGTATCAATTTAAGTGACTGAATACTTGTTTAACTAAACAAGCCCTAAATCTTAACAAAAAATAAATGAACATTTTCAAGATACATCCCCCCTTTCTACTTTTTATTTACATCAACAATGTTCTTGATCCTTGCTTTAGACAACCTAATCCGTATAATTGCTATTACCAAAGTTTTATTATCTAAGAGCCATATGGTTGGTGGTTTCTTGATAATAACTGGTTTAACACTCTCAATCCTAGTTTTTATTATTCCTTTTTGGTGGTATCAAGTTTTGAGTAAGAAATGTACTTTCTCTAATTCTATTTCATAAGTTCACAAGTCAATCTTTTTAGGTAGTCAAAGTTGTTTCCTTATCTTAATCAGTGTTGTTGAATAAGAGGGATTATCCCACCCCTTGGTGTTGTTAGCCTATGGATGTAATAGCTCAAACATGATGACATTAATCATAAACATGAGCCAAAAGCATTGCTTAATATTGAACATTGTGTAGTTTTATTTAACCTTAAATTCTTGGTCTAAGTTGAGATTTAGAAGTAAAGAATACTTGAAATAAATTGATGCATTATATTTCAAAAGAGAAAATTATTGAGTAGGAAGGTAGAAAACAAATTTGTAACATGATCTTATAGTTTAGTCGTTATGTCAATTTTCAAAAATGATATTTTGGACAATTACATCTTTAGTCCACTTAGGTAAAATTTTCTAGAAAATAACTTATACACATGGAGTTTAAGAATGCTATTTTGAACTTGAATTTAATGTTAAATAAATCTTTTATACGCTTGAAAGGATAGTTCTAAAATTGAGGGTTCAACCCTAAAATCAAGAATATTTGTTTTCATACTATTCTTAATGATAATAAAATTCATCATCAAAGCTCAAAAACAATCAAAGTAAGGGTCCACTCAAAATATTGTTTTATGATAACTTAGATTGCTTTATGTTAATTTCATGTATCAAATCAATAATCTCACAATCTAGGTTTACCATGTAACTTTATAGACTAGATCAAATGTATTTCAAAAATTTATAAATAGGTACATAGAAAACAAAACTGATTTATTTAATGCTATATTCTACTCTTTTCACTGAACCGGGTATAGAGATCATGTTAATGTTTGTAAATAGATACATAATGTAAAATTATATATATATATATAATAATATTAAATGAACTCATATTTTTATATGTTATATGTCTCTCAAATATCTGATTGCTTTATTACATTATTGTTTGCTATAAAATCATTTACTTTCCCTGGCAACAAGTAGCAGTATTATTTTGTTTCTAGTAATGCAAAATCATTCTATTTTAGGTTTGTAAAAATAAATAAATTATATTTTCCTTATAATTTAAATAAAATATTATATTAACCTTAGAATTAAATAAAATATTATATTTACCCTATAATTTAAATAAAATATTATATTTACCCAGTGCCTGATGAAATCCTTGACTAAATTGGAATGTGTTTCCACTTGAATTGAAACAACTGAGATAAAAGTATGCTGGTGGTGTTTATGGATGTGGAGATAATAGAGATTGCATGAAGGTAAGGGAGAAGGTGTTAATCCACTGCTTCTCTCTCTCCAAGCACTGATCTTCTTTCTCTTCTACTCTCCCGATCCACTACCCCCCTTGTGTTGCATCCCTACCGCTCCTACTTGTCACATTGATCCTCCCTAATACTCTTAAAACATGGATCAATCCTTATCTTTCCCTCTTCTATGTTGATCTCCCCCTTCTATTTTTTTTTCCTTCTTTCATTGATCCATATTTATACACTTTTCATGTGAATTTTCCTTCATTAATGGCTTTTGACTATTTTTTATGTGGTAGTCAACGTGGTAGTGGTGTATGGATAAATCATGAGTTAGAATGGTGATGACTAAGGGAATTAAATCTAGACTGAGAGGAGGTGGTAGTTCCTTTTGTATTGCCTAAGTTAAAGTGGGTGATGGTGGAGTGGTTAAAGTTAAACTAAAAGAATATTTATTTTAGAATTGAAAGTTTATAATTGTTCCCCCTGTGTGGCATGGTAAAAGGGTCAGTCAACACATGTTATCAAATTTTCAATCATGGTGGATTTAGTACATAGGGTACAGACTTAGAAAAATATTATTTTAATATTTTAGTGTTAGATTAGTCTTATATATTTTTTAAAACATTTAGTGGGTAAATTTAAATGTAATTGATTAATAATATAATTAATTAATAATCTAAAAATTATATATGAAAGATATGATTTATTTGTAAGTTCTAGAGTTCAAATAAAAAAATTCCTTTCATTAAAATAAAATAGACTTTGATGTATTTATCTTGATATTATCGAATAGATAATATTTTCCTCGTGTGGTGATTATTTTTTTTGCAATGAGAGTAATGAAAAAGGCTAAACATTCATCTCATTATATTTTTCCTTCTATCACAATTTGTAAATTAGAAAAAAATTGCATATATTTATATGTAAGCAAAATAACTTTAATATTTTAATAATTTAGTTTCCAAACTTTTGGAATTTGAAAATGACATTAAATTCGTACCTTACTTTTCATAAAAATCCCATCGATGACCTGATAGACTTTTGGAATTAACGTAAGAGTTAAGTTATCTCAAAAATAAACTCATCTTGACACAAAATACTAAATGAGTTCCAAATCAACTTAAAGTATGAACACGCATCCATAGTGATGGAAGAGAGGTCATGACATCCTCCCCCCCTTAAATAATGCATTGTCCCAATGCACTACAAAAGTTTGATTAAGTTCATTGCCTTAAAATAAAAAATGGAAACATGTTTTTCATTTCTTCGATGTCCTCCCAAGTTGCACTTTCTTTGCCATATTGATCCCATTATATCTTGAATTGATCAACCTCTCTATTGCATAATTAGTACCAGCACCTCTCCAACACTTTGTATGGCTGTATTGTTATTCTACTAGGTTCTTAGACCTGTAAAACATTCTAGTTTAAAATGTGTTTATTATCAGGCACATATTTCTTAAGAAGTGACACATGGAAGACATCATGAATGCGACTCAACTGTAGGGGTAAGGCCAATTGATAGGCTACTGGGTTGATTTTCTCTAGGATCTCAAAAGGTCCTACAAAGTGAGGAGCTAACTTTTCCTTTTTCCCAAAGGTTATGAAACTTTTGTGGTGTTTGACCCTTAAAAACACCTTATCACCAATCAAAAATTCTCTCTAAACTCTCTTTCTATCTGCATAGCTCTTGTGTCTGTTTGATGCTTCCTTCAACCTCTACCTTATAACTTTCACCTATTGCTCCATGTCTTTAAACATTTTAGGATCGATTACTATTTTTTCCTCAAGGTTATCCCAACTAAGTGGCATTCAAAAACTTTTCCCATATAGATCTTCAAATGGAGCAATATATAAAGATGTTTGAAACATGTTATTATAGTAAAATTCTACCAATGGAAGATAAGCTTCCCATTTGGTTTTCTAATCCACATAGTACATACTTAGGAATTCTTCTAAAACCTGATTTGTCCTTTATTTTTTCCCATCTATCTCAAGATGAAATGTGGAGCTAAAGTTTAATTGTGTACCTAAGGCTGATTGTAGTGTCATCCAAAACCTTGAAGTAAACCTAGAATCTCTATCTGATATGATATTTTCTAGAACCCCATACAATCTAACCACTTCCTTCAAAAATCAATTGGATAAGGTTAGTGCATCATCAATCAAGTTCTCAGGTATGAGATATGCCACCTTAGTAAGCTTGTCAGTTACAACCATAATATCATCATGCTTGTAGGGTGTCATATGCAATCCTTGTATGAAATATATACTGACAACTTACCATTTATATTGTGGAATATTGAGCAAATATAAAATTCCTACAAGATGACGGTATTTTGCTTTATCCCTCTAACATTCCAAGCATCATAATACATATAATACTATATCTTTTTTCTTCCCTTGCCAAAAGTATAGTTTCTTAAGATCATCATATAGTTTATTTTACCCCTGGATGACCTGAGTAGGGTGCATCATGAGTTTCAATCCAAATTATCTTCCTTAAGTATTATACATCTAGAACATAGATCCTAATCTTATAAAAAAGCAAACCCTCATTGTCCAAGGTATATCCTTCAGTTATTAGGTCTTGTAAATTTTCTTCTATCATTATTCTCACTTGATTATACCAAGGATCTTTTTTTTGTCCTTCCAGTATTTACCTTTTTAGATTAAAAATTAGCATTGTTATATTCATAATGTGTCTTCTACTTAAATCATTGATAACCATATTCTCTTTGCCCTCGATATACTCAATTTCAAAATTATACTCACTCAAGAACTCCAACCACCTTCTTTGCCTTGCATTCAGATTAGGTTGAGTGAATATGTACTTTATCCCTTGATGATCAATTTTTAGTTCAAAAGGTTTCCCAGTAAGAAAATGCCTCCACTTTTGTAAAGCCTAAAAATTACTACCAATTCTTAATCATGAGGGGCGTAATTTACTTCATGGGTTTTCAATTTTATGGACTCATATACAATTATGCCATCATTTTGAATGAGTACTCCTCGCAATCCTTCTATGGATGCATCTGTTACAACCATGAAATGTCTAATTGGATTAGGTACCTTCAATATGGGTGCCATCATCAACTTTTCCTTTAGAATTTAGAAATATTTATCACACTACTCTACTCATATAAACTTCTTACCTTTCCTTAATAATATTGTAATCAGGTTGATGATCCCATAAAAACATTCAACAAATCTCCTATAATAACCTGCTAAGCCCATGAAACTCCTTACTTCTGATACATTTTTGGGGATTGGCCATTCCATTATTGTCTTTATCTTGTTTGGATCTACTGCAATTCCTTCTTTGGATATGATGTGGCCTAGATAGGGTATTTCCTTCTTATAGAATGCACATTTGGATAACTTACCATATAGTTTAAGCTCTCTCAACCTTTGAAGAACCAATTGAATATGTTCTAAGTGCTCTTCCTTATTCTTAGAGTAAATTAGAATGTCATCTATGAACACCTATATGAAATTACCCAACTAATTATGGAACACACTATTCATTAAGTTCATAAATGTTGAAGGAGCATTTGTCACTCCAAAGGGTACTATAGTAAACTCATAGTGTCCATATCTAGTCTTAAAAGTAATTTTTGGAACATTCTCTGCAATTTTTAGCTGATGATATCTTGATCGAAGGTCTATCTTTGAAAAAATTGTTTCTCCTTTCATTTTCTCAAAAAGATCTTCTATTCAAGGTAGGGGATATCTATTTTTAATTGTGACCTTATTCAACATTCTATAATGAATGCATAATCTTAAAGTTCCATCTTTATTTTTAACAAATAAGACTGGTGCTCCCTAAGGAGACACACTTGGTCTAATCAATCCTTTACTCAATATTTATTCTAGCTAAATTTTAAGTTCCATCAACTCAATGGTTTTCATTCTATAGGGTGCTCTAGAGACTGGGTCGACTCCAGGTAAAATATCAATTGAGAAATAAAATTCTCTCTTAGGGGGTATTCTAAGTAATTATTTAAGAAATACATCCTCAAATTCTTTTAATAATAGATACCCTTTTAGGGTTGGTTCATCTTTTCTTTCATCCTTATCATCTATCGTTACCATGAAAATTAGAGCTCCCTTCCTTCTCTCTTTCTTTAGTTTCATAGTTACTATGGTTTCTACTTTTATGGGCTTATGACCCCCTTGAATTGTGATCCATCTCCCCTCCTCACTATAAAACCTAATCAAATTGCTATAATAGTATATTTTAGCTTGGTACTTGGTGAGCCAAATCATCCTTATTATTATATCATAGGCTCCTAAGGGTGCTACAAATAGATCTAAGCTTATCTCTAAATCTAGAAATTGTATTATTGCCTTGGGTAGACATTGAGACACTTCCTTGACTACCTTATACCCATACTACACTATCCATGATGAATTCATGTGATTCATTAGAAGAGACATTTTTCTTACTAATTCAATAAAAATGAAACATTGTGATGAATCGATATCTATGAGAATTGAAATGGGTTTAGCCAATAATATATCTATAGCTTTAATTCATATATTTTGGTATATATTTTGGTGATTCCTTACTACCACATTGATCCTTTGCTATGGTCCCCTCAGAGTCTGATTGGCCCTTATCTGTCCCTGCATCCTTAGGTACTCTCGAGTAGAGTGATTTCCTCCACAAGCAAAACATCCTCCTAGTGGGCCTTTCAGTACTAGGCTCCTCTTGGCATCACCAATTTTTTTTGGAGGACATATTAGGTGATTGTAATTCCTTTGATCATTCATGTTATTATCTCCTCCCTTATTCTTATACCTTCTAAAATTATTTCTCTAATTTTGATTTGGTGGGGGTACTCTACCTATTGGATTTGTTATTGGGTTTTTATTCACATTGCTCTCTCCTAAAAGCTAGTTTCCTTTTGAAGGCTATGTTTCTATCATTGTTAAAGTTTCATCTTGCCGTAACTAAGGCTTGCAACTTATATTCCTATTTAAGGGATTTTTACAACACTTTTTTCATGTTCTTACAGCCGTGCATATCTACTTTTTCTCCTATGTTTGCATTCATTCCTAAGATGAACTTTCTAGTCTTACCTCTTTCATCCTTATGGTACATGGGTACATACTTACGTAATTTGGTGAATCTATCCCATTACTGTTAGACTGACATACCTCCCTATCTTAGGTTGTGAAATTTAGTCATCTTCTCATCAAAGAATAATTTTGGTAACCATTTCTTCCTAAAATGGTGGTTAAATTGATCCTAAGTCAAATTTTTCTTAGTTATTACATTTAATTCCTTCATGTTAGTCTACTAGCTAACTGCCTCTCCTACTAGTTGGTAGGATCCCCACAACACCTTAGTTGCATCATTGTAGTTTCTCAATTCCAAGAACTTCTCCATCTCATTCAAAAAATTCTTAGCTCCTTTACCTAACTATTTCACATCAAACTTAGGGGGTAAAATCTTCTTCAAATCCTTACTTAGATCAGAAAATGGAACTTCAATTCTGGGAGCTACAACCTCCATTTCATTGACTAGTGGTGGATCTTCTTTAGGTGGATTATCAAGGTTAAGTTTAATTATGTTTTTTATATTTTTTTTATTGACCTAAGATCATTAATCACCTTCTAAAATGAGTCTATTTTATCTCTTCACTCGATCAAAAAATTGAGGAGGGCATCTATCCCCAGTTCTCTATTTTTTAAAACTTGTTGTTCAACATTTTCATTGATGGGTTCTACGTATCTCATATTTTCCCTTCAATTCCTAGTTGTTCTTCTAGGTCTTGCCATTTGGTTTCCTAATAGAAATAGACAATCCCTTAAGCTTTCATTCAAGATAATTGATAGCATAACTCTCTTTTGGATAACTCTAATTTTCTCATACATTCTATTATTGATCACAGTCACACAAAGGATTGACAAAAAGTAAGCATTTGATAATCTCATTCATATTTTCATTACATAGAGTTCTTAGCTTTATAGAGGATAAGATTTATGACTATAACATATAGATGTCCATATAACATTGATTTAAAATTCTTCTAAATAGAATCTTCTTCATCCAATTCCATTTCTTTGGGATCTTCATCTTCTAAGTGAACCACATATTGGTGGCATCAGTTCTATTCCATACATACTTCAGGGCTTATGTAAGGTGTGTCAAAACCCATTCCAAATGGAAAATCTCTTATTGTTGAGGGCCTCTTAAATGGATGTTTGACTATAAGTTCAATCACAAACGGTTTTATTTTAACTGGCTCCAATTTTAAAGGTTTGGGTTTATGTAGGATTGCAACTATTGTATCCAAGTCAGAAGTGTAAATGAGTTCTTTTGAAGTGGAGGGAAGTTATATTTTCCCCTTATTCTTTATTCCTTCTCCTTTTCCTTTCCTTGAAGTTTTTTGACAAGCCATGTCTAAAAAAACATTTTTAACCAAATCAGTTTCTTGTAATTTTTAGTTTTCTCAACAAGTTATCATCAATAATTAATATTTTACTAAGCATAGGTTGTAGTAGGATTAAGGCCTAGCTTTTGAACCTAGGCTTTGGTACCATAATGTAGGGACCATAGGGACCATATCCTTCCCTAAAACATAGATTTGTTTTATTTAATTAATGTTTGTCTATGAATATAACTCAGGTATACTTTTTACTATCACATATCCTTTTCCAATCAGGTAAACATCTAACCATACAGGTTAGCCATCTATTATTCTTTGCCAAACATGCAAGCATCTAACCATATGGGTTAGGCATCTTTTATCTTTGCCAATTAGAAAAGCATCTAATGATACATGTTAGGTATCTATTATCTTTCTACAAATAGAAAAGCATCTAACCATATGGGTTAGGCATCTTACACATGAGTAGGTTATGCTCTGGTTAGAGACATGACTCATCAAGATCAATTGGATTCTAAGTCACTCACTATTCACCGCTCATCTCTATTAGATAATCACCGAGGTCACTATGATAGGAGTATAAAAAATATATCAAATAGTCATATTTCACCTCAGAATTTGGCCTAAAACCTTAGGAACTACAATGATCCAATTGAGATCCTTCCGAGTATATCATAGAATTTTTATATTTGCTTTATTTATTTAAACTAGGGTCTTATTATAATGGTCTTACCTTTCCATTTAACTTTAATCTTGTTTAGCACACAAGCCCAACCCCATCCTAATCACCTATGTACTATAATCATCCTTTGCTTCCCAAACTACCTACATACCTACTTTTGAATAGGATCAAGGTGTAGTATGCATGTAGTTCTATTTTCTATTCTAAGTTTCATGCGAATTTTAGGTCTGAGTATGCATCCCTTTCTAGATCCTAGTTTCCCATATAGTTCCTCTATGATTGATACCCAAATGGGAGGAGTAAAAGTATCAAATTAAGTGACTAAATACTTGTTTAACCAAACAATTCCTAAATCTTAACAAAAAATAGAAATGAACATGTGCAAGCTACACCCCCTTTCTAATTTTTATTTACATCAGAAATGTTCTTGATCCTTGCTTTAGACAACTTAATTTGTATAATTTATATTTCCAAAGTTTCATTATCTGAGACCCATAGGTTGGTGGTTTCTTGATAATAACTGGTTTAACACTCTCAATCCTAGTTTTTATTGTTCTTTTTTTATGGTATCATGTTTTGAGTAAGAAATGTACTTTCTCCATTTTTGTTTCATAAGTTTACAAGTTAGAATCATTTAAATTAGTCAAAGTTATTTCATTATCTTAATTAGTGTTGTTGACTAAGAGCGATTATCCCTCCCCTTGGTCTTAATGACATGACATGGCCCTTATTTTCTCCCTGATGATTTATAGGGATGATGCCCAGATGCCATTGTTGTAGCTTTATTAGGATATGGATGTAGTAGCTCAAGTGTGATGACATTAATTGTAAATATGAGCCAGAGGCACCACTTAATACCAAACATTACGTAGTTTTGTTTAACCTTAAATTCTTGGTCTATGTTGAGATTTATAAGTAAAGAATACTCCAAAATAAATTAATGCATTATATTTAAAAAGCAAATTCTTGAGTAGGAAGGTAGAAAAAAAATTTGTAACATGATCTTATAGTTTAGTCCTTATGTTAATTTTCAAAAATGATATTTTGGACAATTACATCTTTAGTCCACTTAGGTAAACTTTTCTAGAAAATAACTTATACACAAGGAGTTTAAGAATTCTATTTTAAACTTGAATTTAATGTTAAATAAATCCTTTATATTCTTGAAAGGAGGGTTCTGAAATTGAGGGTTCAACCCTAGAATGAAGAATATTTATTTTCATACTATTCTTAATGATAATAAAATTCATCATCAAAGCTAAACAATAATCAAAGTAAGGGTCTGCACGAAATATTGTTTTATGACAACTTAGATTGCTTTATGGTAATTTCATGTATCACATCAATAATCTCACAATCTAGGTTTATGCATGTAACTTTAAAGACTAGATCAAATATATTTCATATCTTTATTACTAGGTACATATAAAACAAAACTTATTTATTTAATGCTATATTATACTCTTTTCACCGAATCGGGTATAGAGATCATGTTAATGTTTGTAAATAGATACATAATGTAAAATTGTATATATAAAATAATATTAATTGAAATCATATTTTTATATGTTATATGTCTCTCTAATATCTGATTACTTTATTACATTATTTTTTGCTATAAAAACATTTACTTTCCCTAACAACAAGTAGCAGTATCATTTTTGTTTCTAGTAATACATAATTATTCTATTTTAGTTTTTAAAAAATAAATACATTATATTTTCCTTAAAATTCAAACAAAATATTATATTTACCTTAAAATTAAATAAAATATTATATTTACCTTAAAATTTAAATAAAATATTATATTTACCCAGTGCCTGATGAAATCCTTGATTGAATTGGAATGTGGTTCTGCTTGAATTGAAATAGCTGAGATAAAAGTATGTTGGTGTTTATGGATGTGGAGATAATAGAGATTGTGTGAAGGCAAGGGAGAAGACATTGATCCACTAATTCTCTCTCTCTAAGCACTGATCTTTTTTCTCTTCTGTTCTCTTGATCCACTACCCCCCTTATGTTGCATCCCTACCGTTCCTCCTTTTCATGTCGATCCTCCCTGCTACTCTTAAAACATGGATCAATCCTTCTCTTTCCCTCATCTACGTTGATCTCCCCCTTCTATTTTTTATTTTTTTCCTTTCCTTCTTAATAAGGAATCAATCCATATTTATACACTTTTCATGCAAATTTTCCTTCATTAATGGCTTTTGACTATTTCTTTATGTGGCAGTTGACGTGGTAGTGGTGCATGGCTAAATAACAAGTTAGAGTGGTGATGAGTAAGGGAATTAAGTCTAGACTGAGAGGAGGTGGCAGTTCCTTTTGTGTTGCTTGAGTTAAAGTGGGTGATGGTGGAGTGGTTAAATTCAAACTAAAAGAATAATTATTTCAAAACTAAAAGTTTATAATTGTTCTGTGCATGTGGCATGGTAGAACGGTCAATTAACATGTGTTATCAAGTTTGGATGCATGGTGGATATATTACGTAGGGTGAGGGCTTAAAAAAATAATATTCTAATATTATAGTGTTAGATTAGTTTTCTATAATTTTTGTAACATTTAGTAGGTTAAATTAAATGTAATTGATTAATAATATAATTAATTAATAATCTAAAAATTATATACGAAATATATGATTTATTTGTAAGTTCTAGATTTTAAATAAAAAAAGTTCCTTTTATTATAATAATATAGCCTTTGGCATATTTATCTGATATTATGGAATAGATAATATTTTCCTCATGTGGTGATTAATTTTTTTTGGCAATGAGAGTAATAGAAAAGACTAAACATTTATCTCATTAAATTTTTCCTTCGATCACAGTTTGTAAATTATAACAACATTGAATATATTTCTATGTAAGGAAAATAACTTTAATATTTTAATGATTTAATTTTCTAACTTTTGGAATTTGAAAATGAAATTAAATTCATACCTTGTTTTTCACAAAAATCCCATCGATGACCTTATAAACTTTTGAAA
This sequence comes from Torreya grandis, assembly GCA_037957365.1. Taxonomy (NCBI): domain Eukaryota; kingdom Viridiplantae; phylum Streptophyta; class Pinopsida; order Cupressales; family Taxaceae; genus Torreya; species Torreya grandis. Next base: position 3,994,158 of record JARHVA010000995.1, on the reverse strand, counting down.
TCAACACAAGAGTTAAGTTATCTCAAAAATCAACTCATCCTGACAAAAAATACTAAATGAGGTCCAAATCAACTTAAAGTATGAGCATGAGTCCACAGTGAGGGAAGAGAGGTCATGACATCCTCCCCCCCTCAAATTGTGAATTGTTTCAATGCACTACAAAGTTTGATTAAGTTCATTGCTTTAAAATAAAAATGGAAACATGTTTTTCATTTCTTTAGTGTCCTCCCAAGTTGCACTTCTTTTGCCATATTGATCCCACTGTACCTTACACCAATCAACCTTTCTATTATGTAATTGGTACCAACTCCTCTCCAACACTTTGTATGGCTCTATTATTATGTTGGGTTCTTGGACTTGCAAAACATTCCATTTTAAAATGTGTTTAATATCACGCACACATTTCTTAATAAGTGACACATGGAAGACATCATGAATGTGACTCAGCTATGGGGGTAAGGCCAATTAATAAGATATTGGGTTGATTCTCTTTAGGATATCAAAAGTTCCTAAAAATTGAGGAGCTAACTTTGCCTTTTTCCTAAAGGTTATGGAGCTTTTGTGTAATATAACCCTTAAAAACACCATGTCACAATCTAGAATTCTTTCTAAACTCTCTTCCTATCTATGTATCTCTTGTGTTTATCTGATGATTCCTTCAAAATCTACCTTATAACTTTCACCTCTTCCTCCATGTCTTTAAACATTTCAAGACCGATTAATATTCTATCCTCAAGGTTATCCCAACTATGTGTTGCTCGACAACTTCTCCCATATAGAACTTCAAATGGAGCCATACCTAAAGATGTTTGAAATGAGTTATTATAGGAAATTTATACCAATTGAAGATAAGCTTCCCATTTGGTTTGTTGATCCATACAATACATATTTAGGAGGTCTTTTACAACTTGATTTATCCTTTATTTTTACCCATCTATCTTAGGATGAAATGCACAGCTAAAGTTCAATTATGTACCTAAGGCTGACTGTAGGTGATCTAAAATCTTGAAGTAAACCTAGAATATCTATATGATATGATATTTTTTAGAACCCCATGAAATCTAACCACTTCATTCTGAAATAAATTGGCTAAGGTTGGTGCATCATCAGTCAAGTTCTTAGGTATGAGATGTACCACCTTAGTAAGCTTATCGATTATCACCATAATAATATCATGCTTGTAGGGTGTCATAGGTAATCTTTATATGAAATCTATACTAGAAACTTGTCTTTTATATTATGGAATGTCATGCAGATATAAAAGTCCTATAGGATGATGGTATTTTGCTAACCCTCTGACATTCCAAGCATCATGATACATATAATACTATATCTTTTTTCATCCCTTGCCAAAAGTATAGTTTGTTAAGATTGGCATATAGTTTATTTACCCCTAGATGACCTAAGTAGGGTGCATCATGAGATTCAGTAAAAATTATCTTCCTTAAGTCTTTTACATCTAGAACATTGATCTTATTATTATATCAAAGCAAACCCTTGCTGTCCTAGGTATATCCCTCAGTTCTTGGGTCTTCTTAATTTTCTTCTATCATTATTCTCACTTGATTATACCAAAGATCTTGTTTTTATCCTTCTAAAATTTTCCCTTTTAGATTAAAGCTAAGAATTTTTATATTCATTAGGTGTCTTCTTCTACTGAAAGCATCGACAACCCTATTCTCTTTTCCCTTGATACACTCAATTTCAAAATCATACTCACTCAAGAACTCCAACCACCTTATTTTCCTTGTATTCAGATTGGGTTGAGTGAATATGTAATTTAGCCCTTGATGGTCAGTTTTTAGTTTAAAAGGTTTCCTAATAAGAAAATGTCTCCACTTTTGTAAACCCTGAACAATTGCTACCAATTCTAAATCATGAGGGGCATATTTTACTTCATGGGTTTTCAATTTCATAGACTCATATATAATTATGCCATCATTTTGAATGAGTACTCCTCCCAATCCTTTGATGGATGCATTTGTTACAACCACAACATGTCTATTTAGATCAGGTACCTTTAAGATGGGTACCATCATCAACTTTTCCTTTAGAATCTAGAAAGCTTTATCACACTACTCTACTCATATAAACTTCTTACCTTTCCTTTGTAATGTCATAATTGGGTTGGTGATCCTAGAAAAACCTTTAACAAATCTCTTATAATAACCTGTTAAACTCATGAAATTCCTTATTTTTGATATGTTCTTGGGGATTAGCCATTCCATTATTGCCTTTATCTTTTTTGGATCTACTACAATTACTTATTTGGATATGATGTGGCTTAGATAGTGGATTTATTTCTTAAAGAATGCACATTTGGACAACTTACCATATAGTTTAAGTTCTCACAACCTTTGAAGAACCAATTGAATATGTTCTAAGTTATCTTCCTTGTTCTTAGATTAAATTAGAATGTCATCTATGAACACCAAGATGAACTTACCCAAGTAATTATGGAACACAATATTCATGAAGTTCATAAATTTTAAAAGAGCATTTATCACTCAAAAGGGTACTACATTAAACTCATAGTGTCCACATTTGGTCCTGAAAGCAATTTTTGGAATATCTTCCTCCTTAATTCTTAGTTGATGATATCTTGATTGAAGGTTTATCTTCAAGAAAACTATTGCTCCTTTCATTTTCTCAAAAATATCTTCTATTTGAGGTAGGGGATATCTATTTTTAATTATGACCTTATTCAACATTATATAATCAATGCTTAATCTTAGAGTTCTATCTTTTTTTTAATAAATAAGATTGTTGCTCCCTAAGGAGACACACTTGGTCTAATCAATCCTTTACTCGAGAGTTCCTCTAGCTAAATTTTATGTTCCATCAACTCAATGGTGTTTATTCTATACGGTGATCTAAAGATTGGCTCAGCTCTGGGTAAAATACCAATTGAGAAATAAAATTCTCTCTTAGGGGGCATTCTAAGTAATTATTTAGGAAATACATCCTCTAATTATCTTAGGAATGGATACCCTTCCAATGTTGGTTCATCTTTGCTTTCATCCTTATCATCTATCATTACCATGAAAATTAGAGCTCCCTTCCTTCTCTCTTTCTTCAATTGCATAACTGATATGGTTTTTACTTTTATGGGCATATAACCCCCTTGAATCATGACCCATCTCCCTTTCTCACTATAACACCTAATCAAATTGATATAACAGTCTATTTTAGATTGGTGCTTGGTGAGCCAAGTCATCCCTATTATTACATCATAGGCTCCTAAGGGTACTACAAACAAGTCTGAGCTTATCTCAAAATCTAGAAATTATATTATTGCCTTGGGTAAACATTAAGACACTTCCTTAACTACCTTATCTCCATACTAGACTGTCCATGATGAATTCATGTGATTCACTGGAAGAGACATTTTTCTTACTAATTTAGGAGAAATGAAACATTTTGATGGACTAGTATATATGAGAATTGAAATGGGTTTACCCAATAATATACCTATAGCTTTAATTGGCACATTCTGATATTTATTTTGGTCATTTCGTAATACAACATTGATCCTTTGTTGTGTTCCCCTCTAAGTTTTATTGGCCCTTACCTATCCCTACATCCTTGGTTACTCTCAGGCAGAGTGATTTCCTCCACAAGAAAAACATCCTCCTGGTGAGCCTTTTGGTATTGGGTTCCTTGGGGTATTGCTATAAATCCATGGAGGATACATTGGGTGATTATAATTCTATTGATCATTCCTATTATTAACTCCTCCCCTGTTGTTGTACCTTCCAAAACTATTTATATAATTTTGATTTGGTGGGGGTGCTCTACTTGTTGGATTTTTTATTGGGTTTTTATCCATAACTTGCTCTCTCCTAAAATATAGTTTCCATTTGAAGGCTATGTTTCTATCATTATTAAATTTTTATCTTGCCATAGCTAGGGCTTGAAAATTTCACTCTTATTTGAAGGATTTTTATAGCACTGCATTCATATTCTCAAGGTCATGCATATCTAATTTCACTCCTATGTTTGCATTCAGTCCTAAGATGAACTTTCTAGGCTTACCTCTTTCATCCTTTTGGTACATGGGCACATAAGTAATTTGGTGAATCTATCCCAATACTATTGGATCGACATTCCTCCCTACCTTAGGTTATGAAACTCATTCATATTTTCATCAAAGAATAATTGGGGTAACCATCTCTTCCTAAAATGGTGGTCAAATTGATCTCAGGTCAAATTTTCCTTGATTATTTCATTTAACTCCTTCATGTTAGTCCACCAACTAGCTACCTCTCATACCAATTGGTAGGATCCCCACAACCTCTTAGTTGTGTCATTGTAGTTTCTCAAGTCAAAGTACTTCTCCATCTCATTTAGCAAATTCTCAGCTCCTTCACCTAACTATTTCCCGTCAAAATTAAGGGGTAAAATATTCTTCAAATCCTTGCTTAGATAAGAAAATAGAAATTCAATTCTAGGAGCTACAAGCTCCATTTCATTAATTGGTGGTGGATCTTCTTCAGGCAGATTATCAGGGTTAGTTTAAATTATGTTTTCTATATTTTCTTGTCTTAACCTAACATCATTAATCACCTAATTTAGTGAATATATTTTATCTCTTTACTCAGTCAACAAATTGATGAGGGCATCTATCCTCGATTCTCTATTTTCTAGAACCTATTGTTCAACATTTTCATTATTGGGTTCTACGTATCTCATATTTTCCTTTTGATTCCTAGTTGATCATCTAGGTCTTGCCATTTGGTTTATTGATAGAAATAACATAATCCCTTAAGTTTTGATTCAAGATAATTGATAGCATAAATCTATTTTGGATAACTCTAATTTTCTCATACATTCTATTATTGATCACAATCACACATAAGATTGACAAAAAGTAGGCATTTGATAATCTCATTCATCTTTTTATTACATAGAGTTCTTAGCTTTATAGAGGATAAGATGTATGACTATGACATATAAATGTCTGTATAACATTGATTTAAAATTATTCTAAATAGAATCTTCTTCATCCAGTTCTATTTCTTTGAGAACTTTGTCTTTTGATTAAACCACATATCAGTGGCATCGATTATATCCCTTACATACTTTAGGGCTTATGTAAGGTGCATCAGAACCCATTTCAAATGGAATATATCTTATTTTTGAGTACCTCTTAAATGGATGTTTGACTATAGGTTCAATCATAGTTGGTTTTTTTTAACTGGCTCCACTTTCAAAGGTTTGAGTTTGCTCAAGATTATAGCTATTATATTCGAGTCAAAAGTGTAAATGGGTTCTTTCAAAGTGGAAGGAAGTTCCATTTTCCCCTTGTTATTTGTTACTTTTCCTTTTCCTTTCCTTGAAGTCTTTGATGAGCAATCTCTGAAAAAAAAGTTTTAACCAAATTAGTTTCTCATATTTTTTAATTTTCTCAAGAAGTTATCATCAATAATTAATCTTTTGCTAAGCATAGGTCATAGTAGGCTTAAGGCCTACCTTTCAGACCTAGGCTATGATACCATAATTTAGGGACCATATCCTATCCTAAAACACAAATTTTGTTTTTTTTAAATTAATATTTATCTATGAATATAATTTGGGTATACTTTTTCTTATCATATATCCTTTGCCAATTGGGAAAACATCTAACCATACAGGTTAGGCATCTATTATCTTTTTCAAAATGGGTAAGCATATAGCCATATGAGTTAGGCATATATTATCTTGTGACAATTAGTCAATCATCTAACCATATGGGTTAGGCATTTATTATCCTTTTCCAAATGGCCAAGCATTTAACCATATGGGTTATACATCTTACACATGAGTAGGTTATGCTCTGGCCAGAGACTTGACTCATTAGGACCAACTAGATTTTGAGTTAATAAATATTCACCACTCATATTTATTGGATAAGCATTGAGGTTACCATGATAATAGTATAAAATATATAACAAATAGTCACATTTTACCTCAAAAGTTGGCTTAAATCCTCAATAACTATGATGATCTAACTGGGATCCTTTCAAGTATATAACAAAATTCTTATCTTTACTTTGTTTATCTAAACTAGGGTATTATTATAATGGTCTTGCCTTTTCATTTAAATTTAATCTTGTTTAGTGCATAACCCCAACCCCATCCTAATCACCTATATAATGGAAGCATCTTTTGCTTCCTAGACTACCTACATACTTGCATCTGAATAGGATCAAGGTGTAGTATACATGTAGTTATATTTTCTATTCTAAGTTTCATATAAAATGTAGGTCTGGGTGTGCATCCCTTTCTAGGGTCTATTTCCCCAAAAATTTCTTCTATGATTTCTACCCAAATAGGAGAGTAAAAGTATCAGTTTAAGTGATTACATACTTATTTAATTAAACAAGCCCTAAATCTTAACAAAAAATAGAAATGAACATTTTCAATCTACATCCCCCCTTTCTAATTTTTATTTACATCAACAATGTTCTTGATCCTTACTTTAGACAACCTAAAATGTATAATTGTTGTAGCCAAAGTTTCATTATTTGAGAGCCATATGGTTGGTGGTTTTTTGATAATAACTAGTTTAACACTCTCAATCCTAGTTTTTATTGTTCTTTTTTAGTGGTACCAAGTTTTGAGTAACAAATGTAATTTTTCCATTTCTATTTCATAAGTTCACAAGTTATAATCGTTTAAAGTAGTCAAAGTTGTTTCCTTGTCTTAATTAGTGTTGTTGACCAAGAGGGATTATCCCACCGCTTGGTCTTAATGACACAACATGGCCCTTATTTCTCCCTTATGCTTTATAGGGATGATTCTTAGACATAATTTTTGTAGCTATGTTAGGATATGGATGTAATAGCTCAATCATGATGACATTAATCATAAATATGAGCCAAAAGCACCGCTTAATATCGAACATTGTGTAGTTTTATTTAACCTTAAATTCTTGGTCTAAGTTGAGATTTAGAAGTAAAGAATACTTGAAATAAATTAATGCATTACATTTCAAAAGAGAAAATTATTGAGTAGGAAGGTAGAAAACAAATCTATAACATGATCTTCTAGTTTAGTCCTTATGTCAATTTTCAAAAATGATATTCTGGACAATTACATATTTAGTCTACTTAGGTAATTTTTTCTAGAAAATAACTTATACAAATGGAGTTTAAGAATGCTATTTTGAACTTGAATTTAATGTTAAATAAATCCTTTATATGCTTGAAAGGAGGGTTCTAAAATTGAGGGTTCAACCCTATAATGAATAATATTTGTTTTCATACTATTCTTAATGATAATTAAATTCATCATCAAAGCTCAACAACAATCAAAGTAAGGGTCCACTCAGATTGTTGTTTTATGACAACTTAGATTTCTTTATGGTAATTTCATGTATCAAATCAATAATCTCACAATCTAGTTTTACGCATGTAACTTTACAGAATAGATTAAATGTATTTCATAAATTTATAACTAGGTACATAGAAAACAAAACTCATTTATTTAGTGCTATATTCTACTCTTTTCACCGAACCGGGTATAGAGATCATGCTAATGTTTGTAAATAGATACATAATGTAAAATTTTATATATCAAATAATATTAAATGAACTCATATTTTTATATCTTATATGTCTCTTGAATATATGATTACTTTATTACATTATTGTTTGCTATAAAATCATTTACTCTCCATAACAACAAGTAGCAATATCATTTTTGTTTCTAGTAATACAAAAATCATTTTATTTTAGTTTTCTAAAAATAAATACATTATATTTTCCTTAAAATTTAAATAAAATATTATATTTACCTTAAAATTAAATAAAATATTATATTTACACTATAATTTAAATAAAATATTATACTTACCTTGTGCCTGATGTAATCCTTAACTGAATTGGAATGTGGTTTCACTTTAATTAAAACAATTGAGATAAAATTATGTTGGTGGTATTTATGGATGTGGAGATAATGGAGATTGAATGAAGGCAAGGGAGAAGGTGTTGATCCACTACTTCTCTCTCTCCAAGCACTGATCTTCTTTGTCTTCTGCTCTCTTGATCCACTACCCCCCTTGCATCACTTCCCTACTACTCCTCCTTGTCACGTTGATCTTCCCTGCTACTCTTAAAATGTGGGTCAATCCTTATCTTTCCCTCTTTTGTGTTGATCTCACCCTTATATTTTTTTATTTCCCTCTTAATAAGGCATCGATTCATATTTATATACTTTCCATGTGAATTTTCCTTCATTAAAGGCTTTTGACTATTTCTTTATGTGGTAGTCGATGTGGTAGTAGTGCATGGCTAAATCATGAGTTAGAGTGGAAATGACTAAGGGATTTAAATCTAGACTGAGAGGAGGAGGTAGTTTATTTTGTGTTGCCTGAGTTAAAGTGGGTGATGGTGGAGTCATTAAATTCAAACTAAAATAATAGTTATTTTAGAACTAAAAGTTTATAATTATTCCCCCCCCCCCCCCCCCCCGGTGTGGCATGGTATAAGGGTCAGTTAACACTTGTTATCAAATTTTAATGCATGGTGGATTTAGTATATAGGGTGAGGGCTTAGAAAAATCTTATTTTAATATTGTAGTGTTAGATTAGTCTTATGTTTTTTTTAACATTTAGTAGGTTAAATTAAGTGTAATTGATTAATAATATATTTAATTAATAATCTAAAAATTATATATGAAAGATATGATTTATTTGTAGGTTCTAGAGATCAAATAAAAATGTTCCTTTTATTAAAATAAAATAGCCTTTGACATATTTATCTGATATTATCAAATAGATAATATTTTCCTCATGTGGTGATTAATTTTTTTTTTGAAATGAGAGTAATGGAAAAGACTAAACATTTATCTCATTAATTTTTTCCTTTGATCACAATTTGTAAATTATAACAACATTGCATATATTTATATGTAAGGAAAATGACTTGAATATTTTAATGATTTAATTTCCTAACTTTTAGAATTTGAAAATGAAATTAAATTCATACCTTGATTTTTGTGAAAATCCAATTGATGACTTGATAGCTTTTGAAATCAATACAAGAGTTAAGTTATCTCAAAAATCAACTCATCTTGACACAAAATACTAAATGAGGTCCAAATAAACTTAAAGTTTAAGCATGAGTCCATAGTGAGGGAAGAGAGGTCATGACAAAGGGAAGAAATAGAGGATGTCTTTCTCCATGAGATTAATAAATTATGTAGTAGACATGGAGGCAAATAGGGATTCAGTGGTTGGCTTTGCATTGAGGATATATTCAATCATTACAAAGTATTTTTCACATGAAATATCTTTTATCATGGCTTGGTGGACCTCTTCCCCTTTCTTGAAGATGATCACTTTGGGTTTCATATCTTCATTTATATCAACCAATTGTAGGGGTTTCATAACCCCATTGATGGGTAAATTATAATTAGTGTGAAGCCTCGGTTATTTTTTCATGGTAGTTTATAACATGTCAAAATTTTTGGGATCTCTTTGGGTGATAAAAAATTTCCCTAGTTGTGGGAACCAAATTTACTAAAATGGGGTGGAAGGAATAACTATCATCTAATGTATCTATAATCGTATTTCTTGTGACCCTACTCCTTCTTATGATTGCATATCTTCTCATCGAACATCCTACTGGTTAGCATGAGTCTTATTTTATCCTAATCAATCATTTGGATTTTTACCCTAGGTTTGATCCCCTTTATAGGCTTTTCTACATCTTGTTGGACCTCCTAGCACCTCTTAGGGCCTCTCGAGCCTTTTAGGGCCTTCTTAGGCTCATTTTGGACCCTTTTTTGATCCTTTATGGTTAATCCATGGCCTAAGCCATAGGACCCATGGCATGGCCTTGGTATAATCCACCTGATATATTCCTAAGCCATGGACTAGACCACAACATGACCATAACTACCCATTTTCACATTTGAACTTTACATAATGGCCAAAAATGGCTAGTTTTTGGGAGGCTCTTCCTCTTGATTTCCCTATATGAGGTCCAAACATGCCTAATTATAAAAATATTAGTAGTTATATCATTAAATATATTCCTATTTTATTTCTTATTGATCCCTTTGACTCCTCTTGGATCTTCTTGGCTTTCATTTAGACATCGTGGCAACCTTCACCTCTCTTGGTCTATTATTGATTCCTAGGAGTTATTCACCTATCTTGAACTCCTATAATAATTTACTCATGGTTCCTAGGATATATTAAACTCTCAAAATTGGATATTAATATACTTATAGTTGATTTTAACCTAATTGGTTCACCTACTAATTAGTTGTTCATGCCTACATTATTGCTTGCTTTTGGCTCCTTTAGTTGGCACTACACCTAATTTGTGCACTTAGATTGGACTCTATGTAAATTTATTGATATTAATTAACCTATCATATATTTTTTTATAATGTATTGGATATATATCTACACTACAACTTAGTCTTCCTCTACATTGGATCAAACTTAGACTCACAGTTGGTAGAATCTTGCATTATGTTTGAGCATGATCTGAGGGCACCTTGCTCTACAAGGTGAAAATATTTTGATACAATAGTATAGTATATTTATAGTTTTATATATTAAATTATAGGTAAATAAAACTATCTAAAAATTGAAACACTAACAAGAAAATAAAATGATTCAGAAGCATGCATCCCTATGGAAATGAAAGACAGTTTCGAATGAAAGATGTTTTCAAAGGGCAAATGCATATACAATTCATAAATCTAAGTTAAATGATTGTTTATAAATTAATATAATGATATAATGTAATATATAACCCTATAAATATACTAAAATAAGCTATCAAAATAGTTTCACCTTGCAGAGCAAGGTGCCCTTAGATCATACTCAAACACAATGAAAGAATTCTACTAACCATGCGTCCAAGTTTTATCCAATCTGGAGGAAGATTAAGATATAAAGTATATATATATCTAATATAATTTAAATAATACATGATATGTGAATTATAAGTAATAAATGGATATAGAGTCCAATCTAAGTACACAAATCAAGTGAAGTGCCAATCGAAGGAACCAAAAACAAGCAATAGTGTAGGTATGAACAACTAAGCAGTAGGTGAACCAATATAGGTTAAAATAAATTTTAAGTATATGAATATAAAATTTTAAGAGTTTAAGAGATATTATTAACCATTCAATATTTATTATATGAGCTCAATATAGGTTAACAACTCTTAAGAATCAAGAATAGACTAAGAGAGGTGAAGGGTTGTCTAGATATCCAAAAGAAATCCAAGAAGATCTAAGAAGATCCAAGAGGAGTCCAAGGGATCAAGAGTGAATAAAATATGAATATAATGAATTATATAATGATAAATAGTTTGATAATTAGGCATGTTTGTACCTCATATAGGGAAACCAAGAGGAAGAGCCTCTCAAAACTAGTAATTTCTAGCCATTTTGAAATGTTCAAATGTGAAAATGGGAAGTTATGGTTGGGTTAAAACATAATCAATGCTTTGGGGAGATATTGGTTGGTATAAACAAGTTAAATATATGGGTAATATGGTCTAGGTCATGTATTAACTATAAAGGCTCAAAAAAGGGTCCAGAATAAGCCTGGGAAGGCTCAAGAAGGTCCCAAGAGGCCCTAAGAGGTGCTGAAAGGTCTAATGAGGTGTATAAAAGCCTATAAAGGGGATAAAAACTAGGGTAAAACTCAAAATGATTTATTAGGATCAAATAGGACTCATGATGAATGGTAGGATGCATGATGAGCAGATATGTAATCATAGGGAGGAGTAGGGTCATGAGAAGTATGATTACATATGCCCCCAAGGTACAAGTAATCAGTGTTTGAATGAACAAGGAGTGTTGTGAAGTGCCTAAAAGCCACAAAATAGCAAATAAAATAAATAATTGAAATGATAAAATATTTCATTACCTAAACTTACCAGATAAGGATGGTGGTGGAAAAAGTTGATGGTATGATGCACGGATGAAAGTGCAAATGCTATGTAATCTAAATCTAAGTCCATCTATAAATCTAACTCCTTCATAGAAGGGATAGAAGTGATATGAATTCAAATCATATAATATATAATGAAATTAACTAGAGCATCAACTTTATTATTCTCCCTATGATGGATATGGGTGACCTATATGTCCTCAAAGAAGGAGAGAAAATCATGCATCACCTCAAAGAGGTGGAGAAACTTAGAGCTAAGGATACTCCAGAAACTAATGAGTTGAGACATAGATAAGAGTGAGTCACAAAATAATTACACATAACATGTTCCTAGAATATGAGTGTTAGTCAAAGCATCGATGATTGCATGATACTCGACTACATTGTTCATCTCACTAGTAAGGAAGTAACTAGCTATAAAAATCTTATAGTCACATGGGTCATCTATAATCCAAGTGGCAATGGTGGATATTGGGTTACCTCAACTACTACCATCAATTTGAATCACCACTGAGAGGTACACCATGATGGGGGTTAGGGACAAAATAGGATGCTACAAAAATATTATCTCAACATAGAGTAAGATGAGTGAGTTGCACAAGGGAGATAAAGAATAGAATAAAGTCATAATTTAGGAGTGAAGACTAACACTGACTATGAGATGAGGTGATGAATGGTGGTAGGATGTCCATGAAGGGGCAAAGACTAATTGGTGAAGATTAAATTAAGTCTTGGAGAAACTAAAACCATGAACCCACACCTTCAATAACCATAATGAAAGAGGAAGATAGAGCCAGTCAACAATGAATGAGTGGAAGAACTACTGACTAAAAGAAGCAAAGAGATCAACTTCTATCCCCAAGTGTATCTAATAAGGAGTACATAGGCCTGAGAGGATAGAGGACCTAAGGGTTTGAAAGACTAGAATAGTCCCAAAATAGGCCTAAGATATCCTCAAAGAGAGAAATGGACTCTACCTTTACATCCATAAGGGGCTAAAACCTCTAAGATGAAGGTTTCATAGTTTTAAGAGCAATAATAGAATGAGATAGAGGTTGAGAGAGTCAGAAAAGAAGGCCTCTAGCCCAGGCCATGGCCTAGACCACTACCAAGCTATGGGACCTATAGCTTAGACCATTACTAAGCTAAAGGTTAGCCTAAAAAGCTATGGCCTAGACTAGGAAGGGCCAAAAATAGGATTAGGGGAGCACATAAGGGTCTAAAAATTGCCTAAAAAGGCCAAAGAGGGGGGATACAAGAAAATATGTTTATGAGCTTATCAAAACATGTTTTTATCATTCCAATACTCTCATGAATGATTTAGTGTCATGTTACTGTATTATGCATATGTGAGGAGTTAGAGTGTTAGAGGTATGAAAGGAACCTCAGGTAGTAGAGCTACCACCACTATGTAGTGGCCAACCAAGAGAGATTGTCTCAATGCCAACCATAATGAGAGGCAAGGAGGGGTGGTAGGAGGTCCATGAAAGATGAATACTAGATAAATAAGGCTAGATCAATTCTTAAGCAACTATAACCACTAACCCATACCACCTACAAGAACTATAGATAAGGAGAGAGGGAGTTGGTAGAGGGTTAACTATAAGCAAGCAGTAACACAACCAACTAAAATAATCAAAAGACTCTGATTCTATCCTAAGGTGCATCCAATGAGGAATACACAAGCAAAATAGCCACAAAGACCTAAAAGGTCTAATGATGGATGACACTAAATGGGAAATACACTACATCGGGGCTTAGGGAGGGTTTTCTAGTAAGTTTTGAGGCTCACCAAAGTACCATAGGCCTGGGTCTACGCCTACCCCTGAGGACGGGCCACCACTTCACCCTGAATAGAGGCTTGACCCTAATGTAGGCCAATACTTAGTATATAAAGAGGCTAAAAAGAAGGAAAAGGTGGGAAGAATGATATGGAGCATCCATATTCCTAGGTTCACTAGTCATGACTCAAAACACAAGAGTGATAAAGGTGGGGTCATTATTGGTGAAAAAGACCTCTAAACCCAAACAAGTAAGAGGATGGTAGTGTGTATGATGCATGGATCTGATATTATTGTAATATCTCCTCTCATTTATTGGGTTTAATTTTATACCATGGATGGAATAACATTCAATATCAGACTCAATGAATCTAGTAATCTCCAAGGGAGATGCATTAAGAGAGCTGATACTCTGATGGGAGAAGCACAAGGAGGGGAAATCAATGTTTAAGGAGATATATCAAAAGAGGTATCTAAGAAGGGAAGATCCAAATTGGAATCATGGGTCAGGAGAGGGAGTTAGAAAATTTATTCTAAACTCTGAAGGAGTAAATGTTGATTGGTACTCAACTGTATCAAAATGATCATCCTTGAGAAAACAAGATTCATAGGCAAGATCCTTGGGTGAACCTATTATCACTCTAGAGAGCACCCTGATTGAAGATGTGTAAAACACACCCTCTTTATATCTGATATAATTTGATCTTATCAGAGTGTGGGTGACTTTGTACTGAGAAGAACCTCTAGAGAGGGTTGGTTCCCTTAAGATTTATCTATTAAAACTAACTGCTGTGATTTATCAGATGAAAATGGAAAGGGGAAACTAAAGGGAAATCCTAATTAAAGGGGTGATACACCTAAATTATTTATATCTTATAGAATTTTTTGAAATTAATGTACACATATAAGCCAATAAATTTTTTATTTTTCTCTTAATCATAAATATTTCAGATGAAGGGTTGAAAGGATTTTGGATTACAAAATTTATTTTACCTCTTCAAATGACCTATAGAAGGTGAGATAGAAATAAATAGGTGAGGAAGGGACCTACTAAAAGGAGATATAATCTCCCTTATATGATAATTCACAATCAAATAGACTCTATTCTCTATCAAAACTCATATGCAAAACAAAATCTTCTTTATTGATGTATGGTCCAAATTACAATTTCTTCTTTAACTCTAGGAATAATGAAAAAAATGGACTTAAAAGGACAATATATATGTCTCTAAACTTAATCCAAGCCTTAATATACATTGAAAAGGGATAAGGGGTGATCTTGGTTGACTCAACTCAAGACAACTCCTTTTACAATGATTAAACAATTCATAAAATGCCTTAACTCCACAAAATTACATGATCTTTAAACTTTGGAATAGGAATATTATGGTGGGCCCAAGTTTAACAAGTCAAACTCTCTTTGCATGAAAAGATATGCCAAAATCCAAATAAGGAACTCCAATTGATTTGTTTGAAAACTAAGTTAGAATAAGAGAACATTCCCCTTTGCATGGAAATTAAGGAAGATGCATGATAAGCTTTGACTAGTCAACTCCAACTAACTACATATTGCATGAAAAGGGACCCTAAAGTCTTAAATTTTCATGAATATTCATGATAATAGAATATATATGGCTTATAAACTCCTTTTAAACTCCCTGATAACCAATCAATGCCAAACTCAAACTTTGACAATTGAATAATTAGCCCAACTAAGCCAAAAAGGATTATTAGCCAACTTGTGCACTTGGACACCATGAAACCTATAAAAAAACATGAAACCTTTAAAAAACCAAGAATTATACCTATAACTACTTTCTTCATCATCAAATATGTGATTTTGATGTGAAAACCTTCATCATTCAGTCAAGAGATTTGACTAGGTCAATTTTGTTCAAATTTCCAGCAAATTGGCCATTTTGCTTGAGCTAGTAGAGATGCTTCCAAGATTATTTATGATTAACTAAATATTTTAAGATGAATAAAAAGTCCTATTCTTTGAGCTCCATTTATTAGATTTTGTTGAATTACCTTATACTTCATTTTACATGCTTTTTATACAAAAAACATGATTTATGACCTCATATATACAACTCCATACATTAAATTTATGTTTTTATAATCCTCTCTTAGTTTAATTTATGTTTTAAAAGGTTTTAGGTTTATCCATGGTGATTCGATGACAAGAAAATCCACTTATCTCAAAACTAGCTTTTTAGGCATTTAGGAGGGTTTTAAAGCTAAATATTCAATCTGATGATTCATGAGGTACATACCTCAAAATTATAAACCTCTTCCACTTATTTGTATTACATTAACCCCCCTGACATCCCTAAAAATATTGTGTTCCCATGTAGAAGATATGAAAATTTACCACGTAAATGAAATTTGTATGTGAGGAATTTACCTATGCTCTTAGCAATTGTTCATAAATATTATCCCCTCAACTGATCTCAATTGTTCATTAATTGTAAGTAAATATGGGTCCTCAAAACATATTAAGATCATTCATCCAAACTCAACATGTGGTGAACAAAATGGGCATCTGAACAGGTGGCTTGGAAGGGTGCCTAGAACTGTAAAAAGTGAAAAACTCCACTATGATTTACATTTTTCCTTCCAAGCTTCAAAAATACTAAAAACATCATTATGTGACCTGTACCATGATATCAAAACACTTTGAAAGTCATTCTACCATGAAAATTCAAAAAATGCCCTTTTGGACTAAGTGCCTATTTACCTACAAAACAATGTGTGATCATGGTTTGCATATAATTTGGAATTTTTACACTCTCTATAGGTCTTATTATGATGTAAAAACATCATAAAATTCCTATCAATCCTTTACTTGGATTTAAAAGCTTATGAGGCACTCTAAGATGAAACATGCTCTAATGGTGACCTCAAACAAATAGGTTGAGTTTTGAGACAGTATAGTGAATATGTCCAATTTTCTAATGGAAATGGAATTTTTTAAGATAGTTCTCCAACTAATTATGACATTTTTTTTCAAAATTTGAATTCTTAACTCCACCTGTGGCTCCCAAAATCTCTAATTTTCTCTAAATTTTGATCTCTGTGCATGGATTGTCTACATTTTTTATTGAGTTTTGATGTTTTGAAGGAAAATTTCATGGTGTTTGAATGTATTTCAGATCAAAAACATCTTAATTTATCTATAAATCCTCTTTATTAGTTTGGAAAACTCCTCTACCCCTATTTTCAAGCATGATTTGACATCCAACAAGGCATTTAGGCTTCAATGACTATGTTTTCATGTTTTGAAGGTAATTTTATGGATTTTGAGGGGTTTTAAATATAAAAATCACCTTAAAATGGCTCAAAAAATTCATCAAAATTCTTGAAAACACTCTCTCCTCTTCTTTATAGCATGTGTAGACCTTGGAACAAGGCAATTAGGCCTTCTCATGACTTAGTACACACTTCTACAGATGTGTATTGGTTAGGTTTGAACAAGATTAAAGGTAATTTCATATTCAACATACACTTATAACTATTAAGAGTAAAAGAGTGTTCCTTCCCATCTCCTTGTATTTGTTTGACTTCTTTATGCAATGTTTTAGGCCTCCATATTGTGCACAGTCTGTACAATGATTTGTGGGTGTATGAGACAAGGTCATTATTTTCCATCTTCAAGCCCTTTTGAATATGTTGAATTTATGGTTTTAATCTCTTGATCATATTAAACTACACTTGGTTTATTATATCCAAGAAACCTTATGATTTTTTTATGAAATCCTCTCAAACTCCTGCCTTCTACCAAACTTTGATTGTAGGGTTTCACTCCCTGAAAGTTATAGGTGATTGATTGGTATAGGAGAATTATCTATATTTGATGTTATATTGACGATAAACCTTGATCCCTTCTATCCCTTTGATAACTCAAATACTCCTTTGTGCCTTTAAAAGCCACTCTACCCCTAACTATTATAACATAAGCCTGTAAGATGTTTCAAGATTACTATAGGTCTTTTACTATTGCCTATAGGGTACCTTAAACTTATTTGGATGAAATTTAGGCTATGATACCTCTTTTAATTATAAATTGAATGTCCTTTCTTAGAAACTAGTACCCTAATATTACTATTGAAACAAACCTTTATTCCATAAGCACTTAATTGTGGATACACATTATCCTTTGCATGAACTATGGCTCATATTTGGGACCTTAGAGAGATTGGTGATAGGTACCAAGGGTTTTGGAGGTCTTTCTTGGTATTATTTTATCTGATAATCCATGATGAATCCTCTTTCCATGATAAACTTTACTCTATTTGCAAACCTTTCATTGAAGTCCTCTTTGTAGTAGATTGACCATACATTACATGATTATAGGGTATCATTTAATGGCTATAGGGTGCTTTTGAGTAATGTAGGTGTCATTCATAGATTATGGGTTCCTTTATTCCATAACCCTTCAAAACTTGATATGCCTTGAGCTTTGTATTCCTTATAAAATAGTGTCGTAGGCTTTTAAACCCTTGATAAGTCTCCTCATGAGATAACTCCAATCAATTGTAGTCCCCCCTTCTTCTTTTTTGATTCAAAACAAGACTGTAGGGTAATTTGTAGTACTATAGGTGTCATTAATCCTCATCTTGATGATTTAGACCATTATATTAGTGATCTTTAAAATCTTGACTGAGACTATACAATTTATACACTCATTAATGTTTATAGGGCTAAAAAACATGTAATAAACTCTTTTGATAAACAAGCCTTATGACTACTAATGTGATCTATATAGTGGCTTGTAGGTCATAAATTTGGTATTATAGGTTCCATTTTCCCTTATGGATCTACTCAAGGTTGTATTGTATTTAGATAACTCTACCTTATTTGTTTAAAACCCTTGGAAATATCAAACTCTTGGCTCATAAACTTTACTCCTCAAAGATTATTGGCTATGGTTACATTATAGAATTTGTTGTAGATGTTCCTTACCCAAATATATTATATACAATAAAATATCTCCTTGAAAACTCTCATTGAATTTTAATTGTATATATTCTTACTTGTTCACTCATGAGGTAAATTTTGGCTCACTATGCCTTTTGAACCTACACTAACCTCTTTGAACCTTAAGAGTGCATGTAGGGTTCTCTTTAGGGACTATAGGCACATTTTTTAATTAGGCCTATGAGGTGATTCAATCATAAAAATCCATTACATAACTAACTCTTTCATGCTATATGACTTAGATGCTCATATCATACTTGAAAAGCCTGATATTGATTGACTAGGTTGTCAAGACCATATTCAATTGTAAACCTTGTATTTGAACAAGCCCTTAGGCATTCCTTCATGATGTCACTCTCTATGAATCATAACTTTTAGGTGACTATTAAGGAAGGCCATAAAGGGAATTGGTATTAATTCCTCTTTTTATGCTTGTATGATGAGGTATTTTGTATCAATATGATAGAGAGATCATTGACCTTGAAAACTTAAAAAATTAATTTGATTTCTCTGATAGTATAAAGCCTACTATAGACAGATATATTTAGGGTGTCAAAAATGAAAGACCAAAGTAATCTTCTTGGCCCTATTATGGCTTCCTTCTTGCATCTTGAATTATATCTTCCATTAGACCCTAAGGAAAGTCTCTCTCCCTTGTGAATCTCCATTAAAACTTCATGTCCATACTTTACTGAGATGTTTCCTTTCTATAAGGCTCCTTTTTACTATGTTTGATACCTATTTTTGGCCTAAAAACCTCTTGATCATGCTTTGATGAATTTCCTCTCTTTAACCATTGGTTATTTTGATAATGGAATGGATAATGGAGATGGGATGGAGGGTGAAGGGATGAAAGAAGGTGGAAATATGGGGAAATTAGGAAATGAGGGTGAAAATGAAGTGAAAACATAGTGAAAAGGTAGATTATGATAGTGATATGGATGAATGAGGTGAATATGGGAAAGAAGAATGAAAGAGGGTAACAAATCCATGGATAACATAACATATGCAAACTTGAGACATTCATCCCATCAAAAAATGAAATTTGAGATAATTAGAGGAGGGAAAGAAGCTAGAATTAAAACTTGGTTTTCTCAAAAAACCTTAAAATTAGCTAATAAACCTTAATTTATGCGAACTAGCCCATTGAGACACCTTGAAGCATGGAGATGGTTTTTTTAGCCATGAAACCTAAATAATTTTTGAGATATTCACTTGGAAAACATTAAATCTTGATGAAAACCCTAAAAAACACAAATTATTGAAAATTTGAAGCTAATTTCTTCTCCTTGGAACATATAATTCACCCTTGCAAGCTTGCCAACACTACATATTGACTGACTGACTTTGAGAACTTGTTTGATATTGAATTGGATGAATAAAAACTTTATAATGACATGTAAGGGTAGATAAATTCTTAAATTTTCTAAAACAATTTGAATTTTCCCAAAACTCTACCCAATTGAAGAGAAATTGAAGAAAAACAACTACCTTTCTGGTTGCTAGGCAACAAAATTTGACCTAGATTCAACTAAATGGTTCATGAGCATAGAAAATATAATTTAGAAACAAATTATACCATTAGTAATATCTCTAAGTCTATTTTATTCACCCTATATTTAAGAGTTGTATCCTACTTTACTAGATTGTACCATCAAAAAACCTATAGGTAGGTCTCTTTGTGCCAAGAAGCAAGAAACCAAAAGGAAGCTGGTTTGGGACCTATGTTGCCATGAATTGTCATTAAAATCTGGTTGAATCTTGTATATGCCATAAAATTATCTCCCCTACCTTGTATTTTATGGAAACCATATGGATTCCATACTATGCTCATGAAATAAGAGAAAAAGGCCTTCATTTTGCCTGTTACAGCCAAATCAAAGATTACACCACTTGAAATAGAAGATATGAGAATAATACATGGTATAAAATGTAAAATAAACTTTTCCAAACTTTTTCCATGCCTTAAAAGTGCAAATTTGGCACATAGGAGGCTATTTTAGGACCTTTTTGGGTTATTTAACCTCTAAAAACACCTTTTCATGACTTGAAATTTTATACTTACGCTAAATTCACCTTTTTAAACATGAATAAAAGTTATTTTGAAATGATATACGCAATTTTTGAACCATTTTGATGCTTTTTACCTTATTTTTGACATTTTAACCAAAATTTGCATTTTTTAGATCATAATTGATCGATTTGACCAACTACAAAGGGAAATTGACCATTTTTGGGAATGTTTCTGATAATAGGGGTAGTAATTTGGCCTTGAAAGGCCAAATTACTAATAATTTTAGTGACTTTCAGGGGTTGACTAGCTTTCTGGTCAAAAGAACTTAGAACTCTGACAAGGATAGACCAAGACAAACACTGAAACTAGGAAAGCTTGCAAAGCAAAACACAATAGGAAAAATTGACACAAAGAAAAATGAACATGTGCATGTGTGCACATAGAGGAAACAACAAAAATAATTAAAAAGGAAAAATGATATTGAAAGCATGTGTAAAAAAGCACTTAGAGGAATGAAACTATGACTATGTACAAAGGAGTGACTCTCCTAATAGTAGTATTTAAGAAAAATCCCATTTAAAGGAATGGGAAGCTATTCTCCACTCAATCTATATAATTAAAAAATAGTGTTCTTAAAATTAGTGATAATATAAGGTCCACTCCAAAGGCTATCAAATTTGGAGTGCTTACTTGGTTTAGCATGCTCTTCATCCGATTTGAGTACTATGTCTCCTTCCTAATTTTTTTTTATGAAGCTCTCTTGTAAAATTTCCTATTGAATCGCTACTAATTTGAGCACATGGTATTCAAATAATCATCATTTATCTCCTCCAATTCTCTCAGTTCATTCATTCTAACCTCTATTTCATTGATTTCTAAAAGCTCTAACTAGTGTGGAAACTCCAATGAGATAGGCAGCCTTACTTCTCTTCCATAAACTAGGAGATATGGTAAATGGATAATGAATTTCTTTGGGGTGATCCTATAAAACCATAAATTATTCTTCAACTTAGTATGCCAAGATCTCTGATTATCTTCCATTGTTCTTTTGATGATCTGAATCAGGTTCTTGTTAGTGGATTCAACTAGTCCATTACCATATGCATAGTAATTAAATGACGATGTCAAATAAATATCATGTTCAAGATCCCATTCAAATACCTTTGCACTACTGAATGCTAAAGAATTATTTGATATGATATTAGAAGGTGCTCCAAAATGAGTGACTAGGCTCTCATAGAATTCAAGCATAGAGTTCTCATTTGCCTCTTTCAAAGGCACTGCTTCTACCCACCTAGTGAAAAAATTTGTAGATATAAAAACCCACTTATGACTAGCACTGGATGGAGGATGAATCATGTCAATGAAGTCTAAACCCCATTTCATGAAAGGTTGCTTAGGCTGAATTGGCTTTAGTGGCATAGTGGCTAGTCTTTGTTTCCCTACAAATATTGCACACTTTATACATTTCTTAACCCATGCATGTGAATCTATGAATAAATTATAGAAAATATAACCATCTCTAATGATTTTTTCAGCTATGGTCTTGGATTCAAAATTACCTCTAGAAGGACTATCACGAAATTACTCAAAAAGCTTGTCAAATTGACTAGTTTCAACACACCTTAAAAACATACCTCCAATGTATTTTTTGAAAAGCAATCCATAAATAAAAATGTATGGAACTAATTGAATCCTTAAGTGTCTTCTTTGTGATTCATTCAAACTATTTGAACACTCTCTATTTTGAAGAAATCTAGCAATGTTTTATGTCTAGCTTGTAGGAGGCGTATTTTCAACTTCATACTGAGTGTCTTAAATTATCAAAATTGTTTCTTTTTCTTATTTTAGATCTTCTAAAAGATGTTCACATAATCCTTTTCCTTAGAAAATATTTGTAACTTTGACTTCAATTTCATATTCCATGCATTTAGTGATCCATCCAACTCTTTTTTTGCTCAAGTCTCTGTAGAGAATGAAATCCTTCACACTTAGATGAGTAACCATTAGTATAATATTATTATTTAAAACCAAATGTTTTAATTTTTTCAAACCTATTATAATATCAAGAACATGTTTTTATACAAAGGATTACCTCTCTTCATAACCTTATAAAGTTTTACTTAAGAAAGTAATGGGTTATTCCAAACCTTCATCATTCTATTACATAAGCATGGCTGAAATAGTACTATAAGTAGAGAAAGCATACAAGAAGAAATCCTTACTAAAATATAGATTGAACAAAGTAGGAGCTTACCTAATTTCTTGTTTGATAGATTTAAAACTTCTTTCACCTTATTTAATCCAAGTGAACTCTTTATGTTTCTTAATCATTTGAGTAAGTGGTCTTAGTAGTTCTACAAAACTAGGAATGAATCTTCTAATAAAATTTATCTTGCCCAAGAAGATCTACAATATTTTCTTGTGTTTAGGCAATGATAGATCAAGGATTACCTCTATTATTTTAATATCACTGGAAAGACCAGATTTGGACACCGCATGCCCAAGAAGTCTCCCCTCATGCACTGAAAAAATGCATTTCTTTGGATTCAAAGAAACTCCAAATTGTTTACATCTATCAAAAATATTCTTCAAATGTGTTTGATGATCATTAGGATCTTTTTAAAATAATTTAATGTCATCAAGATAAACTAAAACTATTTCACTCAAAATACCATGAAAATCAACATCCATTGCCCTTTTGAAGGTAGCTCCAACATTGGAGAGTCCAAAAGGCATCTTCTTGTAAGCAAAAGTACCCCATTTGGTGGTGAAAGATATTTTATATTGACCTTTCTCTTTCACCAATATCTTGTTGTATCTTGAGTACCCATCCAATAAATAAAATCTCTATTAACCTAATACTCTTTGCAAAATTTGATCCATAGAAATAATTGGATAGTGATCTTTCAATGATACTTTGTTAAAATCTATAAAATATACACATAAACTTATCTCTCCATTATTCTTTCTTACTAGAAAAAGATTTAATACCTATGTTGAATGCTTAATAGGAAAAATAATTCCTGATTTAATCATCTTTGTAAGTTTTTTCCTCATGACAATCTCAACCTTGGGGTTGATAGGCCTTCACTTTTGTCGTACCGGTTTTATATCCTATTCTAGTTCAATAGTATGTTGTGATAATCTAGGGTCAAAACCTTTCAAATCATGGTATTCCCAATCAAATACATCCATGAATTCTTGACATAATGAAATGAAAGATAATCTCTTAGAATCAATATTCACTTTACCCAACTTGAATTGCTTACCTTTAACTATACTAATTGGCTCATAATGCTCTTTCTTGGAATAAATTATCACATTATCTTTCCTTATCTAATAATTTTCATTTAAAATGATTTCTAAAGTCACCAAACCTTTAGGCATCTTATTTGATTATAACTTCACAATTTGATTTTCATATTGATCCTGCAATTTATCATGATTTCTTTGGCAAAAATCTGCTTCATTCTATAAAAAATATGTTATTTTATTATCAAAATAAAAAACTTGCCAACTTAAATCATTATTTGGGAATGAATTCCTTCATACAACCTTGATTTGGGTTTGATTTTTATTGTCCTTAATGTGATCCAAAATATCATATTGTGCTTCTATGGCAACAAGTCTATCGGCATGTTGATTTGCTCCTCTAGGAATGGAGTGAATGCCAAATGCAAGGAAATTTTCCATGAGATTAAAAAATATATGTTTGTATGCCTTCAAAATAGGATTATTTTATGCACTTATAACTCTGACTTGCTGGACTCATAACTCACTATCACCTTTCACCTGCAAGAGCTTAATATCTCTCTTTCTAGCCCACTTGAGACCATAAATAAGAGATTCATACTCTGCAATATTGAAATTACAACTAAAATAAAATTTAATATAATAATAATACCTTTTATTTTTTTATGAAACTAACATTACATTATCCCCACTTCCATTCTTTGTTCTGGATCCATCAAAGAATAGATTACAAACTCCTTCTTGATATTGCACTAAACTAGTGAGAGTAGGCAATGAGTCACCTTCTTCGTACATACAGTAGACTAAAAAAATATGATCTTCAATAATTTTGTAGGGGTCATATCCATGATTATCACAATCCCATTCATCTAAGAGAAGATCTAGTATACCCTCAAGAGGTTTAAAAGGTTCTTGCTCAATGGTGTTATCATCTTCTTCTGAAATACTGCAATTCACATTTGACATATTTGGCATATATGGCTCAAGTTGAAATCTAGAATAGGATCAGATATAATAGTAATTTTGGTTCCATACCTAGTTATAAAAACTATGTATGACCAATATGAATAAATTTAACCTCCTATTTTGGTAGTGAAGTCTCTAGATAAGCATAGTGCAAAATATGGAGGTAGATCAACAACATCTTGTAAAATTATGAAATTTGGACAAGCAACAAGTATGATTTTTAGATATTTCAACACACCTATAGTTTTTTTAGGATACCCATATAGTTTCAAAACACCTTTATCATAGGGTTCATACTACAATCCTAACTTTTTAGCTATTGATTTGGGCATGACAGAAGTACTAGCCTCACTATCAATCATACAATTATGAACCAAACAATCTCTAATGATAATAGAAAGGTAAAATGGGGGAGGATTAGTTTCCTTAAGAATTTGAGACTCAATAAATGGATTAGAATTAGTTAGGACAACACTTACTCTTTCTTTTTCAAGTGGTTTCTCAGAGATATTGAGCTTTGAAAGTTCCTTGTGCAAACACTCCTTTTATCTTGGGATTAACAGAGTATCCCACATTGAAATTGATACTAAAGTATTCATCATATGATCCATAATATTGAGTGCAGAAGTGTCTGCAATCTATTATAATTTAGGATTAGAAAGAGCTCCCAAATGTTGTGTGAATTGAGTAATGTAAGGCCCTTTCATGTTCTTATCTTTTAGATCTTGAGCTTGCTGATTTAAACTTTTCTGAGGCATCTCATGTGTTGTTGTCTTTTGTTATCACTGAGAAGAAGAAGGGGTTGTCCTTTTAGGACCTGAAACTTCACCAATTTCTCTTTTATTGGATCTAGTATGGGTTGTAAGCTAAATTATCAACATTAGGTAAATCTTGACTTTGATTTTCAGCCAAGTGCTCAAAATAATTCTCACCTTCCTGGAAGTTCGTAAATTTAGTTTTAGTATGTGCCTTACCACTACCTTCTCCTTGTTGATTTGGCACTTTTGCTTTAGTGAATGAAGGAATGTCTCCATATGGTATATAATCTTCCTTATTTTAAGAAAATTGGTTGGTTTTCAAATTAAGGAATACATGATTCTTGTTGCATGAAAGATTGATGAGAACTCTCACCAGTTGAAGCCATTGCCATGTTTGATTGATCCCATTGATTGTTCTATTGTCCTTATTCAACATAATTGATTTGAGTTGGCACAATATCTCTTGAATTTATTAGAGCATTAGAATTATACTACCTTGATTGAAAATTCTACCCTTTACCTTATTGATTGGATTGATAGGATGGCTTATTGGGTTGATTATTCTGATTAGTATTATACTATGGCATATATGGTGGAGCTTGTTGTGTTTCCATTGCAACCAATTTATTGGGTTGAGCTTTGAGAAGACTCTCTATCTTCTCCAATCTATCAATTTTATTCCCTTCTATTTGATGTAACTTTGATGACTCTAGAATTGGAGCAATAATTGGAGCAGGAGGATGGATCTATATAAAAAGAGGCATTAGTGGCCTTAGAGATAAATTAACTACTTGTATAAGGAAAATTTCAAACTTGATTACTACTTTAAAAGCTTCAGGTAAAGTATTACCTCTCTTGTATTGGATCATGATATCCACATCTAAATTAAGAGCCTTCAGATAGTATAGAAAAGCATAATTGGGTGTAGGCTTGATTACTATAGGAATTCTATCCCAAGTCTTCTAAAATCTATAGTTGAAATCCACCATGAATTCATGATTGAATCTATTAATTTTTGTAAGTTTCTCCACAAGTGAAATATGATCACTTTTGTCTTCAAAATGTTTACACATATGTTCTCCAAATTCATCCCAATTATTGATTGATGTAGGAGCTAAACATTTGTACCACTGAAGTGCCTTTCCTTTGAAAGAATTTGCCAACAATCTCATTTCTACATGTTCCTATGTCACATGATGTAATGAACAAATATTAGAAATATTTTCAATATGTTTTATAGGATTTGTTGGATTATATCTTATAAAATAAGAGCCTTTAGAGTAGAAATTGGAATATCATCCCATTGATTGAGATTTAAAGGACTACCATCATTGAATGCAACAAAAGCCTATCTTCTGGGAATAACCATCTAAGGAATAATATTTAAAAAAATATTTGATTGAATAATATTGGCTTTAATAGGAGGATTTTATGCAATAGCAGGGTTAACAGAAGGTCTAGGATTTAAATTTGACTAAGAGGCTTTATTCTTCTTTGGTGATTGGAAAGATAACTCAGAGAAATTTGTTTCTTTCCCTTTTGTAGATGATCTTGTGACAAATATTGGTGGCATGAAAGATATACAAATATGAAAATGATAAATTTAGAAATGAATAATACACTTAGATACATAGATAATAATTTAAAAATTTTAATAAGTTGTCCCATCAAGCATGCCATAAACTATTATCACTCTGGAGAGCACCCTGCTTGAAGATGTGTAAAACACACCCTCTCTCCAGCTAATACAATTGGATCTTCTAAAAGTGTGGTGACTCTGTATTGATAATAACCTCTAGAGAGGGATGGTTCCCTTAAGATTTATCTATTAAAACTAACTATTGTGATTTCTTAGATGAAAAGGGAAATAGGAAACTAAAGGGAAATCCTAATTAAAGGGGTGATGCACCTGAATTGTTTATATCCTCTGGAAGCTATTGAAATTAATGTATACATATAATCAAATAAAATTTGTATTTTTCCCTTAAGCATAAATATTTTAAATGAAGGGTTGAAAATATTTTGGATTGCAAAATTTCTTTTACCTCTTTAAATGACCTATAAAAGGTGAGATAGAAATAAATAGGTAAGGAAGGGACCTACCAAAAGGAGATATAATCTCACTTATATTATGATTCAAAAAATTGATGGGGCCTAATGAGGAGACATCCAAAGCCACATCAAATGGATTTATCTTAGCATAAATAAATTCCTAGGGATCTAGGTCTACCTTCAAGGTGTGAACCTTAACTTCATGCATGAATTGGACCCTAAAAAATATTATCAACATGAAATATCACATGGAAATAGTCTAGGGATGGCCAAGGATCATGTTGTATAAGAGATCAAGGTCTAACACATAAAACTCAATCCTAACCATCTTGGGTCTAAACTTGACTTGAAGCTTCATGTTACCCACTGACGTAACTATATCACTATTGAAATTAAGATAGTTGTGGTGAGATTCATAAAGCTTCCTATTGCTAATACCTAACTCATTTAACACCCATAAAGGCATGTTTTTTAATATGGAACCTTCATCGATAATGCATATCTTGATGCAACAATCATCTACAAAATTCTTAATGTAGAGTGGTAACTTACCCCTATTTTTTAGAATACAAGGATCTGGTAAAGAGGTAGGGTCAAAAGATAGGATATGTGGGTGAGGGTAGTCAGGGATGCCCAAGTTGAGAAACACCTCAACATCATCCCATAGTGGTACCTCATGAGAGAGACCAAGCTCAATGAAGATGAGCCCTCTTTTCTCAAGGCAAAGGTAGAGAAGGTCCTAGATGGAGGTTCTAGTTGAGACACCCTATAACTCCTCTATGATAGAGTACATGCATTACCTAGCCTAGGGAGGGATATTAAACTAAAAGTCAAATTTGAATTTGGTATTCCATATCCATGTGGGATAGCCTAAGAGCCCTGCACCACTATCATATCTAATGGGGTCAGTTGCATGACCTGAGCACATTTTTAAAAATCACTCATAATTGATAGGGGCTATGTCAATGCTAACAAGCTTATTATTATCACACTTGGCTTTCCCTTCTAAATAAATGGAGTATGAGGTGTCAAAATAGGTAGAATATCTAGAGGAAGAGTGATGGGCCTTAGCCTTGGATTTATTCTTTTTCTTTTTCTTCTTCTTCTTATTCTTTTCTTTGGAATGGTTAGGAAAAGGCTTTATGAACACATCCAGCTTATGGTTGTGTTCAACAAGTGGGAAGTTTTGGGGATTAGGATAGGTTTTCACATGAGACTTTTAGGTGACACAATCCTTGTCATAATGCCCCTTAATCTAGTGGAAGTTACAAAATTTGGTAGGGTCATAGGGATACAACACTTTCTACCCTCCTGCACTCTTTGTAGAGACTTTTTTAGTTGGTCTCTTACTCAAAGGGTTGACCTTGCAACCATCCTTCTTATTTTTATTTTTTATAGAATAATCATTAACACCATCATTGGTCACATTAAAATTGTGATCACATGAGGAGGATGAATTTTGAATTGGTATGGGTTGAATGCTTTCACGTACCTTAAAGACTTCAATATTTAGATACTCATTAGTAGATTCATCATAAGAGGTGGGTTCATGATTTAAGAACTCAAGGTTAACCTCCTCAATTCTTGCATGAACATATCATAAATTTGATCATCTAAGAACCTTATCATACACATATGGATGACTAAATGCCACCTATGTATAAATTCAAAGTTTGGCTCACCCTTATCTTGTGTCATAGAGGTAAGTGATTGGATGTTGAGGTTTAATAGTCTAGAGATATTGAAGTAATGGAATAATTCATCTAGAAGGAGTTAAAATATAGAAAGAGAATTTAGATGCATATTCTAGAGCCAAACTAGGGATTTGGCTCACAAAAAATAAGAAAATAGCTTCAACATCATGCCTTCATCCTATTCCTAATCCATACACAACATCATAAATGTCATGATATGGTCTATGAGACTAGCTTCTTGAGTCCTATTAAACTTAGGCAATTTAGGGGTTGGAGTATGAAGGGGAATGGCATACACACAAGGTGTTAGAGGATTCTTATGGAGATCCTCATAGGCACATTTAATAGTAGGTTGGTGATGAGATCCCTGATGAGACTCATAGAGGTTATGATGTTACCTACACCAATAAGCCTCATCACAACATTGATCATGATGGGGATGATGTCAAGGTAGTTCCTGATATAGAAGATGCTCATGATGGAAATCATCCCAATCATGAGGTAGGGAACAACCAAGAGATAGGTGTAGATACCAAAAATTTTCATACCATGATTCTAAATGTCATAATTCCCCTAGACTACCATGGGACCTCCTTTAGACCAATCTAACTCTCTGACCCCTAACCAAGCCTAACCCATAGTTAGTTTGTTCAAATGGCTTAACCCACCCTTTTACTTAATTTTACCCTTCACCCTCAAATTTATGGTTAGGTTGACCATTGATGGTCAAGGTCCACCTCCTCAACCACTAGCATGCAAACCATCTACCTTACTTTTCTAAAAATAACTTGTCTAAAACTACTTATGAACCATTGCATGAGATAGTTATAATTAAAAAGTCCAATTCACATCTTGTTTCAACTCTTTTGCCTTGCCTATAAGAAGAGAGGAGTAAGAAGGTGAATATACATCTACAATTATTATCAAGAGCTTGTTCATCTAGAATTTTATTTTTGTAGGTCAATCATCATCAACAATCTAGTAATCTAGCTACTACATTAGAGAGCCAACTTGTCACTACAGCTCCACCAAAGTGCCAAGTACCATTAATCTATTAGAATCACATCAGACTGCACCAACTAATCCACCACCTCAATCAACCACCTGATCATCTTTTTACAAGATAAGTACTTCATCTCTAACAATCAATTACTTTATTTTCTTTTCACACTCAGCCTAACACCAACCCCCCTAGAGTCTAACCTTTTAATCCTATCAATCAACCATTTATCAACCCAAATAAAAAAAAGTAACCATTAATGGTTGTTTCAACCACCAATGGTTTATCTAGCTGCCAATAGTCACCCTGATCATCAACGACCACCTTAACCACCAACGATCATCCCAATCACCAATGGTCACTATGGTATCAAATTATAGAAAGATATTTTCACCTACCTACCCCCCAACAAAATGTGATTTTCTGTCCCTACCTATTCATAGACCCCTGCCTAATTTTCTAAAGTAGACCCTAATCACCTACCACTAGTATTAATAAACTTATCAATATTTTTAATCATTTCTAGTCTATTTCTTTAGCAAGTATCCCTTGTGTTCAATTTTAGTACCTTTTGATTATTGATGTAAGTACTTTATATTCTATTTATAAACTTAATTATTTAAAATGTGTGGATTGATAGCCTCTAAGAGAGTTCTTACTTCTAGGATCTAACTATTGCTAGGTAATCCACTCAACTATCTATCTAACAAAAAAATTTGCTTTAGTGCTTTCTTATCTATAGGTCATATTCCCAAGCTAAACATGAGTTCTTCATAATCATTTGATTTAATGTGTTCACAATCAAATAAATTTTTCAACCATACCCATATTTAGTTTCTTATTTTTCCATTATAAATAATAAACAAAAATTTATTACAACATTTTGATATGCTTGGTGGGACCTTGAGTCTTTACTTTGGGTTTCTTTTCTTTGCATCTATATGCTCTTCTCTCTATTTGTGCTCATTAGTGAAATTGAAATCTCTTTTGGGTTTAAAATTAAGTGCATCTATTACTTGCTTCTAATTTTAGCTCACTTTGAATTAAGGCACATTAATTTTATCATAGAATCACTTTTGTTGCACACACTACACCAAACCACTTTAATCAATTAAACATCAAACAAACTTGAGACAAGGCCCAACTAGGATTTCATCACCTAGTGGTAACCTTACCCTTTCCTGATGATCCTACTTGGATGATTATTAAGGGGAGAACCAACTCAGCTCTTTGGTTGAGTATAGACTCTAGATATCAATATATATTGGCTAATCACCTGACACCCTTATCTTTGTATTGCATGAAGTGAGTGGGTAGGCCCCAATACCAAGCCACATATTGATTCTAATATAGATTCCTTTTGATCACCTAAAAAACTTGAAACCAACCTTAGGCTTCCTTTTTAGTACCTAATCTATAAGCTAACTTCTATCACACATTCTCATAACTTAAGGCATAAGCCAAAAGTGAGATTAAAATTAACCATAAGATTTTAACGTACTCTAGCGTGTGTTGGATTTCCTTGATCATTTTATTGCTTTCTCTCTATTTGAGTTGTAATATTCTTTGTGTTTTCTTCTCATCCTACTTGTAGATTATTACTCATCAACAATGAAGGGGATTCACAAGTTAGGACCCATCTATAGATTATCCAATCTCCTCTACCTCTTCATCTATGGAGTATGAAGAGGTAGAGGAATATATCTCATCCTACTTGTATGATTATTACTCATCAACAATGAAGGGAATTCACAAGTTAGGACCCATCTATAGATTATCCAATCTCCTCTACCTCTTATCCATGGCGTATATCTCATATTTTGAGAGTTCTCCTCATCATTATAAGACTTCTAGTGTGCCTTGAGTAGTTTCCCAAGGTGACCCAAAATTCACTACCTTTTTAGATAATAACCCAGTAGCCTTACAACATTACCTTAACATAGTAGCTCACTGTACACCCATTTTAGTACCACTTACTTACCCAACCTATGACATGCCATTAGGAATTTTAGGCAACTTTTCTGTTGCTACTATCACCACCCAACTGTTAGCTACTGTGACATTGGCCTCAACTAGCAACCCATCTAACACAAACATGTAGAGCCAACCCATTCAACCTTATAACACCCAAACACCTCCTAGTCTAACTAACAATTCTTCCAACATAGGCACCACTCAAATTTTACCTACCTATGCTCTAATTAGTGTTAGGGTACTTACTATCACTTTCAATACCATTCTTTTGGTTACCTCTACTCCACTTCAAAATGTAGTGGCACATATACTTTCTATCTTACTACCTATCACCACTAGGGTTACCACTTATCCCTTACCTTTGACTTAACCACCCATGCCCACTCAAAAAAATATACCCTCTACCCAACCACCATTGACCACATATTCATATGTATCTTCAACCTAATTAATTGTGACCACTTACCCATGTGTGGTAACTTTTCAACCTTTGATAAATTACCAATATGTCACTCAACCCCAACCACAATATGCACCTTACAACCCTTCAGGTGTATAAGCCCAAGTGGACTTAATGAAGATGCTTATGGACAAGATGACCACCTTGGAGTCATCCATTTTAGGTGCTCATAACTTTTTTTCATATGACCAAAATGGTAATGATCCCATCCATCCATACCTATTAGGCCATATCCTCTCCAATGGGAATTTCCTAAGTTCTATAAATTCTAAATTAAAGAGGATCCCCAATAATACCATAGGGAATTTAGGCATGCTTTTTATCTAATTACCTATTATGATTCCCTCTTTCTATGCATGTTTCCCATGTCCTTAGCTAGTTTGGCATTAGATTGGTATAGTGTCATACCCAAATATTCCTTCTTCTCCTTCACCCACTTGGCACAAACTTTCTTAGACCACTTTTTGATAAATATCTCCAAGAAGGTTTCCATCATTGAACTCTACTCTATCTAGTAGTTTGAGGATGAATCCATTATCAATTTTGTATCTCATTTAAGTAGCTTAATTAACCAATTGTCCTTTCCCTTACCTCAACTCAAACTCATAATCTCTATTCTTGGGCATGTGCCAAGCATATCTCCTCTATAATAAATGTCCAAAGCTTCTGTACCTTTGATGAATCTTTTACTATGGTGCATAAGTTAGAGAACAAAACCATTGATGAGGGAAAGATAAAATTAAAAAACAAGAACCCCACCTACAAAACAAATGAGGCCTCTTCTTCCAAACTAAACAACTAGTCCAACACCAATACTAGGGGCAAGGGAACCATAAATGTAATTGTACTTAAAGTCACTTCTCCACCATCTATCAACCAACCAAATTTATCTAGTTCCTTAAATTAAAAGATGAAGAATAAAAATCGTAGAAAATATAATTCACTCTAATTGGAGAGTATTATGTTTTGATCTTGGAGAAGTTATTGAAACCTAATATCATTCAACTTTATCCTATCAAACCACCCCATGAATTTGACTCTTCTCATCCTATACCTAGTTAGTACCAGAATGATCTATGTGCCTTCTAGCAAGTAATAGGGCATGATTTTAGAAGATGCAATAACTTCAAGAGCCTTGTCCAATCCCTCATTTTCAAGAGGGATCTCAAATTGGACAACCCCAATTCACCATCAAACCAAGCCCTTGACATATTTAGGCAACCCTTTCCCAACCATCTACCTGCTAAGAATGAGAGCAACATGGTTGAATGTTATCATGCTGCCTATATTATTAACATAGTTCTTGTTGTGATGATTTATAAATAACCTACTAACCAACCTATCTATCCTTCACCCTTTACATTTATTGAGGTAGAAGATTTACCTTCTCCTCTTTTAGAAACCCAAATCGAGGAGACACCCCTTTCTCCTCTTTCACTTATTGAGGTAGTGAAGCCATCAACCCCTTCCCTAACTGAAATACTAGAACAAGCATCCATTTTACCTTTCTCTTCAACCACCAAGCAACCTACTACAACTTTAGAAATCATTCTTGAAGAGAAAGCCCAAATGTCAACATCTCCCATAGAGAAGTCACCCATTCAAATCTTGCATCTTTTGATTAAGGAAGAGGATGAGGTTACCATTCATGTGTCTCAATTTATGGGCTTATCTTTTAGGTCTATTATCCAAAGAATAAAACTACCCTAAAAACTATTCTCTAGGTTAGTGGAGAAATTAAAATTTATCTCCAACCCTAACATGGATTGATCCATCTTTTGGTAGCAATTAGGGTTACTAATTTAACCATTTTGGAAATATTAGAGTATTATTCCTAATTTAGTTAAGCATCTAGAATAATAAAATTAGTAAACAAATATGTGATAATTAAGCTACTAATTTATATAATTTGATTTCAATTTAAATATTTCTAAAAATAGTAATAAAGAAAAGAAAATAAGGCTTAGTTGGAAACTAACTGAGATGGCTATGGTAGAATCTGGAATTCACAATGTAGGATTGGGACACTATCATAAATCAAGATCTAGCCTTTATTTTTTGAAAGGATAGGAGCATTGAAATAGGACACCTTGGGGTCCAGTGCTATAGTATTATTTTTCCACTTTTATCTAAGAGATTTGAGCTTTTTGGGTTTTGTTCATTGTGTTTATGTCGGCTTACATATGAATTTTGACTGTTGGATGTCCATAGAAGTCCCTATAGATCTAATTTAGTATTCAAACCCTAGACTCCATATTTCTTTGAAAAACTTTGAGAATGAGGGGGGTTAGTGTGTGTAATATGCACTAAACATGTATTGATATCCTTTATGTGGGTACGCTGCATACATACCAATAATTTGAAGAGGGATCAAGCCATATGTAGTTCTCCCACTTGATGTACATTATGAAATTATGTGTATGAATATGTAAAATGATAAAAATAGGTGTGTTTGAGGTGGCTAGGGACTGGTGTAAGGATTTGAATAAACTTGTGGCTATATTAGATGGGTATTTGTAGATAATAGGGAAATATTACTGAGTAGTCTTGCTTGTATTCTTTCTTGCTTTGTGATATTATCCAACCCCTTATGAATTAACTTTGAATGGGATTTTATAGGGATCTATTAGTCATGGGTTGAATGTATTCATGTTAGGCTAACAAGAAGAGGAATAAGAACTAGAAGGAACTGACCATTAGAGGTAAAAATGCACTTTGACAAGAGGACCAAAAATAGACACCCTAGGGTCCGATGCCATAGTCCAAGTTGGGTGTTATAGTACTGAAGGAATGGGACCTAGGGGATGGAATCATCACTATAAATTTTTCCTAGAGGAGGTGGAATCACTATCTAGAAGGCTACAAATGACTGAGAATCAGTGAAAAATGCTTGTGAGGGTCATGAGAGCAAGCAAGAGAGACTTATGGGTTGGGTGTCATAAGCCACACTCAATTTACTAATTTTCACATTTTATATGACTACATTTGGCCCCCTTTTATTCTAGTGATGCAACAAAGTGAAATAATAAGATAAAGGAAAAGAAGAAAGCATACCTAAACTTTCCTGCAAGGGTAAAGTTCATGAAGCTATGTGATTCTAGGTGTGTGTAGAGAGAGAGAGCATGTTATGAAGTGTAAATCTACAGAAAAAAAATAAAGAGTAGATTAATTCTTACTAGATACATTATATCTAAAATAAGAATGTACAAATCTAGGTAAGAGAGAGGAAGAGAAAGGAATGAATACACCTCACTAGGTATTTGAACCAATAAAAAACCTATTGTGATGCTGAGTGATGATGAATAATGTTTGGTAATATTGGATGATGTTGTACTAAGAGTAATACCATGAATGGAGCTGAGTTCTTAATTATCTAAGAGTGGCTCAAGAATGCAAAGGCTAAACCTTTGGCTCCATTATCACCTATAAAGTGAAGTTACATGATCATGCATGTGTTGATTGATGTTTAGACTATGTGTCTAATACTTCTGAGTAGGTGGCTCAAGAATATAAAGTCTAGATAGTCCTTTGGCTCCATCATTGCCCCATGAAGTGAAGATATAAATTGATACTGGTATGAATGTGTGTTGTATGGGATTTGTCTTAAATCCCATTAATTCTCTATAATTTAATATTGGGGCATATATAGCTAAATGTGTACTAAAAACTAAGCCACTCTTGTCCACTCTAAAAGGAGGAGATTAGGCTTGTATGAAATCCACTTCAAAATTGGGCACTAGAGTTATATGAAAGCCACTCCAAACTAATTCCAACCACCTGCAAATGGAATAAGGCACACAACTACTGAGAATGCTTGGGTAATATACTAAACTTAGAAAGAAGAGAAGTCAAATGTGCCATGCACATTGCCCCCAATCATTGGTGTCTAAAACATGGATTTTGATCTAAAATTTATACCAACTACCTAATCTAAAATTGGAAGAGAGATCCTTCATGCCATGCATGATGCCCCCTATATCTAGATTCTATGAGAAAAACTATACTGAAATTGTTGAATCTAAACTGGCCTATATGTGCAGAACTATAGCTGAGCTTACCTTTTTGCATGTTTCTATAAAATCTAGTTTTTTTATTGTTTGGATAGGAGTGCCAAAATTGGACACCTTATTGTCTAGTGTTATAGTCCAATCTTAGAACTATTATTTTGAGATAATTTTAATGACTATTTTATAATCATCACTATCTACCTGGTTTATTTTGCCTAGTTTAAAGTCTAGTTATTATTCTGAATGTTGATTTTTAGATTGATAAGAGCTCTGATCTCTATGACAAAACCCCTATTTATTGCCCCCTCTTCTGAGGGTAGGATGAAGACCCTAAAATGACTATGTTTATAAGAAATATCCTTGCAAGTGTGTTATGCTACAAGAATACATGATATAACAATGATAATTGACAAGATATCTTAAGATATAGCATGGTTCGCAATGAATATTATTATATCAATAAGGGTATGCCTAGATAGATATAACAATGCAATAGAATGTGTAATATAATGAGCTAGAATTGTAAATTTGGTTAGTTGTTATTTATTATTTTTCAAGAAGGATGGAGCATGATGTCTATCATGGCATCCAAGAAAGAAAGATAATGCATGATGTGGATCATGGCATTACAAATAGTTGAAAAGCAAACAAGCAACAAGCAACAAGCACACAAGGTAAGAAGTAAGAATCATACAAGAGTGACAAAGGGGCAAAGAAAATAAGGGACATGGGAACATGTCACTCAAACTAGAAATCAAATATACAGGGCACGTTCAAATGCCACATATATATACAATTGGAAACAAGGTTAGCGTGAAAGCCACAATCACATAGAAGAGTACATGCAAAAGACATTGGAAAATTTTCTAAGGCACACACAAGAGTAGAAGAAAATGACATTGACAAATGTCTTAAGGCACACACAAGAGAAAAAATAGGAACTAAGAAATGTAATCACATCTAGCTATGCAAATCAAGAAAGAAAGGCATGTAATATATTGGAAAAACAATCGCATCTAACTATTCAAAACAAGAAGTGAAAGTATGCAAGACATGTAGTACAAGACTAGGTATATGCTAAGAAATACACAAGTTTTTATATACTAATGAAATATCAATAGAATAATCTATGTAAGCTAGTAAATAATGTACATCAACATGATAACTAGAGTGTGTGGTGTAGGAATGACATAACCTGGATGGTGTAGTCATGTAGAAGATGCCCCTAATGGGTATGTATATCATTGCGCATATTGAATGTAGAATTAATATGCCCCCTCAATGGGTAGAGTGAAGCAATCAAAGATCTATAAGTCACTGCACACACTCAAGGAAGATCAAGTGAAGAATGGTAATGTAGATAAATCAAAAATAGTAACATAGAATAAAAAATGTTAGTCTAGCATGGTAGTAGAAATATAAAACATGGATAATGCATAAAATTGAAATGTTTTTGGATTTTTGAATATTTGAATGTTTTTGTATTTTGAAATTTTGTATTGTTTTTGGTATTTTGACATATTTGAATGTTTTTGTATTTTGGAAATTTTTTATTGTTTTTGGTGTTTTTGATTTAAGCTATGTACAATAAATCATAAGGAGACTATGTACAAGAAATATTGAGAAAATATGTACAAGTAAGAAAAAATAAACTTATGTACAATAAATATTGAGAATAAATGATACTAACCAATGAGTCTCATAGGAAACTCCCCACCATCGTGTCTAATATCAAACAAAGGAATTGTGTGTGATTATTAATCATAAGGGAATGGTTGTAAATATGACACTAAATATTTGGATTCATTGTTGGTATTTTATAAATCATAATAACTTATATTATTCCACTCATTGTTATCATTTTGATTGTGAACCAATGGAATGCTAGTGTTGAATTTTATTGTATCTGGATCTTTTCCTTTGATAAATTGTGTCTGTGAATTATTTGTCTTAGGATGTTCAATAAATCCGAAACCTTGGTGACAAATATTATCAACTAGTAAAATAGGAGTAGTCATGCCTTGAGCATGCTTGTCCAACCCTTGACCTTGATAATCAAACTATTGTAGATTTTTTGACCAAACCAATATTGCTTTGAAAGTTGAGCCTCATTATGGAGAGGTAGATTTGCATCTTTTTCATGTTTTCCCTATGCTTGTGGTACTGTTTGTTGTTCTGGTTTTGCTTTTTGATCCTTTTACTATTTTAAGTTATGCTTTGGTGACAACTTTTGTACTATTTATGAATTTTACCTTTTGTGAATGTGTTCTTGTGTCATTGTGGATTGCTTAACTGATTTACCTTGTATAGGTTCCTTATTAGAAATTATTTGTTGTATATGTTGTTTCAATGTCAAACATGAATATATGTGATGCCCATGCATTCTATGATATGCATAATAATATATGAAGCTTCTTATTAGATGTAGAGGAGGTGATTTGATCAATTTAGATTTAGTCATTTCCCTTAGTACTCACTTAAACTCTTATTTGATCTTTGAATGCTTTTTGAATCACTATTTGTAGAGTTACTTTGTTATGATTTCTTATTTTGATATGTAACATTGCTTGCAACCAATTGACTAGGTGAATGTGTATATATATGATTGACACTAGGATGCCTTTGAGGATTTTATATTATAATATGATTTTCCAATGTTGTGATATTTTAATGTAATATTTGATTCTAAATTTTTAAATCTAAGAATAACTGACTCATATTGGTGATTTGATCCCTTAGAGTCTTATAAGTGCAAACCCTAGTTGCTTCTGATTAAATATGTAAGCACATATGTTGAAGTGGTTTTGAAGAAGTTATATACTGAATGTATGCATTAGGAAAAATAGTATGGGATACCTCACTTTTTGGAGTGGTGATAGCATGGACATGATTAGAGGGAAAGTAGCTATCACCCTCTTGGGGGAGAGGAGGAGAATGAAACTATTTCTTGTGCATAAGATATGACATTGAAACTTGACACGTGGTTGTTATCTTATGCAATGAATCCTCTAGGTAGAAACCATGTACGTGTGATAAAATACATGTAATTAAAGTTATAATTTATTTAATAATATG
This sequence comes from Torreya grandis, assembly GCA_037957365.1. Lineage (NCBI taxonomy): Eukaryota > Viridiplantae > Streptophyta > Pinopsida > Cupressales > Taxaceae > Torreya > Torreya grandis. The sequence goes on along the minus strand of JARHVA010000995.1, from coordinate 3,954,237 downwards.
TTTATAAAGAAAATTACAAATGAGAGATAATAAGCAAGGGATAGAGAGTATGGAATTGTGCATGAATGCATAAATGTTTTTGACATGTGACATGATATTTCTTATATGTGTAGCAAGATAACCTTGAAAATTTTTCCATATGAGAGATAGAAAGCAAGGAATAGAGAGCATGAAATTTTCCACAAATGCATGATTTTTTTTGACATCTGTTATGATATTTCTAATATGTGTAGCAAGATAAGCTTGAATTTTTTTTCATATGAGACATAGAAAGCATGTAATGAAACCTTGTATTAAAGATAAGTAAACGTTATTTTGAAGGAGATGGATATTAATATGTTTAACAATAACTTTATTAATATCATCCCATATTATGAAAACTAAGCATGAAATTCAAATAATGAAGCTTTGTACTAACATATGGTAAACTTCATCATTCATGTATATGATAGGACCGAGTATTGTCTCCTTATTATTTTCAAGAAATGCAAGAAATATGTGTAAATAAGTGAGATCCATTTTTGTTTTTATGTGAAATATAATTTTATATCTAAGGTGATACCTCAAGCAAACAAAGGGACCTAGTATATGTAACTATGGTTTTGATTTAAATATGTAGGTAAAATATCAAATAAATATTGAAATTTTTTTATTTAAAGGGACCTAGTGTATGCAACTAGGGTTTGGAAGAAAAATATTTTTTAAGAATTTACTATGAAATTTTAAAAATTAAAGTGAATTTATAATTTAAATATGTAGGTAAAAAATCAAAATAAAAATCAACAAGGAATTTACCCTAGGGTTTTTATGTGAAAATGAAGTAAGTTGGGTTCACCAAATGATTTAACCATTTTAAGTATATTAGAGTATTATTACTCATTTAGTTAAGCATTTAGAGTAATAAAATTAGTAAATAAATATGTGATAATTAAGATATTTATTTGTATAATTTGACTATAATTTGAATCCTTTCAAAAAATAGTAACAAGGAAGAGAAAATAAGACTTAGCTAGAAACTAACTAAGATGGTTGTTGCAGAGACTAGAATTCAATATACAAGACTGGGACACTATCAAAAATTAGGATCTAGCTTTAATTTTGTGAAAGGATAGGAGCACCAAAATAAGACACCCTAGGGTTTGGTACTATAGTCTTCTTTTACCTCTATTGTCTAAGAGATCTAAGCTTTTTGGGTTTTGTTCATTGTGTCTGTGTGAACCTGCCTATGAAATTTTGACTATTGGATGTCTACAAAACTCCATATAGAGATGATTTAGTATTAAAACCATATAATCCATTATGATTTGAAAAATTTTGGGAAAGAGGGAGGGGCTAGTGTGTGTAAGATGCACTAAACATGTATCCACACCCCTTATGTGGGTATGCTACCTACATTCTAATACTCTGAAGAGGGATCAAGCCATATGTAGTTCTCTCACTTGATGTGCTTTGTGAAATTGTGTGTATGAATATGAAAAATGTTAAAATTGGCTGTGTTTGAGGTTTTTAGGGACTGGTGTAAATATTTGAATAAGCTTGTGGTTGTATTAGATGGTTGTATGCAGAGAATAGGTAAATATGTGTAAGTAGTCTTTCTTATATTCTTGCTTGCTTTGTGATATTTTCCCACCCCTTATAAATTAACTTTGAATGGAATTTTATAGGTATTTTTTGGTCATGGGTCGAATGTATTCATTTTAGGCTGATAAGAAGAGGAATATGAATAAAAAAGAACTGACCATTGGAGGTAAATGTGCTCCTCTAGATAGGAGCACTGGAAATGGACACCCTAGGGTTCGACACTATAGTCCAATTTGGGAAGTATAGTCCTGAAGGAATATGACCTAGGGGGATGGAATCATCACTAAAACTGTTTCTTGGAGGGGGTGGAATCACTATTTGGAAGGCTATAGATGATTAGGAATGAGTGAAAAGATATCTATGAGGGTCATGAAAGTAAACCAGAGGGACATATGGGTTGGGTGTCACAAGACACACTGAAGTTACCAATTTTCATGTTTTATATGACTACATCTACCTTATATCACCAATCAAGAGCCTCCAACCATACCTTTAGTAGACCAACACACCACTTCTGCTATCTGAACTCTTACCCTATCAACCAAACCAATATCAACTTCTACTAATAAAAAAATCCCTCAACCATCCAAGGCACCTAAACCCCAAGTGACCAAATCACCTCCTTAAATCAAATTGACCACACTAATCAAAAACCTTGGCACCTTCCCTACACAGAGTCTTAACCACCCATCTATGAAAGTGGAGTTTGCCTCACCAAAACCAACAACCAAGCACCAGACCAAAGCAATCAAAGAGGTAAAACCACCTAAAGGCGTGATGGCCTAAATTTTACTTCCCTCAACCTTGCCCTCCATTTTGGGACCTCATCCCTATACCTTGATTATTAAACCTATTATCTCCACCAAAACCCCACCACCTCTTTTGGTTACACCTTCACAGTTGATATTTGATGCACCTCTCTTCACTGCATTAGCAATACCTAGACTACCTACCTTGAAACCTTCCATCAATAACTCATCGACGTCCTTGTCTAAGCCAAAGCCATCAAACAAGCATACCACCTTACACAAGGCACCTATCACCAAACCTATTTCTAAATAACCTTCCATCTCAATAACCAAAGCCAAGACCACTAAAATTTTATCATCTTTAGTTGAATCCTACTTGACCATTTTCCATAGGTTATTATAAACTTCTTGTTTAGCCTTACCTCCTATCAAACCCTTTGACCTTCTTGATTCAAAACCCATATGATATAATGACCACCAAGTGTGTTCTTATCATAGGAAACCTATCCATGATAGAGAAAACTACAAAGCTCTCCAAACCATTATCCATAGGCTTCATGATAAGGATGATCTATTAATATACAAACCTCCCATGAGTCCTATCCCTATTCCACCAACAACCACACCTACCCAATGCTTACCCACTCCTCCACTCTCACCTTAGAGTGAATATGAGTGTACCCGATCTCCTACCCTAACTCCTTCTATCCATACTATTGGCATGGTCATGAGATCAGAACATAAGGATAAGGGGAAGGCTAAGGTGTCAATTCTATGGACATACCCATATTCTACCTTCTAACCAAGCCCTACCTAAACACCTTTACCTTTGATCAAACCCAAGGTATCTATTTTAGGTGCCTCCCAATCTAACCCTTTAGAATCAATCATGAAAGTTATCCTCAAACAACTTCACTAGACCCCAATAAAGATGAACTTGTATGAGTTGATCTCTACCTCCCCTGATCACCACCAAGCACTAATATAGTCTTTGTAATCCATAGAGGTCCAACCCAAAGATCCCCAACCTCTAGTAACCTTTACTTTCACCCTTCAAATTTCTAACCTTTTTACCTTCAAGGATTTAAAAATACCCTCTATCCATCTAGATGACCTAGATCCCCCTCTGTTTATTACCACATACATCAACCAAACCTATATCAAATGGGTCATGATTAATGGGGGAGTTAGTATTAACATCATCTCCTCCCATGCCTATAACCAACTTAACCTAATAGATAATGTCATGTCTGAATCCTCAACCATATTTTAATAATTAAATGATACCATGGCCACTACTTTGGGGATGTTATCCTTCATATCCATTTAGGACCTCACACACTCCTTAAACTCTTCTACATAGTGGAAATTTAATTCCAATACAATATTTTATTATGACAAACTTAGATCTGCTTCATGGGTTGCATCCCCTCCACCCTTCACCATTACATCAAGTTTGATCATGAAGGCTAGGTCATTACCATATAGGTTGATCTAATCCATTTCTTGACATGAAGCATGATCTATCATCCCAATTATGTCCTCATACCCCCATCTAACACACCCTCAACAACCAAAAACCAACCTTCAACCATGAAAATCGATGTCATATCCCCTTTTACTAATGAGGCATCCACCAATTTCTCTATCCCCTCAAACCAAATCCCCACCATGGACCCTTTGGAATAAAAATTCTATCACCTTTCACTGGGGGAATATCACCTTTTAACCCTTGATGCTTTCCTTAATCCTCACAAGTATGGGCAACTTAATAACCAATTGAGATATGATCCCAATGTTCGAACCATTTTTCCCTTTGGACCTCCCTTATGTCAAACATGCTTAGTCTATGGGGGAATCGACAAAACCCTTGGTGATTCTACCACATCTCTTTCACCCTACCCATTCACCACCAGTTTCTCTTACCTAGATAAACTGGGCTTTTCCAAGACATACCACCATCGATGTACTTGGAAAGGATTTGGTCTTGGGTGATATGAGCATGGCCCACATGAGTTATTCTCCATTGAGACTATTAAACCCCATGAGACACAACCTTGGTTTAATCCTACCCAACAAGAAGTAGCCCAAACCACCTACCACCACCATTATTGAAGAAGATACCCCTTCCTCATTGACTTCTCCTTCATCTATATGTGAGGATGATGATATCATCTTACCTAACTTTTTTCATCAACATGATAATCCTTGGACCCCTAACTTATCAAAATGATGAGGTGACTATAACCATCCCTTTGACCTATCCTGAGATGATAAGAAATGGATTTCCTACTATTAACATTGTTTAGTACCAAGATGATGATTCTATTCTCACCTACTTAGGTGCCCTATATTCTTCCATCCACAAATCCCTTTCTCCTAAGACCTCAACCATGTTGAATGAATCCACCATGGATATAAACTTTAGTACTTTAGATAACCCTCACATTATCAAACTTGGCCAATCGTTGACTTTCAAAGAACTTTGGGACTTCTCCTCTTTCCTTTGAGACCATAGCATATCTTTTACTTGTTCTTATAGTTACATACCTATAATTGACCTCATAATTACAAACCATAACATATTTACTAACCATGATGCCAAGCCTGTCAATCAAAAACTTTGATGCATGCACCCTTGTATATCCCTTCTCATCAAAGACGATCTTTAGTTTCTTTTATCTATCAATTTCATTCAACCCATTGAATACCCCCAATGGGTCTCAAATTTTATACCTATCACCAAATCCATAGGTGGACTATGAATTTGTGTATACTTTCATGACCTTAAGCTTACTTGTCCCAAAGATGAATTTCCTCTACTGAGCATCGACCAACTAGTTGATATTATAGCTAACCATGAGATGTTATCTCTCATGGATATATTCTTGGGTTATAATCATATCCTAATTACCCCAAAATATCAACACAAGACCACATTCACCATTATGTGGGGAACCTTCTATCATGACTTTCAGGTTAAATAACATTGGTGTAACCTACTAATGTACCATGACCTATATCTTATATAACCTTATCCATAATATTTTTGAGGACTATGTGGATGACCTCAAAAAATAAAAACTCAAAAAGGATCATTTAGCCATTCTTAAAATCATCTTCGAGCGACTCATCCATTACCATGTCCACCTAAACCCTAAAAAATACATTTTTGGGGTTCTATCAGGAAAGCTTCTTGGTTTTATTGTCTCCCTACATGGAATGAAAATTGATCCCACCAAGATAAAAGCAATCCTTAACATGATTCCTCTATTAAACCTTAAGTAAATTCATAGTTTTTAGGGGAAGCTCTAATCCATTCATCACTTTATCTCCCAAATTTTAGACCGATGCTAATCCTTCCACCACCTTATAAAATAGGATGTCTCTTTTCAGTGGAATAGTGATAGTCAAAATGCCTTTGATTCACTTAAAGAGTACCTTTTATCTCCACCTATCCTTACTCCTCCCAAGGATGACCAACCTTTCTACCTATATATCTCTGCCACCAACCATTCCCTAGGGGAAATGCTTGCTCATGAGGATAGACAACACATAGAGTAAGTCATCTACTACATTAGGTACATGCTTGTTGAGTATGAGACTCGATATACCCATACTAAGAATCTTTGCCTAACTTTAGTCTTTTTGGCCACCAAATTTTTCCACTACCTACTTAACCATAAAACCTATGTCATAACCAACATTGACCCAATCAAGTACATGTACTCCAGGCCATACCAAAACTAATGTATGGCCAAGTGGCTCATGTTGATAGTAGAGTTTGACCTTGAGTTCCTCCAAAAAAGGTCAATTAAAGATCAAGTCATTACTAACCAATTGGCCAAGGCACCATTAGCAGAGAACCAACCTCCTTTTCTTGAATTCCATGATGAGTCCATCATGGCCCTCTCTAAGGTATACTTCACCTATCAAGTCACAATGTTTGTTGATGGGTCAAAGTGTCAACATGGTTCTAGAGTTGGTATCATCATTCCCTTTGATGGTGAACCTCTCCCTTTGTCCTTTAATATTGATTTTGAATGTACCAATAATATGGTTGAGTATGAATCCCTAGTGATATGCCTTCATATTTCCTTAGCCCTTAAAGTCAAAATAATCAACATCTTTAGTGACTCCCAGCTTGTGGTCAATCAAATCAATGGCTCTTACCAATTTAATAATGATGTTTTATAATAGTACAAGAAACTAGTTGATGAACTCTTAGCATAATTTAAACACTACCACATCCAATCAACCCTAAAATCTACTAATAAGTTTGTTGACACCATGGCCTCCCTCACCTCTCAAATCCTATCTACACCCTCAGATTCTAAGATATCTATTTTTATCCAAAGAATGACCCAGCCTTCTTATGTCAAACTAGATTCTCCCACCATTTTGAATGTGGAGGAGACCCAACTTGACCTTTATTATCAGTAAACCTTCGACTACCTCAACCTTACCATCATTCCTTCTGGCCTTTCCAAGAATATTCAAAGAGTTTTTATCTAGATCACCTCATGCTACACTATTATGGGAGGAATTATTTATAAACATATCTTTGATGGCCTTCTCTTCTATTTCCTATGTAGTCATGAAGCCTCTCATGCTATTAGGGAAACACATGACAAAATTTATGGGAAACACTTTAGTGGCCTCACTATAGCTAAATGCATCCTTTAACTTGGATATTACTTGCCTATCCTTAACCAATATTTTTGTGATTATGTGAAAAAGTGTGTTAAATTCTAGTAACATGCCAATTTGCATCATGCACCTAGCCATAGTCTTCACATTTCTACCAATTTTTGGCTCTTCTCGTAATGGGTTCTAGACCTTATTGGTGAAATTAAGCCCCATTCCTTGTAGCAACACCATTCTATCATCACTATGACTAAATATTTTACCAATTGGGTAGAGGTTATTCCTCTAGTCTTGAATAAGGAAAAAAATATTGTTGACTTTATCAAACATCATATCATTTATCACTTTGGTGTTCTTCATAATATTATCACCGATAATGGTGAGTCCTTTAATAACAAGCAAGTCCAGGGTCTATGTGATGCATTTGACATTAAGTTAATCTTCTCCTCACCTTATCACCCTCAAGTGAATGGATAGGTTGAGGCCTCTAACAAAACTCTTAACAACATGCTAATTAAAATGGTTAATGCATCTAGTTGAGATTGGCATTTGCACATCCCCTTCACCTTATAGGCATATTATACTAGCATTAGAACCCCTACAGGTGGTAGACCTTTTCTCTTATGTTTGGAGTGAAGGTCATCTTGCTTCTCAAAGTCTAAATCCCATCTCTTTGCATATTTTTGCATGAGCTTATTTCTAAGGATGATTATCATCAGTACCATTTAGATCAACATGAGCTACTTGATGAATATCATTTATTAGTGCTCACCCATCTCCACATCTATTAAGAGTGCATCAAACATGCCTATAAAAACACTTCAAAGTACAAGAATTCAACATTGGAGACCTCATCCTAAAGAAAAATCAGCATGTCACTTATATGGAGAAAATATAGTGATGCAATTTTTCTTTCAATTAGATTAGACCTTGCATTATAACCCACAAGTATGGATTAGGATCTTACCGATTGTCTTCTCTCGAAGACCACCTAGAATTTGAGCCCCTCAATGCTTTGCATCTACTTCCATTCTTTTGTTAAGAAGGATCAAGTTCACCTCTTGTTTAACTTAAGCTCATCTCTTGATTTTAACCACATTCATCTCCCTATTTTAGGGGAAATCAATTAAAACCAAATCATGTGATTATCCATCACAGTCATAGCCTAATCTTGAACAATGGGTACCATGATTCTACCCATGTCATGATTCTCATGGTACCTTTCACCCCTTTCATAGGATGAATTCCCATGATCATTTTCACCTAAACCTATTCACACCTAATCAAGATCCTTTTGATTTTAGTTTTGCCTTCATAAAGAGTTAACCCTTAAGCTTATATAATCAAGTCTATATCAAGTAAAATCAAAAAGTAAAAATTCTTATCACTAGCAATCATGGGTCATTCCTAGTGTTCATAAACTACTCCCTTGAAGGATAGTTGTTACAAATTTATTTGAAATTTCCAAACGTAAGGTAAACTACTACCTTGAAGGACAACTATCAAAAGCATTAAACAAAACACATAAACTTAGACCACTCCCTTGAAGTATGGCTAAGTAAAGCATTTGTCAAAAGCATATCAATTAATTGGAAGCTTTCCACATTGATAAACTTATTATATATAGAAAAAAATCAAAAGACACATTATCAAAATAACAATAAAAACAAACTAATCTTTAAATCTACAATCAGCTCTCAAGCAACATAATAACATGGAAACCACAATCATCTTTCACAAGTAGATTTCCCACATCAATCATTCTAAACAGTTTGACATAGACTTGTTTATAATGAATCTTTGGACACCTATAGAAGAGACATATTAGTCTCAAAAGAAGGTTCCATTTCTATCCATTTCCTCTTTATACATTATAAGTAAGGTATTTTTTAGCTTACTTAACATTATGTAATCAAGACACCTTTTTAACCAAATAACGAGTGCTAATGTGAAGAATTTGAAGGGTTTATGTTCATTAAGCCAATCCAACTTCGATTTTTGTTTTCATCCTTGTCAATGAAGAATCATCATGCCCTCTTCTTATCTGGTCACGACTAGTTGATATTTTCATTAAGGTGTTTGTCTCTTGATTAAATTCTTTGTTATCCCATCTAGTGTTGTTAATTAAACTACCTCATGAATTTTACCTTAAAAACAAATTAACAAAAAGCATAACCATAACCAAAATCATAATCATAACAAGTATGATAACATTATAACATCTATAAGCAACATAAGAATAATCTATAAGTAACATAAGCTTAATCCATAAGCAATATAACATCACATCATAAGCATTAACATTGAACCATAAAACCATAAACCATAAACATGAGTAATAGGAAAATATCATAACTATATATCTCATGAGTCCAAATAACATAATAAATGTGTACAAGTAGATAGACATGTCTTTCTCAAAATGTACATCTCACCACATTAGCTCACATGTCAAAATCAAAATGATATATAAATGTCATAAACTCATCATATCTTGTCTATGTTCCAAGGGCACCACTATCCCTTGAAGCACCATTGGATCTTAGTGCTTACCCACCTATTGTCCTTGCTAATCCCTCAAATGTACCTATTTATATAGCTATAGATGCTACCCACTAACCTAGTGTCACTACACTAACACCACCTGCTAAGTTGGCTCTATACTCACCCCATCGAGGCTCATGTGTATAATGTGTCAAAACCATGGCCTCATAATACCATAGTTCCTCCATTATAGCTAGGTATCATGCAATGGGGATCATGTTTGGTGGCCCTATCTATGTTTTAGCTACTCCTCCCCTTCTCTACCTTAGAGAGTCCCTCTTTTATGTAACCAAGGTGAGTGAAGGTGGTTTATGTCACCTATGAAAGTAGTAACCTAACCTTGTAAGGTGTCCACCTACCCTTGTAACACTATGACTATACCTGTGTAGTGGCTAACACCTCTCTTACCTATCCATTAGGGCCAACCCCTTATACATGTGCCCTTTATCCCCCTCTCCCAACTAGGTCCATAGCCATTGACCTTGCGCCTCCATCATCCCCATCGATATATACCATTGCATATAAAGGTTGGTAGCTTTCCATGTACCCATTTTAAAAACTAGCATCATCTATCTATGCCATATCTGGTATCTCCTCATAATCTAGTAAAGTTAGAATAGGATGTGGCTTTGGTAATAAAATCTCACTCATGCCTGTACCTATGGAATGCACTTGAAATACCCTATACAAGGCCAAACTGCCTCCTCATCCACTCAAATGGTATGAGCTCCACCTTTCCATCCCTCTAGTTGAATATCCATTTGTATATCTATAAGGATAGTGTCTTCCTCTTGTATCTAGGCCATACTAAAAAATGAACATAAGGTCTCTAAGTGATATATTCGATCACTAGTCACCTAGTGTACCCCTAAACCAATTAACATCATGGGATCCTCCCCTATACTTGATGCAATGAAGTCACCCCTCCACTACATAAATCTAACTGAGATCTCAATCTATGTGACCCATACCCATGATAACCCTACTGGCCTTAGCACTCAGATGTGCTTGTAGGTCCAATAATGTAGAACCAGGCCAATATTGATACCATATATCTTATGAGCCTTGAACCCCCATAGCTCCTTGTATATCTAGACCAATAAAATAGGTACCCAACCAAACATAGTTCTCCATAGTAGTAGTTTCACCATCAACCCCAGTAGCAAATATGGGAACCACCCACTACTTGATTCAAGAAGAAGAAAGTAGGAGACAACTATCATTAACATCATCATGAGTCTCCTCTTACCTATAACCCTCCCATATAGCATGCTATAGCTAAACATAGCAGCATGCCATCAAACCTGATCACTATCATCTCCATATAGCTACTCCATGAGCTCCTCCCACTCCTCTCACTCTATATGATAATAATATCACCTTAGAGCAGAAGCTATGTGATCCTATGTACATATTCTAGCAAGATAGTCATCTCACTAGTTAACAATAAGGTGTTTATAGGGGATCCCATCTTTTAATGAGTGTTATGACCATGGATGCATCCCAAGGAATTTGATGATAGTGCCTCATCACCCCCAACCCAGCCTTTTCAATGTGGGCCTAGTCAGTTAGGGTTATCCCCTTTTGGATCTCTGTGAAGATATGTAACACTTGATCATGCATCTATATCTAAGTCCTAGCCTGCACCAATTTGGAAACACATATTAGTCACATACACCAATATTACCTACCAATGCCTACCCTACTCTACCTTACCCTTTAAGAAACTAGCCTATTTCTCTAATCCCTTACCCATCTACCCAATACCCCAAAATTTTTACCTCTAAACCTACATTGCCAGTCTATGCCCAAAAAGTAAACACTTACCTACCCTTAGCCTAATTTTTACCATTTCCCTTCTTAACATCACCCATCAGTAAGTATCAACACCCTTTTTTTACCAAACTTAACCAAAGACACTTTTTATAGCATCTAAACAAAAACTTAGATGCATCAACTATCAATGGTCATAATGACCACCAATGATCAGGTGTCCATCATTCCATGGGTATTAACCATCGATGATTAGACTCAATCATTGATGGTCACTATGGGTATTCTAAAATCAGAACACCCAAACCCTATCCTAGCTAAAAATAACCAAAACATAGCTAAACCTTCCTAATTTTACTACCATTCTTATCTACCCACCCCTATTAACCTACCCACTTGATCAATTTTCTAGTTTTACCTACAAATTTACCCAAAAAACCCAAACTAAGGCATAAAAAACCATACCTAAGCATTTTAATGTACCCTAACCTCCCACCCCAATACAAATGCATAAAATCAAGCTAATCTATCAAATTAAGGACACCTCATACCTCATTTTGTGATCACCACCATAGAGTAAATCTAAGACTAGCTCATCCTCACCCACATCTATGTGCTCCTTACATCTTGACTACTCACCTCAGTCCATCTCAACAACCTCTCACTCGCTAGCAAGCAAGTTATCATCACTCAATTTAGCCACAACATGACATGTGCCAAAGCTCCAAGTCAAGATAAGAAAAAGTAAAAATGAGTGAAAAGTGATTCAAATTTAAATTTTACCCCATGGAATTTTAGGGTTTGTACCATGACTATTGATGGTTAGGGTGACCATTGATAGTTTCCCTTGGGGAACCTGACCATCAATAGTTAGGTGTCCCCTCTTTTTTTCTCTTATCTTGAGTATCCTTCTTTCAATATATTGAGTATCCTTCTTTTAATAAGAATCAGATCAACTCACCCACCCATGAAGACTACCTTCTCCACCAACCCCAACCACCTCATCACCTCACTATTGGTCCATTTTGGCCCAACTAGTGTGTGTTTTATGACACTTTTCACTTGGTCCTTTGACTACAGTGATAACATTGCCATGTTGACCCTTTTTGTGCTTGTACTTCCCTATGATTATCATATCTACTTGTGTCTTTTTGGGATCACTTCCTACCTTAGATACCCATGAAACTTGATTCATATTTTTTTTCATTAGGAGCACTTCCTACCTTAGATACCCATGAAAACATAAACATTATGTAAAAAACTTGATAGGAAAAACCTAATTAACTATGCCTAATGTTGTAGCCTGGTTACCCCATCACCAATCTTCCTAGCATTGACCCTTATTTTTACCAACCACATAAATCTCTAATCTTGGATATCACACCTTCTTATCATACTTTGTGTGCTTGTTTTCATTTTAGTACCCAACCTATCACCCACCTTCATCATCACCTTCACCCACCTTATCAAACATACACTTGATTCTATTATACCTCCTCAACTCTAAATTTGAGGGGGAATTCCTCCTCCCATACTCAGGGTAACTAGACCTTTGGCTAGAAACCCATTCTTATTTTGCATCTTGTTAATTCAAAGTCACATAATAAAAATGGGCAAAATGTAGATGCCAAAAATCCATACATTATGATTCTGAATGTCATAATTCCCCTAGACTGCCTTGGAACCCCCTTTGGATCAATTTGACCATCGGACCTCTAACTAAGCCTAACCTATATTCATTTTATTCAAATGGATTAACCCACCCTTTTACATACTTTTACCCTTCACCCTCGACTATCGACAGTTAGGTTAGTCATCGATGGTCACCTTAACTATCGATGGTTAGGTTCTACCTCCTCAACCACTAGTATGTAAACCATCCACCTTGTTTTTTAAAAAATAGCTTGTCTAAATCTAGTTTTGAACCATTACATGAGTGAGTTATAATTAAGAATCCAAATTTGCATCTTGTTGCAACTCTCTTATCTTGCCTATAAGAAGAGATGAGAAGGAAGGTGAATATCCATCTGTAATTATCATCAAGAGCTTGTGCATCTAGAATTTTCTTTTTTAGGTCAATCATCATAAAAAATATAGAGATCTCACTACTACATAAAAGAGCCAACATACCACCATAAATCCACTAAAGTGATAAGTACCATTAGTCTATTAGAATTGCATTAGACTCCACCAATGAATCCACCACCTTAATCAACCACTTGATAAACTTTTTACAAGATAAGTACTTGATCTCCAACATTCAATTACTTTATTTTCCTTTCATACTCATCCTAGCACTAACCCATCTCCTAGAATCCAACCTTATGATCCCATCAATCAACCATTTATCAACTCAGATCTACACATAATAATTATTGATGGTTGTCTCAACTATTAATGGTCACCTTAACTGCTGATGATCAACCCAACTATCGACAATCACTATGGCAATAAATTTTAGCAAGCTATTTTCATCTACTTACCCCCAACTAGATCTAATTTTTTATGTTCCTACCTATTCACAGACCCCTACCTAATTTTCTAAAGTAGACCCCAATCACCTAACACTAGTATTAATTAGCTTATCACTATTTTTAATCATTTATAGTCTATTTATTTAGCAAGTATCCCTTGTGTTCAATTTTAGTACCTTTTGATTATTAATGCAAGTACTTTCTATTTTATTTATAAAATTAATTTTTTTAAATGTGTGGATTGATAGCCTTTGAGGGAGATCTTACTTCTAATATCTAGCTATTATTAGGCAATCCACTCAACTATTTATCTAACAAATAAATTTGCTTTAGTGATTTCTTATCTGCAGGTCATCCTTCCAAGCTAAAGAAAAGTTTTTCACAATATTTTGATTCGATGTGTGCATAATAAAATAGGTTTTTCAACCATACCTATACTTATTTTCTTCTTTTCCCTTCTAAATAATAAGAAAAAATTCATTAAAACAATAGGTGTCATTCCTTATGGGGAAGATGAGTTGACATGGCATACTCATGGAAACATTCATATTGACCCAAGTCTCTATGATGTTGGACATGTGTCTCAAGATGAGAGTTCATACAAAGGCATTGATGTTTGGGATATTCATACCACAGGTCTCTAGTCTATAAGTGGTGATTGAAATTAGTGCACTCATCTAAAAATCTAAAGGAAGGGCTAAGAGGATGGGAGGACTCCACATGATGTAGATGCCTCATTGAGTCAAAAACCTTATCTCTCAACACAAGGGGATTATTTATAGAGATCCTCCCATTAAGAAAGAGGTAGGGGACTCACATGAGAATTAGTTGAGGTATTTGAATCAGACTGGGTGTGGTCTTTATCTTCAGAGGAAACATGATGCCTACTCATAGGGGAGGAAAAGTGTTTTTCATTCACATGAAGCTACCTATGATAATCGTCAATGATTGTGTGTAAATTATTGAGCCTTAATCATGAAAAGAGGTCATCTTCACCCCTAATAGGTGACTAAAAATAGGGATCAAGTCTCGAGGAGGTATCTTTGAACAAATAATGCTCAGACTAGTGGAATGTTGAGCGAGCCCATTGGTTATAGGTTTACCAATCTTGTTCCTTGTGAAATATAAGAGGGTCAAGGTCACTATGTTGGGTAGAGGTAACCTCCTAGGTCCTTTGGTGTCTATGGTATTCCATTGTAGCCTCAACTTGCTCATGAGTGAACTTAGAGACAAGACCTTAAATCTAATGAGATTGAGATCCCAGGGGTGGGAGGCTATCCATGGATGTAATGAAACAAGAACAACATGGGAAATAATATAAAAAATATAAATGGTTAGAGAACCAACAAGGAAATGGACACAAAACCAAGGAAATAAACAAAACATAACTGAAAGAAAAACCTTATGGCTATCAAAGGGGAATTAGCTAAGAGAGTTCTAAAGAGGATAAAACTAGAATGAGACCTTATGTGGGGCCCTATCGGGTGTGCCAAAATATAGTTCCAAGAATATGAATAGAGCCATTAGGGTTTTGTAGGGGGTATTTAGTATAGTTAAACAAACATCTAGTATTATAATAGGCTCAAGGATGCTATGGTTTACTCATGATCTATAGAGACTATCAAATTTGCCAGCTTAAACCAAGCTATAAACATACTCATAAACTAGGTTAGGGATAGCATGATAAAATGCACAAAGGATGTAGGTATCTCTAATGGATATAAACATAATAAATAAATAAATAAATAAAGGAGTGAAATTAATGCATAAATAATGGGGAAAGAAACTATCTAAATAAGGGAATACTAATAATCAAAGAAAATGATTTAAAAGCCTACAACGCTATGGAAATGAAAGACAATTTTGAATGAAAGATGGTTTTAAAGGGAAAATACATATATAATGTAGAAATTTAACCTAAATTATTTCTTATAAATTAATCTAACCCTATCATTTAATATCTAACCCTATCAATATACTACACTAAGATATCAAAATAGTTTCACCTTATAGATCAAGGTGGCATTAGATCATACTCAAACACAATTTAAGAATTCTACCAACCATGAGTCTAAGTTTGATCTAATGTGGAGGAAGACTGAGTTGTAGTATAGATATCTATCCAATCCACTATAAACAATATAGGATAGGTGAATTAGAATCAATCAAGGAACATATATGCTAATCCAAGTGCATAAATCAAGTGTAATGCCAACTGAAGGAGTAAAGAGAAAGCAACATTACATGAAACAAAAATAGAGCACCAGAGATTTAAAGAGATTTTATGAACCATAAAACATGTAGTATAGGATCTCAAGAGAGGTGAATAACTCCTAGGAATCAAGAACATACCAAAAGCGGTGAAGGGTTGTTAAGATGTCTAGATCAAAGCCAAGAAGATCTAAGAGGAGTCTAGGGGATTTTCATCATCAAATTGTGCACCCTAAGACTCTCTATGAAGTTAATTCAAATTTATGCAACATTGAATCATCTCTCATGTTTTTGGGAACTTGTAGGAGAGATGAATCTTTAGGATTGAAAGGGCTAGCTCCCTGAATTCTTCTCTAAGTATCTATCACCTATATTAATGCTTGTTCATGAAAAGAGCTAAGAGTTTTCATAAAATGAAAACTATACTAGAGAGGTGATCCACCAAGATATATCCCATATACTATCATACTTACACTAATAAACAATGCTTCCCAAGACCAATTCTATGCATTGAAGGATCCTAACATAGTGTTTCAAGGTGAATATGGCATGTTTTGGACAATCAACAAGATACTTGACCTAGGGGAAGATTACACACCATAGATACAATTGAATAATTTAAAGAGATATTAATACATTCAACACACTTCACATGACCTGTTAACATCAGAACTTTTTCTTAAACATGAAGGATAGAGAGAGTAAGGATGATACTATCACTTAACTCCACTATACATCACTCACACACTTAGGCAAAATATTCATGACTTAGAATTAGAATTGTATTCAATGTTCAAGTAGGGCTTTTCCATACCAAAAATGTGGCCCCTTGCAATATCCAAAAATGGCTCAATTTATAGAACTTTGAGGAAGAGAGAGAGAATAGAAGTTGAAGAAGCACAAGGACATGTGTCACCAACATGAAGATCAATTAAAAATGCATGAGAGAGAGAGGGATGTGGTGAGCCATATCATGTTAGGAGTTACACTTATTTGAAACTAGACATAAGAATGGTGAAAATTAGAATAAGACCTTTAGAATTGACATAGGAAATGGTTTCTATCACAAATCATCTATGAGTGTTTGAAATTGAAAATAGAGGAGCTGACACATATCATCATTGAGGGAAATGGGACTTATGGTGATAGTTAAAAAATGATTTTATTAACTACCAACCATCCTTTGGACACCTATGTTTGTTTATTTCATGGAAGCTCTTTGATTTTTTCAACTACCAATAATGACTCAAACTGTCAACTTATCCACTCTGCTTGCTTTGTCTACACTAGATGCTTAGGATTCAACCATTTGTTACCTCTACATTTGCTCTCATGTTCTTGCCAAGTATTTTGACATCAATAGATATTTTTCATAGTTTGAAATTGATGTTTGTAGAGCCTTTACCTTCCTTATTCATTTGAAACACTTTCCTTAGACTCTTTATTTTGACACTTTTCCCAAAAGAATTCATTCGAGCTTTCTCTTGGAAATTATTGTGGATAATTTTCCTAAACAATCTTTCAAGCCTTTTGTTTCCTTTGTATCAGACAAAATGTCTAAAATAATTGGGTTTTAACCTCTTTTTGATGTAGACAAGTTTTCTAAAATAATTCCTTGGACAATATTTCTAAAATAATTCCTTTGAACTTTCTGTTTGGACCTTTGAACTTTTGTCTTTTTGCCCTTCAGCCAAAAAAAATGGTCCTTCGGCAATCTATAAATGACCCTCTAGAACTTGGAAATGTCCATTCAAAAATTTGAAGATGATCCCCTTGGAATTTTTTCAAATGACCCTTTTAAAAGGAAAATTCCCTTCAGATTTTTTGAAATGTACTTTTTAGCTTTCCTATTTGGTTCACTTCCTAAAAGAAACACAATCCTTTAGACTTTTGAATAGGGCACATTGCTTGAAAATTCTTTGAATTTTTTTTAAAGTAACTTTTATATTTCTAAAAATGTCCCTTTAAAATTTTTAAAATGACCTTTTCAAAAAGATGGATGTGCCCTTCAAAAAAGTTGTAAATGACCCCTTCGGCTTTCTGAAATGGACCTTTGAAAAAGTTGCAAATAACGCCTTCAGCTTTCTGAAATGGACCTTCAGAAACCCCTAAAAAAGTCCTTCAAAATTTTTTTAATATCCCTTTTGGAAAATCTAAGAAGTACCATTTTCCCTAAGTTCCCTTTCGAGAAAATTGTTTTAGACAAAATATCTGAAATAATTCTTGACACTTTGAATAAAAAACCCAAAACAAAACTTCTGAAGGAAATAACGCCTAGCCAAAAGATTGAAACAAATTATCCAAATGAAATAACACTTGGTATTTTTGTTACAACTCAATGAGAAATACTCCTTTCGAATAAATTTTTTGAATACTATACTTGGCCAAATTTGAAAGATGCAAATTTGGGAGTGAAATTTGACCAACATTCTTGGTGATTCCTAGGGATGGGATGCCTACTATGCCTAAGACCAGTTGCCTAATCCTTCTATTGGGCATGGAGTCACACATATGATCACTCATATTGACATGAACATACCTTGGATTGACCACAAAACAACTGAGATTACAAAAAAAACACAAAGAAAGAACAACACACACAAGACAAAATCAAAACACAAAACAAAGACACAATTGTGCTACTAAAAACTTAGGGAACACAAAGCAAAACTTAAAAAAAACTAGTATGTACATCCATCTTTATTGTATTACCCTTATGGATCAAAAGGGGATTATCTTGAATTTCCCTCCTCATTAGATGAATGAGGATTCCATGTGTGCTTTTTTTTGGTTGTGATACTAGATGACTCACATTTTCTCTTCATTCCTTGACTTATCATGCTACTTGGTGAGGTCATCTCAAATAGGTATTGCAAGTAGCTTAAGACATATTTGTTTTGGAAAAATGTCTCACATTATTGCCTTCTTGTCTCTTCATAGCAAATTTGCATGTCAATATGTAGGATAACTTGTTGCAAGTTCATATCTCCTTAATAGATCTCATCTTCTTTCTCAATCATCACACCTTATTAAAAATATCCAAGAAGTATTTTATCATGTAAATATAGCATTATCTCATGTTTAAATTCCTCTTTGATGATGGTAGAGGTAACTTCACGAGTGATTGCATAATCAATTTTCAACTCTCCTTCAAGAAGCCCAAGACCATCGTATATTATTACATCATGCCCCAAACTCTCTTAGTGATAATACTCTTCAACACATACCTATTTTCCAACTTCCAGATTTTAATGGATCATGTTCAGTTCTATAGGAATTGTAGGCCCTTTTTGACTTTCAAATTCATTGCATATATCTTCAAACACTTGCCATAAGCCATCCTTTTTTCATTGATCTGCATCATGGAAAGGGACAATGAGAGAAAACATTTCTTCTTCAAGATTCAAAATAAGTCATTCTAAAGTATCATTTTCAACACAAGGATCATGACTTTCACAAGGATTTAGATCTTTCTCATCATTCAACCAATCTGAAACCTCTATTCTTTCTTCACAATATTCTTCTGATAAGCTGACTTGTTCCACCATGGTTTATTCCCTCTTTTGGTTGTTTTATAGGATAGAGTCCTAAAAAGAGAAGTTCTGGGCAAGGGACAAAGATCTTGGGGCATCTTGAGATTGTCAAGATGGATTGGTTTCATGGGCTATCAATTTGTCTTCTAGATTATAAATTAGGCTATAAACCTCTAGCACCTCATAGGTAAAATCTAGCCAATTAGTCTCCTCTATAGATATCCACTCCATTTTTATTTGTTCTAACCCATTCCTTATGATCCTAATACAAACACTTGGAATTACTTGATCACTACTATATCTAGTATCAAGCTCTATCACGTATTCTTGGTAGCCAGCAAGAGATTATTTAAAACTAGTAATGGTATGACTTGGAGGAAAACTAATTGGACTAGGTGGAGAACAAGATAGATAAGATTGATTATTAGCCACATGTGACTCATTACAAGCTTGGACAAGTAATTTTTCATCTTGAGGAGGAATATACAAAGTAGGACATATCTCTTCCATTTATGATCTTCATTTTCAATTGGAGGTATAGGAGTATCTTCCTCATGTACACAATAAGTCCTCAAATCAATTTATTCCATGGATGCATAAGGATCATGCTCATATGTTTGAGTACCATATTCATCAAGTAAAATTTTATAAATATGTTCAAGAGGGGAGGATGCTTCACCTTCTATGACAACTTTTTATTCACTAATCACACAATTTTGTTTTGACCTTGACTCCACATATGGTTCACTATGAAACCTTGCCAAGGGTTGTGTTCTTATGGTTACCTTGGCTCCATACCTTGTTCTAAAAGTTAAAAAATTCTAATCAGTAGAAAAATATCCTCTAATTTTATCCATAAAGTTCCTTGACAAGAAAATATCAAAGTGAGTTGGGAGGTCTACCACCACAATCTCTTTCATAATAGGGAAGCTTGGACAATCATGTAGAAAAAATTTCAAATATTTAACTAGTCTCACTATCTTGGTTAGAGTTCCATCAAGTTACAACACTCCCTTTTTATGTGGTTCATACCTTAACCCCAACTTATCCATAACCACCTTAGGCATAATCGTGGTACTAGCCCCACTATCCATAATGCAATTGTGAACTAATTTATCTCCTACAATGAGTGTGAGGAGGAAATTTGGAGGCTTTTTAGATTTGGTGGAGGGATTTAAGACATGACTTGGTATGTTGGAAATATCCACAACATGGTACCTTGGAGTTTGAGGGGCTACATTGATATTGGCAAGCTGTTCTTGTAGGAGTTCCTTTTGACTAGGCATTTGCAAGACTTTCCAAAGAGATATACTAGTCTTGGTGTTCTTTAAAGAGTCAATGATGTTTATAATGAACTTATTTACCTTTTCCTTCATCCTTGGGGGTAGTGAGGAAACTTTTACTTGATGTATTATAGGCTTGACAACCTTACTTGCATTTTGACTTTGATGATGAATGCGACTAGTAGGAGGTGCTACATTGTGATTCACACCTTGTGGCATTAGAGATGCATCATTTGGAGTCACATGTGCTTCAGGAACATCTCCCACAACTCTTTTTTTAGCTCTTGTGTTGGCTGATATTGATGTACTTTGATTCAACACATAGTCATCTTATTTTTGAAAGTTCATGAGAATAGTACCTTGGCTACTACTTTCTCTATGAGTGTTCACTTGTATGAGATTTTCTTCTTTTGATGTAAGGTAAGGAGTAGCTCCTTCTTATGCCACCAAAGCATGATAACCTTCACCATCATACTCAAATTGACCTTAAGATTATCCCCAATGATCCATATGTTCTTCTCCTTGAACCAAATTAGTATGGATT
This sequence comes from Torreya grandis, assembly GCA_037957365.1. Lineage (NCBI taxonomy): Eukaryota > Viridiplantae > Streptophyta > Pinopsida > Cupressales > Taxaceae > Torreya > Torreya grandis. The sequence continues at coordinate 3,932,898 of JARHVA010000995.1, read as the reverse complement.
GGAATGATAACCCTTATAAAAAAAATAGAATTGGGATTATAGGCATTGGGATGCTTATTGAAATATTTTTGACCTTGTACTCTTCCTTGATAGTGTATTGGGGTGGAGTGATCAGATTTTGGGAGTACGTAGATTTGAAATCACAAGTCCGTAGATTTGAAATTGGGAGTCGGTAGATTTGGAATCACAAGTCTGTAGAAATCCCACATGAAGAGGGATTATTGTTTGGTAATATCATGTGCTCACCACATGGGAGAAACCAAACACTTTACCGAGCCACATAGCTCGTGATCCATCTTCCACGTCCCAAAAACATGAGAATAGACATGCCAAGTCAAAGCTCAAAATTTCATTCTAGGAAAAGTCTTCAAATTCTATTCAAATCATTTTCACATCATATAGCTCATCGAGAGATTTTCGCCACTTTTTGTGGTTCAAAAAATGGAGTTTGGATGCTCAAGAGATAGCCAGCTGAAGAAATCTTGTGACAGGTAAAAAAATGGGGTGTTGAAAGTGATGTGGCACTGTTGAAATATGCCAAGTGGACCAATAGCCATTTGACACATGGAAAAATAATTAGGTACAAAAAAATTTGGTTTGGTGTTTTTTTATCCACATGTTATTTGAAATTTTCAAACGTTTAAAGGCCAAGCTACCACATCACCCGCCACATCACTCCACCAAACATGCACTAACCAAGTCAAAGCACAGCCTAAGTTGGCACCTAAGCCTTAGGCATTTGAAAGGGAACAAACTTTGGCTATTTTAAGAATCTAAAACTGACATACCCAACACATGTGGGACAAATACAAGTCAAGGTGCCATAAAAGGAGGGAAAAACTTTCAAATTTCATGTTAAGCACGCCCTAGAAAGAAGGCCGACCTTTTCCTCATGCCAAAGCACCTAGAAAGGTGGGAGGTGGTTTTGAACCTTTGAACTACCACCTAAAAGGTTAATTCCTTGACCACTTCAGCCACAGAGGTTGAAGGGTTATATAAGGGACTAATTTCTACTTGAATAGACACAGGAAGCTGACTGTGTATTGGAGATTATAGACCCAATTACAGTATTTAGTCATTTTGGAGCCCTTAGAGGCCGAATCAGAGCTCAGAGTAAACTAAAAATTTGTTTATAATTCTGATACGCTCTATGTGGTATATTAATTTTCTCATTTTGGATAATTTTTGATGCTATTTTGAGCTATATAAGTTGCCAATTTTGATTTGGACAAGCCTTTGCTTGTGATTCAGGAAGGTGAAGGATGTGCTGAGTCAGCCAAGGTCTTTCAAAGGTCTGAAACACTATTTTTGTAGAGAGATATGATCTTTTGTTATTTTTAAGTATTATTTTGGCTTGTAAATTTAGCAACAATTAATAGATCAGTTCAATAAGAACTCAGGGACATAGGAATTTCAAACCCCGCAAACAATTTTCATGTTTTGATCTTTGAATTCAGTTTTGCATTTCATTTTTAGTTAATTTACAGATTATAATTTAGATTTTTATCAAAATGAAAAAATTACTCATTTGATCATTTACGAGAAATTAGATAAAATCAAGAATTTGGAAAATCTGGCAGTTTTAATGGATAACTGATGTGATTTATCAATTCACCTTTATTTCAGTTTTGAAACTTGATTTGGATTAGAGTTCAATCAAATTTAATTCATTCCAACATATTATAAGTTGAGAAATTTAGAATTTGTACTTATAAAATTTCACTTAGAGTTTATTAGTGGAGTTTACGGATCATGGAGGTTTATAGCCTTGTTAGGGATAGTATTGAGGATTGGGTGAAGCACTTGCATGCAATTGGGCTTGTTTGAAAAATGTCACTCATCTTTGGGACAACCTATGGACTATTTTGGCCCTGCACAAACCCAAAATTGTCTCTTCACTTTTCAAAATTTGTCTTGAGCATTTAAATTTCTCATTTTTTAAGCTTCTCAATTTCTACAGACTTCACAGGAGGAAATCTATGGACTAAACATGCTTGAAATTAACATGTTCAAAGGGTTTGATGGATTTAACAGGTAAATTCCTTTAAAAGGGCAAGTTTCTAGCACTTATACATTTCTAGGGTTGGTTCAATCAAATGGTTCAAAGGAGCGTGCAAAATAAAAAGACCAAAGAGCAAAACCTGCCACGTGTCCCTTGTAGAGTTTTGTAGAAGGCAACAAGTGGAAGCTACAAAAGGTTTCAATATCTTTTTCTTGAAGCAACAGAATGTGCCATGTGTCATCTACAAAGCTTGGTAGAGGCTGCCAAGTGTCAATGGTCACTACATCTTCCTTTGGTTTCATTATCAAGTAAAGACTGTGGCGGGCCCCAGGTAGGTCACAAGAACAAATAGAACACACCAAGTGTCATCATCCACGTGAGTCCAAATGAGTCCCAAATGTTTTTGTAAGTGTTTATAGAACTTAGCAAAAGCCACCACGTGTCACCTCCCATAAGACTTTCAAAGGTTTCAAAAAGCCCCTATAAGTTAGGTGGATGTTGCTAAGTGTCCTCACCTATTTCGACGAAAGATGCCATGTTGCACTTGTTAAAAGTAGCAGAACATGCCGCGTGTCAAAGATGGATCTCTCTCGATACAAAGATGCAGAGCCAAGGAAAGATTTCCTTCAGACAAATTATCTGAAGGAATTCCTTCAGACATTTTGTTTGAAGGAAATAAAGGATCAATAGTCTTTTGAAAGAATTAAAGCCCGAAAGCCACTCAGATGATCTTGATTGGTAGGTACCCTCGCAAAGGATGATCGACACTCAAAAAATGAACCATTTTTCAAGACCCTAAAGGGCAAGTTCCCTTTGGGAAAGATCAAGCCTCAAAGTGTAACAGAAGCCATTGTGTGTCCCTTAGAAAGACAAGCAGATGCTGCCAAGTGTCGTATGCTGAGACAGTCTCTAGTATGTTTCAAAGTAGTGGAACTTGCCACATGTCCAGTTCTAACTTAGCAGAGCATGACAAGTGTCTGCTTCCACACTTCAAGTTTCTAGCAAGTTTCAAAGCTTATTTTAAAGCTATAGATGCTACCACGTGTCCTTGCCTATGTCACAATGGAAAGTGGACATAACAAGTGAGAAAGGCACAAAGGAATTGCTAAGGAGGATGACAGGCCTGCAAATGTCAAATTTGTGACAATAAAGTGTCTATTGATCTTTACAGTTTTAAAACGTGGACCCAAATGCATTCAAAGACCTTAAGGCTAGGGCAAAAAGGAAGAAGAGACAAAGAGGGAAATATCAGTAAGAGTTATTTCTAGTAGGTGGAACAGTCCACCAGGTAGGTATTTGGGCCTACAAGCATTGAAAGCGTAGCTTGTTCATCCCCTTTGGAGTAAAGGCAAAGTGGATAGTTGCGTGGATAGTAGGTGATGGAATGAGTGACTCAAGCTCAAGAGAAGACATTGAAGATGAATCAACATGCCACAGTTAAGGCAGCCATCCTGCTCCAGCATGGCCCTCCCTGACAGAACCAAAAATGCATCCAAGGCATTAATGCACACTGTGGGTCACTCCATGGGACAAAGTGCCAAGCCTCCCTTGGCTCTATATAATGTAATCTCTTGTATCATTTGAAGGGAGATCTTCCCATTACCAGAAGCAAAAATTTTCCCAAATTGGAAGGTGAATACTGAGACTTTGAGCTCAGATTGTTGTTCATATCATTTTATTTGAATGAGAAAGCAAGCGTTTGCAGACTTTGTGCTGTTATAGCTTGTATCATTTTAGGAGATTGTTCTTATGTCTGTCTTCTAAATGTGTTCTTTTTGCAGAACTAGTGAAAGTAATCAGGAAGGTGTCCTAAAGCCAATTACTTTCAAACTTTGTGTTGTCATAGTTGTCTTCAGTGTGTGTTTGTTTTCTGTTCCTATGTAAAGGACCTTGGGATGACTTTATGCCCCCATTATTCATCATATTTAACTCTTGGACAATCAAGGTGGAGACTTTGTGCTACATCTTAAATTGCTGGTTACTCTACACTTTATTACCAATTACTTATCCTACCTGAAAGATTATAATTGTTTGCAAGAACAAGCACTTCTGAAAGAAGAGAAGTACCCTTGCCAATCACCTAGGATTTCTCCTTTGATCTTTGAGCATCATCTCTGAAAAAAGAGAGATGGATGGTTTATCCTACACCTGAGTGTTATTTTTAGCTTATATTTATAATATATAGCTCCTCAATATTCATAGGGAACCTCCCCTTGATGAGAGGAGAGATTTGTCCCCTATTGATATAGTAAACTTGCACATCTGGCCGACCAATCTCCCTATACTGAGGTTGAAGAGACCTATTTTGCTCACCAGTTAGCTGGTTGACAAAATATTCACCCAATAATTTTTGGCGACTCCACTGGGGAAGGACAAGCAGTTTGAAGCCTCAAGCTTCAAGTTGAAATAAGACTAGTACTTTTCCATTTTTGTTGCACAATCTGGCAACTCCATGCTATACCAAAAGCTAGAGAGTTCAAGGTGTTTTTGACCCTATCTTTGAGTTGGTGCAGCAAGGAAATTTCAACTTACTTTCTCCCCAAATTCAAGTTCAATGATCCAATAATATTCCTCCTACCCGTACTAAGACACCAACATAAGGCAAAGCTACTTTTTCTATTGTTAGCAGAGATTTACCTATCCATACTCCACGTAGATTTGTTATCCCTACTTTCAATAATCTAATCATGGCAGTTCAAGGCCCTTGGGGTAACTCTTTTGGTCCACTAAATTTGACTCCACCTCTACATGAGCTTCCACACAGTTCAAGGAAGAATTTCCCCAAATTCTTTGGTGACAAGAGAGTTCACCCTGATGAACACATTGCAGCCTTCAGCATAGCCTGTGGCGTGATAGGCATGGAATTTGAGGATGTGGCAGTTAGGCTTTTCATTGAAATGCTACAAGGTTCTACTATAGACTAGTTCTACCATCTATAAGCTAGATTAGTAATTGATTGGGACACACTCAAAACTAAATTTGAAGCCAGGTTCAAGCCCTCAAAAGATGCACATGCCTTGCTGGCCCAGCTCACACAGATAAAGAAGGAACCTTATGAACCTATGAGGGATTTCATAGTAAAGTTTGATAAGCTGAGGAACTGAATTCCTGTTATTGCTCAACAGACACCTGGAAACCTTAAATGCTTCTTCATTAACTCACAATTGCCTGAAGTGAGTTTTCTACTAAGACGTGCTAACCACATAGACCTTGAGGCTGCTCAAGATTTAGCTACCAAAGTTGAAGATGACCTTATCTTGGTAGGAAAGATAAGGAGAGATCCAAATAGAGTTAAATCTTCTTCTTCCTCTGAATACTCCCCTTTAGCCACCACTGATCTAATGGTGCAGAAGTTAGCAAATGAATTGCTAGCCCTCAAAAAACAAATGGCATAAGGGATGTCATCTGCTTCTTCATATAGAGATGTACCAAGGAGGACATTCCCTAATCAGTCCTACCAAGGTCATGTTGCCAAGAACCAAGGGTAAACCAATCATCTTTCTCACCCTTAGAGGAATAACCTTGCCATTGAAGCAACTCCAACTAACTCAGCAGTTGGATATCTCGAAGCTAAATCAAATTTCTCATTCTAGCCTAAGTTGAGTCCTCAAGATGACGCTAATCTCTTCATTGAGAAAGAAGAAGAATTAACTGGTGACTCTAATATCAGTTTCCTAAATTATCAAGACAAACCTAAAAATGAAGGAAATGTAGCTAAGGGATCATATGTTGTATTCACCTAGTCCAAGAATCAATTAGCTCAACTGGATGATAAGCAAAACATAGAAGAGTGACCTCAACCAACAATTTCAATTGCTAAGCGGGGGTCCACTCTTCTTTTCCAACTAAAGGACCTGATGATTGCAAGAAAAGTAAGTACCCCAAATGTTTCTACACCTTCAACTTCAAATTCATAGTCCAGTTCTCCCCCTCCCAAAACTCAAAAGGATGAACTCTCATCCTTTGTGCCTAGTTCATTTCATACATTTGACATTTGACCATATAAAAAAGACCAAATTTCAAATGTTTGAATTTGAATTTTTGTAGTCCAACCCTGAGTAATTAGACAAACTAGTTCAATGTGTTAAAAACTAGGCTATCCCTGTAGGACATGCAATTCCCAAAGTGACACATGATCCCCCTGAGAATACACCCACCAAGAACAATCTTGTCATTACCCCTCCTGTTGCTCCTGGTAAGACTGAACCTTTATATGTCTCATTGTTGATAAATGGACGTCAGTTGAAAAATTACATAATTGATTCTAGAGATTTAGATAATGTCATGCCTACTAAAGTGGCTAAATCCATTGACCTCACACTGACCAAGACATTTGGTAGATGCTTCTTTATGGAGAACAAGAAAGTACCACTGTTGGGGCAAATTAAAGATGACCAATTTGCATTTGTAGCCTTTCTAGACAAAAGGATCAAGATGATTGTCTTGGTAGCTGACGTCTTAGCATCATATGGCATCCTTCTTGAGAAAAATTTCTGCAGGGATGTTGGTGGTGAATTGAGCATGGACTTATCTAAGACAAGGATTTTAGTCAAAAGTGTTATGAAGAGGTTGTTCCTTGAGAAGGAAGCAAAATACGTGGTTACCCAGACCTCAACACTTGAAGCTCAAATTATGTTTGAGTCTTCAAGCATGGGTAACTACTTTCTATCCATGGATGAAGTTCATGAGGCATCTGATGAAGCTCTTATAGGTGATAAATTGGAAATGCATTTAGCTAGAATAGCGGGAGAATTGGTGGAGTGCAATACCAATGTGGAAGGATCTCCACCTCTAAATGAAGAAGGATCCAAAAAAAATAAGTATCAAATGAGGTATGGATTCTTGAATTTGATGGCAGCTATTCCTCTACTAGTTTAGGAGCCAGAGTTGTGTTGATATCTCCTCAAAGAGATATTCTTCCTTCATCCTACAAGTTATAGTTTAGCAACACTAATAACACAACTGAATATGAATCTCTATTGCTTGGATTGAGGGTTGCTCGAGACAAAGGCATCAAGTTCCTTCATGCCAAAGGAGATGCCGAACTAGTGGTTTGTCAGGTAGTAAATCTATACCAAACCAAGAATGAGAGATTACACCACTATCGCAATCTAGTCTGGGACCAAATTGAAAGCTTTTATGATTTTAGCATCTCTACCATTCCTAGAGAATTTAATGATCAGGCTGATGCACTGGCTATTTTAGTTACTCTCTTGGTCCCCCACCCAGACTTTAAAAGAGACAAGTACACTATCGAGCTGGTCCTTAGACCAAGTGTACTTGATAATGCTAGTCATTGGTAAGTGTTTAACATTGACAACCAAATCATTGCCTTCTTGAAGCAAAAAGATAGCTTTAAATGACTGCATTTTGAAGGCAGTGAACCTCAAAAGTGTAAACCAGCTCCTAAATCAAATACAGACACAAGTGAGGAGTTCCTACAACTTAAAGGGAATAAGATTCTCAAAGGCTTGGTTTCCCTTGAGAATATATTTAATAAGCATGATAGATTCATCAAACAGTAACAAACAGATTCAAGCTCCTCTTAGGAGTTTGATCAAGTAAATCTGGGAACCAAGGGAGATCCCAAGATGGTTAACATTGATAAATGTTGTACTTCTGAGGAAAGGTTCAAGTTCACTAATTTTCTCAACTAGTACATGGACATCCTAGCATACTCCTATGCTGACCTGAAGTCACTCAAGCCTGATGAAATTTAACATGACATTCCTCTCAAGGCTGATTCGACACCTTACAGGCAAAAGTCTAGACAGTATAATCTGAAAATATCAAGTACTATTTTGTCTGAGATACAAAAAATGCTAAATGCTAGGATCATTTTCCCAATCCATCATTCCACATGGATTGCAAACATAGTGCCTATAAGGAAGAAGAATGGAAAAATTCACCTTTGTGTGGATTTTAGAAATTTGAATCAGTCATCTTTGAAGGATAACTATCCTTTGCCAATCATGGATCAAGTGATTCAAATAGTGACGGGTTTGAAGATGTTATCAATGCTAGATGGCTTCTCAGGATATAATCAAGTTGAAGTTGGTGAGGCAGACCAGCATAAGACTACTTTCACCACACCCTAGGGCACATTTGCATATAGAAGGATGCCTTTTGGCCTGATAAATGTTGGTGCCACCTTCTAAAGAGCAATGGACCTTGCCTTCAAGGATGAGATGGGTAAGTTCATCATAGTTTATCTTGATGACTTGACTATCTTTTCTAAGTATCACCCAGATCATATACGCCACTTGCAATAAGTGTTGGAACGCTATCGCCAAAATGGCATTTCCTTAAACCCTAGCAAATTAGTTTTTGGAGTAACAGAGGGGAAACTTCTCAACCACATTATGTCCAAAGGAGGCATAAAGATTGAATTAGACAGAGTCAAGTCTATCCAAGAGCTTACCTTACCCACAAGTAAGACTTTTGTTCACTCTTTCTTTGGAAAGGTGAATTTCTTACAGAGATTCATCCCCGAGTTTGCTAAGAAGACTAGGCACATTGTAAACATGATGAAGGGAAAAGCCACCTTCAGCTAGACTAAAGAAGGCAAGTCAGCATTTGAGGATATCAAGACTGCCATTGCCCACGCCCCAATTTTGGTTTGTCCAGACTATAACAAAGAGTTCACCATATATAGTAATGCTTCAAAACACACACTTTCAGCAATTTTAGTTCAATAGAATAGAGAAGGTATGGAATCTCCCATTTCCTTCATGAGTTGTCCTCTCAAAGCTCATGAGCTGAAGTACTTGAACATGGAGAAGCATGCTTATGCAATGGTGAAGGCAATGAAGCATTTCCACTTCTACATCTTGAATTCACACACTACTACCTTGGTTCTTGACACCATGGTCAAATCCATACGAACTCAGCAGGAGTTTGGGATGAAAAGAGGTAGTTGGGTTGCAAAGATCTAGGAGTTTGATCTAGTCATCAAGCCAACAAAGATGGTATGAGGAAAGGGGTTATGCCAATTAATTGTTGATAACAAGTCAGAAGGAAGAGAGCATGAAGAATTAGAGGTGGAAGACACACCAACAGTCCTCTTTGTCTCCACCACGAATGAGTGGTATTTAGGTATTGCTCATTTTCTTACTTATGGTGAGTGTCCTACTCACCTATCTTATAAATAAAGGAGGACTATCAAATTGAAAGCTACAAATTTTGTCCTCTGGGACAATGGCCTATACAAGAGGAGCCTTGATGGAGTGTTCCTTCACTGTGTGGACAAGGAGCAACAAAGCCAACTTTTGAAATCCTTCCACAATTTGGCTTGTGGGGGACATTTTTCTATGCCTATGATTGCCCATAAAATTATGTGAGCTAGGTACTACTGGCCAACTCTCTTTCAGGATGCATACAAGTGGGTTAGGGAATGTGAACTATGCTAGCAGTTTGTCAGAAGACCCAAGTTAGCTGCCCTACCTCTCAATCCAGTGGTCATAGAAGAGCCATTCCAATAATGGGGAATTGATTTTATTGGAGTTATAAACCCATATTCAAGTGTGGGACATGATTATGTCCTCACAACAACAAATTACTTCACCAAGTGGGTGGAAGTTGTTTCAACCAAACATGCTACTTCAGAAGTAGTGTGCAATTTCCTCAAAGAGAACATCATTTCCAGGTTTGGGGTCCCAACCAAGATTTTCACTAACAATGTAGCTTGTTTCACTTCCTAGGAGATTACTCAATTCTATTTCTACTACGAGATTACACTCTCTCACTCTTTTGATTACTTTTCACAAGGGAATGGATAGGTTGAATCAAGCAATAAGAACTTGGTGACTATCATCAAGAAGCTGGTGGATGACAACCAAAGGATATGGCATAAAGCATTGGTTGATGCTCTATGGGTAGACAAAATTACACCAAAGAGATTAATTGGTATGACTCCTTTCCAACTTCTTTATGGTATCAATGATGAGATACCAATCACCTTGGAATTGCCAGCATTGAAATTGGCTAAGGCAATTGAAGATCAAACATATGAAAGCTCCCTTGATAAAAGGATCATATGCCTAACTAAGCTAGATGAGCAGAGAACTACAGTGGCAAATTAAATTGCTACCCATCAAAGTTTGGTGAAGAAGCTCTTCGACCAGAAAGTAAAGAACCGTGATTTCTAGATTGGAGATCAAGTCCTGCTATGGGACAAGAGAAGAGAACCAAAGGGGATGCATGGGAAGTTCAATTCTCTTTGGAGAGGCCCATTTATTATCCATTAGATCAATGGTGAGAACAACTTCTTTTTAAAATATCAAGACAACACTCTCTTTTCTCTGTCTCACAATGGGCAGCATCTGAAGCACTTCAATTCTTGAAGTATCAGATGAGTTCACTTATACATATGTATATTTGTATAGTATTTTGTTTCTATTTTGTACTTTTCATTTTCATTTTTTGGAGCCTTTATTTTTGGCTAGCATGACTCCATAGCCCAATGGTATACTTCAAGGCACTGGAGATTTTGGTTTCTACTCCCTTCAGTTGTGTTTCAAGTTTTCATTGAAGGAAGTTCCCCAACTGGAGCTAGCTGTTGTCCTCAAACAATGTCACTCATCTTTGGGACAACCTATGGAATAATTTGGCCCTACATAGACCCAAAATTGTCTCTTCCCTTTTTGAAATTTGTCCTGAGCATTCAAGTTCCTCATTTTTCAAGCTTCTCAGTTTCTATAGACTTCACAGGAGGAAATATACAGACTCAACGTGCTTGAAATTAATAGGTTCAAAGGGTTTGATAGCTTTAACAGGTAAATTCCTTTGAAACAGCAAGTTTCCAGCACTTATACATTTCCATGGTTGGTTCAATCAAATAGTTTAAAGGGGCACACAAAATAAAAAGACCAAAGAGGAGAACCTGCCACATGTCCCTTGTAGAGTTCCACGGAAGGTGACAAGTGGCAGTTGCGGAAGGTTTCAATATATTTTTCTTGAAGCAATGGAATGTGCCGCATGTCATCTGCAAAGCTTGGTGAAGGTTGCCAAGTGTCAATGGTCACTGCATCTTCCTTTAGTTTCATTATCAAGTAAAGACTGTGGTGGGCCCCGAGTAGGTCACAGGAACAAATATAAGATGCCAAGTGTCATCATCCGTGTGAATCAAAATGAGTCCCAAATGTTTTTGTAAGTGTTTCTAGAGCTCAGCAGAAGCCACCATGTGTCATTTCCCATAAGACTCTCAAAGGTTTCTAAAAGCCCCTATATGTTAGGTGGATGCTGCCAAGTGTCCTCACCTATTTTAGTGGAAGATGCCACATGTCACTTGTTAAAAGTAGCAAAACATGCCACGTGTCAAAGATAGATCTCTCCTGATACAAAGACGCAAAGCCAAGGAAAGATTTCCTTCAAAAAAATTGTCTAAAGGAATTCCTTTAGACATTTTGTCTGAAGTAAATAAATGTTCAATAGTCTTCTAAAAGAATTAAAGCCCGAAGGCCACCTAGATGATCCCGAAGGGTAGGTACCCTCGTGGAAGACAATCGACACTCAAAAAATGAACTGTCTTTCAAGACCCCAAAGGGCAAGTTCCCTCCAAGAAAGATCAAGCCTCAAAGTGTAGCAAAAGCCACTGCATGTCCCTTAGAAAGACAAGTGGATGCTACCAAGTGTTGTATGTTGAGACACAGTCTCTAGTATGTTTTAAAGCAATAAAACTTGCCACGTGTCCAGTTCTAACTCAGCAGAGCATGACAAATGTCTACTTCTATGCTTTAGGATTCTAGCAAGTTTTAAAGCTTATTTTGATAAGATTATTTCAAAGCTGTAGATGCCTCCATGTGTCTTTGCCTGTGTCATAATGAAAATTAGCCATAGCAAGCGAGAAAGACATGAAGGAATTGCTAAGGAGGATGACAGGCCCGTAGACGTCAAATTTGTGACAATAAAGTGTCTATTGATCTGTTTAGGTTTAAAACATAGACCTGAATGCATTCAAAGAACTTAAGGCTAGGGCCAAAAGGAAGAAGAGACAAAGAGGGAAATATTAGCAAGAGTTATTTCCAATAGGTGGAATAGTCCACCAGGTAGGTATTTGGGCCTGCAAGCATTGAAAGTGCAACATGTTCATCCCCTTTGGAGTAAAGGCAAAGTGGACAGCTGTGTGGATAGTAGGTGATGGAACGAGTGACTCAAGATCAGGAGAAGACATTGGAGATGAATCAACATGCCATAATTAAGACAACTTCCCTGCTCCAGCATGGCCCTCCCTGATAGAACCAAAAATGCATCCAAGGCGTTAATGCACAGCGTGGGTCACTCCATGGGAAAAAAGTACCAAGCCTCCCTTGGCCTCTATATAATGTAATATCTTGTATCATTTGAATGGAGATATTTCATTTACTAGAAGCAAAACTTTGCCCAAATTGGAAGGCAAATACTGAGACTTTGAGCTCAAATTGTTGTTCATATCATTTTATTTGAATGAGAAAGCAAGTGTTTGCAGACTTTGTGCTGTTATATCTTGTATCATTTTAGGAGATTTTTCTTATGTCTATCTTTTGAATGTGTTCTTGTTTATTTAATTTGGAAAGCAGAACTAGTGAAAGTAATCATGAAGGTGTCCTAAAGCCAATTACTTTTAGACTTTGTGCTGTCATAGTTGTCTTCAGTGTGTGTTTGTTTTCTGTTCCTATGTAAAGGACCTTGGGATGAATTTGTACCCCCATTGTTCTTCGTATTTCACTCTTGGGTAGTCAAGGTGGAGAATTTGTGTTACATCTTAGATTGCTAGTTACTCTACACTTTGTTATCAGTTACTTATCCTACCTGAAAGATTCCTGTTGTTTGCAAGAACAAGCACTTCTAAAAGAAGAGAAGTGCCCTCTATCATTTCACCAAGATTTCTACTATCTAGGAAGGGATCTAGTTCTTGGCTGAATGTTACTTCTAAAAGAAGAGAAGTACCCTCACCAATCACCCAAGATTTCTCCTTTGATATGTGAGCATCATCTCTAAAAAAAGAGAGATGGATGGTTTATCCTACCCCCAAGTGTTATTTTTCAGCTTATATTTATAGTATATAGCTCCTACATATTCATAAGGAACCTCCCCTTGATGAGAGGAGAGATTTTTCCCCTATTGATTTAGTAAACCTTCACATCTAGCTGACCAATTTCCCTATGCTGAGGTTGAAGAGACCTATTTTGCTCACCAGTTAGCTGGTTGACAAAATATTCACCCAACAAGGTCTACCACCATAATGTCTTTCATAATAGGGAATCTTAGATAATCATGTAGAATTTTTTAAAAATATTTAACTAGTCTCACTATCTTGGTTGGAGTTCCATCAAGTTATAACACTCCCTTTTTATGTGGTTCATACCTTAACCCCAACTTATCCATAACCACCTTAGGCATAATCATGGTACTAGCCCCACTATCCACAATGCAATTGTGAACTAATTTATCTCCTCCAATGAGTGTTAGGAGGAAATGTGGAGGCTTTTTATATTTGGTGGAGGGATCTAAGACGTGACTTGGTATGTTGGAAATATCCACAACATGGTACCTTGGAGTTTGAGGGGCTACGTTGTTATTGGCAAGCTATTCTTGTAGGAGTTCCTTTTGACTAGGCATTTGCAAGACTTCCCAAAGAGATATACTAGTCTTGGTGTTCTTTAAAGATTCAATGATGTTTATAATGGAATTATTTACCTTTTCTTTCATCCTTGGGGGTAGTGAGGAAGATTTTACTTGATGTATTATAGGCTTGACAACCATACTTGCATTTTGACTTTGATGATGAATGTGACTAGTAGGAGGTGCTACATTGTGATTCACACCTTGTGGCATTAGAGATGCATCATTTGGAGTCACATGTGCTTCAGGAACATCTCCCACAACTCTTTATTTAGCTCTTGTGTTGGCTGATATTGATGTACTTTGATTCAACACATAGTCATCTTATTTTTGAAAGTTCATGAGAATAGCACCTTGGCTACTACTTTCTCTATGAGTGTTCACTTGTATGAGATTTTCTTCTTCTGATGTAAGGTAAGGAGTAGCTCCTTCTTGTGTCACCAAAGCATGATAACCTTCACCATCATACTCAAATTGACCTTAAGATTATCCCTAATGATCCATATGTTCTTCTCCTTGAACCAAATTAGTATGGATTAGAATGATAAGCCTTATACACAAAATAGAATTGGGATTATAGGCATTGGGATGCTTATTGAAATATTTTTGACCTTGTACTCTTACTTGATAGTTGTATTGGGGTGGAGGTCTATAGCCTTATTAGGGATAGTATTGAGGATTGGATGAAGCACTTACATTCAACTAGGCTTGTTTGAACTGAGCTTGAAATGATATAATCACTTCATCCTTATCAATATTATTATCTACCTTCTTGGGAGTGATTCTAGGCTTGACATTAGCATTAGGAACTTATGCTATACTTGGATTTTCAACTAAACCATGAGACAATAAGGGCATGAAAACTCTAGGGGGTAATCTCCTAGCTTATATCAAACTAATTTCAGCTTCAATGGTTGTCTCATATGCCTCGAGTAAAGCAAATCCTCTCATCTATTACAAAATGACTACCACATCAGTGCCAATAGCCTTGAGATAGGTGGGGAACACACAAATCTTGGAGGAGGCCTCATGATAGATGGTAGCCTTTGCCATGTTCTTTGGAATCTCTCACTATAATCTCCCATGGATTCATTAGGGCCTTTCTTTATCACATTTAGCTAGTAGATTAATGAATATTGATCACTCTTGTTCTCAAACCTACTCACCAATAATTCCTCAAAGTCATCCCAATTTGTGATGCAACCACCTTCCAAAGTTCCTATACCAATCAAGTGCTTTACCCTTCAAGGACATGGCAAGCAACCTAATGGCTATGTTGGCTTGAGTAACATTAAGAAAATTGCAAAAAATTGAAATTTCCCTAATGTAGATAGATGGGGTAATATGACCCTCTCCATTGAAGCTAGGAATATTTTTGGTAGCATTGGGGGGAATAGGGTCATATGTAGGAAGGTTAATTGGATTTTAGGTGTTAAAGGCTAGGAAAGGATGTTGCCTAGCCATATATTATCCTTGCTGTTGGTCTCTTATCTCTTCCACTTCTTCCTCCTCTTAAAAACCTTCTTGTTTAGGATCTCTAAAATTTAGGAAAGGTTCAAGGTGTTTTTCTTCAAGAGGAATTTTAGGTAGAGGAACTTGATTGAAAACTCTAATAGAAGATGATCTAGTGAGAACCATGAAGTATAGTGTGGAAAAATTGATCTACAACAAGAGATTCTCACCTGTTAGAGTCACTAAATTATAGATTAGAAACACTTCTTAAAATTTAGGCTCATCAAGGCCAACATTCACCTTCACATGTGAATAATTAGGACCAGCTGTCCCATCAAGTTTGCCAAAATTATTGTCATCAAATTATGCACCCTAGGACTCTCTATGAAGTTCCTTAAATTTAATGCAACATTGAATCATCTCTCAAGTTTGTGGGAAATTTTAGGAGAGATTAATCTCTAGGATTGAAAGGGATATATCCCTAAATTATTCTCTAAGTATCTATCACCTATCTTAATGCTTTTTCATGAAAAGAGTTAAGAGTTTACATAAAATGAAAACTATACTAGAGAGGTGATCCACCAAGATATATCCCATAGACTATCATAATTATACTAAGCAATAATGCTTTCCAAGACCAATTCTATGCATTGAAAGATCCTAACATAGTGTTTCAATGTGAAGGTGGCATGTTTTAGATAATTAACAAGATACTTAACCTAGGAGGTAGATTACACACCATAGATACAATTGCATACTTTAAAGAGAGATTAATACATTCAACACACTTCACATGACCTATTAACATCAGAACTCTTGCTTAAACATGAAAGATAGATAAAGTAAGGATGATACTATCACTTAGTTCCACTATACATCACTCACACACTTAGGCAAAATATTCACACCTCATAATCATAATTGTCTTCAATGTTAAAAAGAAAAGTGTCTTATGATTTTAGTAGGGCTTTGCCATACCAAAAATGTGGTCCCTTGCAATAACCAAATATGGCTCAATTTATATAACTTTGAGGAAGAGAGAGAGAGAGAGAAGAGAAGTTGAAGAGGCACAAGGACATGTGGCACAAATATGAAGATTAGTTAAAAATTTATGAGAGAGAGGGATGGGGTGAGATATATCATGTTAGGAGTTACACTTATTTGAAACTAGTCATAATAATGGTGAAAAGTGGAATAAGGCCTTAATAATTGACACAAGAAATGGTTTATATAAAAAATCATCTATGAGCATTTGAAATTGAAAATAGAGGAGCTGACACATAGCACCACTAACAGAAATGGGACTTATGATGATAGTTAAAAAATGATTTTCCTAACTACTAGCCATCCTTTGGACACTTATGTTTATTTATTGCATGGAAGCTATTTGATTTGATCAACTGCTAGTATTGACTCAAACCATCAACTTGTTCATTCTACTTGCTTTGTCTACACTAGATGCTCAGGATTTAACCATTTGTTACCTCCACATTTTCTCTCATGTTCTCACAAAATATTTTGACATCAATGGATATTTTGCATCATTTGAAATTGATGTTTTTTGGGCCTTCACCTTCCTTATTCATTTGGAACACTTTCCTCGGACTCTATGTTTCAACACTTTTCTCAAAATAATTCATTTGAGCTTTCTCTTGGTAATTCATGAGGAAAATTTTCTTGAATAATATTTTGGGCCTTCTGTTTCCTTTGTATCAAACAAAATGTTTGAAAAAATGAGGATTTGACCTCTTTTCAATGTAGATAAGTTATTTGAAAGAATTCCTTGGATAATCTTTCCAAAAGAATTATGTCAAAATTTCTATTTGGCCCTTTTGTTAGGACCCAAAAGCACAATTGATTACCAAGCAACTAAACTCAGAATTTAACCAAAAGTAATAAGTAACTAGATTTCAGAAACAACACAAAATATGAGAGATAATACCCAATTGTATTAATACTCTTCTAGAAGGAAATACAACAAAGAAGATGCCACATTCTTCTTCCTTACACACCTCTAGGGCTCCCACACCTCTAAGACATAAACAGTAAATCTCTTCAAGAGCTCACTCTCTCAATTACGGTCCCAACACACAACTCAAACACAGAGTTGGTGTTCACCTCCAACCAGTCAGTATCACTACTACCAGTACCACTAGTCAGTATCACTACTACCAGTACACAAGTACTCCATGTACTCCATGATCGAGTACACACCGTACTCCAAGTAGATCTCTCATGAGCTTGCTATACCAGTTGTGTTGTTGATCTCCCTGATCTTGCTACCACCTGCAAATCAAATTGGTTTTGCAACACTTGTAAACCTAGATCTTGCACACACAAATACCTGTAATTCAAATGATCTTACTTACCATGTAGATCTCCCATGAACTTGCACCAACCTGCAATTTAAATGATCTTGTTTCTACTCATTTTTGCTATTTAATATTTAGAAGAAATAAGAAACTAAGGATTAATGGTCAAGGGTTTGTACGTACCTAGATGAAGCTGCGCACCGTATCCAGACGTTAAAGGGACTCCTCTTTGGCTGTGGAGGAAGACACCTGTAGAGAGAAAGAGAGTTAAATAGAAAAATGTTAGAGACAAATATAGTGGACTGCCAAGCACATGCTCGGTCCCAAAAGTGCAAAGACTTCATGGAGGGATGACAGTCCACATTTTGATAAAAGAGTGTCAGATAAAGAAATAGTGAAAGACTTAAACAAAATAAATGGAGATAATGTGTACCTATATTATGCTATCAGTCTTCCATAGTCATCGACGTCGATTAGTCTATCGGCATCGATTGGTCAATATGGCCGACATCGATTAGGCTGCCAACGTCGATAGGGGCAATGGTCCTTAGACGGGTCTCAGAGAATGTCTGTAGTTGACAGAGAGACTCTGTGGGTTTAAAGCGTCTGTGTAGGGTTGCAAGGAGATGAATAAGGTCCACAGAAGGACAAAGGTAGAGGCTATGTTGTCAAATAGGGTAAAGGTGAGAGGAAGGCTTTTCAGCCTCTCCAAAAAGAAGTCAGGTCTGGTCTGGTTGAAGGTCAGGTTGGGTCTGGTCTAATTGATGGTATTTAGAAGTAGTAACTAAAAACTAATCACTAATACATTCTAAATTATTGAAATGAAAGGGTAGAATAAATACTTAGCTCTGGTGAGATGAAGAACCAAGGTGTTGAATGCTTGTACCTATTGTGACTTGATACTGAAGACCTCCTACAATCTTCTAATTCAACCTGGAGTGATTTGTGTAGTCTTTGTGTCCAAGGGAGCGTTAGTTCAAGTTTTATGCCTGGTGATGTCCAAGTTTGAGCTAAGAGAGAGAGAGAGAGAGTCTGAGTCTATCTAAGAGTGCATCTAAGAGTCCAAGAGCCCGTAACTTGATGTTAGAAGATAGTTTATGTAATTGACGTCAGCGGTTCTGCCAGCATTGACTGATAGTTGACTGACGTCGATGGGTGGAGAATGAGTAAAAGGGCTAAGAAGCCCATTCTCCCTCTGCCAAGTGCATAATCTGTGGGTGAATGGTCAAATGGCGGGGTTATTAAGCACGAGGGTTAGTTAGGTGGTTAGAAAGGAGTGAGAATAGGTCTTAAGGAGATGACTTAGTTTCAAGATGAGTCATAGGGTGGGAAATGGTCCAAGGTGAGGTGTCCTAGGTGATGTGTCAGGGTGAGGTCATAATTTAAAATAAGTTGTTTATTTTAAATTAATAAGATGTGGGTTAGGACCAAGGGGAGTTGACACAATTTAGGTGTCTACATTTGCCCCTTTTTGTCTTGTTGGTTATTCTAGATGAACTGCAAGACAAAAATAGGAGTAGATGCCCTAGGTATAGTGATGAGGTATTCCCCTCAAAGTGGGAGTCAAGGGAAGGTAACCTGAAATTGATTGCCGATTTGATAGGTAGTCGATGGATATGGTGAAGTTTGAGTGTGAACGCTACAATAATTGGGATTATGCGTACACCACTTCACATGCTAGATAGGTCAAATTATCACAGTCAAAGGTCAAGGAGTGCTAAAATCAAAATAACCAGGCCCTAGCATTTAGTCGTAGCTGATTGGGTTAAATGATCATAGCTGTAGCTCTAATTAGTCATCATGTTCCAAGTATCCCAGGCTCAAGAAGTGCTCTTGGAAAACATGAAAATGTCACAAGTAGTGGGGATCAACTAGAGCGCGATTCGATACGTGTGAGGGTCGTAATATGAGATGTGCACAATTTTGCTATCTATTCGTGAGGTAGCATACATGCAGTCAAAACAACTAAGGTAGAGTTATCTCAAAAGTGGTCATGGTCAGAGGAGATAGGCATAATCTCCATGGTCCTTGGTCGAGTTGGATTGAGATATAAGTGAGTTCAAAGGTTGTTTGATGTGGTCAAGGAGATGGCTGTGATCTCCAATGTGCCCCCATGAGAAGTCAAAGGTGACTTCTACAGCGTCAAGGCTAGTTATTTGGTCATGATTTGGTTAAAGGTGTTTGGTCATGGTTAAAGGTGATATGGTTGGTCCATTAAGTAGATGGATGAACAGATGGCCGGTGTCTTTAGGGAGACAAATGGGGGAATGGCCGAGCTAACCTTAGAAGATTGAGTGCTACCTACATAGCCTTTATTGTAAGGGGCATCAGACCAATGTAGTTCAAAAAAAGGGTCCAAATGGTCGATAGTTGGTCAGGTTAGAGATGTCAGCATTACCCCTATGTGTGATGGTACATGCTTGAAATGATGAAAATATGATGATGTTACAGCCTTTTCCATATTTGTGATGGTGTATTCTGTAACATTAGTAATGTGGTCTTTCATCCCTAGCAATTTTCCATATTGGTGATGGTGTATGCTAAAAATGAATTGTAGATGATGTTATAGCCTTTTTCATATTGTGTGATGGTGTACTCTATAAAATTGGTTGTGTTTGGTTGATAGTTTCCATGTGTATTATTTTCCATTGAAGCTAGTGTGAATGGGCTAAGTCATGTTAGTGGTTTGAAAAAGGTTTGGTTTAGTTTGGTTGGATGTGACCAACATGTATAAGAAGTGAAAGGTGCATTGCTCTTTCATTGACAAGGACTATAATGATAGCATAGATAAGGTTTGTGAAAACAAAAGCCCCGTTCATGCATTACGTCATTGACAATTGGTGTGTGTTAGAGAAGTAGTCAAATCACTTGACGTTAAGTGAGCTCAAAATCCCTTGAGTATGTTGGGGTGATAGGCATGATTGTGTGAGATGTAAGGAAAGTGTAACCCTTTGTAGTAGGGATAACTTTGCCCCTTTTATAGGTGACCCTGAGAACGACTATAAACAAGTCCATAACTTTAATAATTTGTCAGTCATTTTTTTTTGGGACTGATCAATGCGAGAAGTCCACTTTGGGATGTTGTTTGGCTTGATGGTCATAGGGTGCTGTGTATGTAGCAAAATCTAGGCATAGACATCCTTTGAGGGAGTGGTCTATATTCTGCTTGTTGTATGTGTTGATGTCTATGAATAGTTGTCCTTCAAGGGAGTAGTCTATTAATTACAGCAATGATGTAGCTATCCTTCGAGGGAGCAGTCTACATTTATAGTTTATGACCTTTGAATAGGCATCCTAGTTTTATGTTTTGTTTTTGACTGGACTTTTGGTCATGGACTTGACTATAGAGGTTTAAGGGTTCCCTTTTATTAGGACAAAGCATTCATGCTTGACAAAAGGGTTGACTAATGTTTTAGGGAAAAAGGGGTTGAAGGGAATAGGAATGACGATGATGGGGGTTGCTCAAGGGATGAGCTCAAGTTAAATGTCAAGTGAATGATTACTTGACTAACAGTAGAATGGTCGTAGATGTAAGGCATTAAAGGGCTTAGGTTTTGGTTGGCTTTCGAGAGAAGATAGATGATAAGTGCCTGATCCATGCGTTATTATGTAAGGTCTGAGTTGATTAGGAGCAAACTTGCCTCATTTGCTTCATTCCAAATTGGTCACATATTGGTCGTTATTGTAGGTAGGTTTTGGTCGATGTTGGTCGTGAAGTCGGTTAGTATGATGTTGGTTAATATGTTGTTGGCATTTGGTGCAATGCTAAACATAGTTGTTGCAGTCTTGGTTGATAGTGGGCCAATAATAGCCCAGGAAAAGGATGCGCTTGGCAATCGAGTTACTGCTGAAATGTCCCCCACAAGTCTTATCATGGACTTGTTTGATGACATGGGAAGTCTCAGTGGTTGTTAGGCATTGGATAAGGAGGCCGTCTTGACCTCATTTGTAGAGATGTCCCCCCCCAGCATGGTGTAGCAAGTAGTGCTTCTGATAAAAGCCCACCGTCCATTGCTAGAGAGATTGGGAGGTATGATAAAATATGTTAAGTAGTCCATAAGTCACTTATACCAAACATCATGTGGACTTGAGAGGTTAGGAAGAATTTCTCCCAGTGATGTTGGTCGAGACATGTCCAAGATAGAAATCTTGGGTTGTGTTGGTTGAGAGGTCTTGACAAATAATGGATATGTCAAAGGTGTAGAAGTCTGGTCTTTTCCTTTATTCTTCACGGTTTGGAGCCTAGTGACCACATGAACAGTGTTGATTTTGAATAAAGGAGTGGATGGTGGTAAAGGGACCATAGTCTTGTATGGGGATCCCAATTTAGGTGAAGAGATTTGGGAGGCGTGGGATGGTGTCAAATTTTTGTCAAAAGAGTGGTCAGAAGAAGCCTCAATGTGAGGGGTGTCCTTTTTCAAGTGTTGATGAATGACAACCTTAAGGGCATAGCAACACTCAGTATCATGTCCAGGTGTGTGATGATACTAGCAGATTTTAGTGTCATTGAACCAAGATGGCTTTGATCTGAGAGGTTGATATGGTTTAATAGGCGAAAGAGTGATGTTAGATGACTGCAACAATTGGCATAACATCAAAGCATAAGATCCCCTTAATGGCTTTGTGCTTTTTGTTTTAGTTGGGGTTGAGAAGTCCTTTTTAGGAGTTGTTTGGGGAGTTTGTCATACCATCTTTGTGGTTGGTGGCGTGGCCACACATGTAGATGACACTTGTTTGATGAGAGGTGATGGATGTTTTAGAGGAAGTGTGTTTTTGGTGGGAAAAGGGTGTAATGGAGGCAATTGGTTTCTATGGGGTGTTGGAGTAGGAAGTACTCCTATTAAGGTGGAAGGGTGTGGGCCCAAAATAGAGGGAGATGATGATGGTGGGGGAGGAGTTCTCTGATGTAAGTTAGTAGCCTTGTTTGGTTTAATGTGAGGACCACTATTGTGTGAGGCAAGGTTCAAGTCTACCTTCACTTGTGGGTGAGTGAGGTTTGAGAGGCATGGGATGGTTATGACTTCTGCGTGTGGTTGAATAGCAGGGAAAGTATGATCCCCTAATGATGATAAGAAGGATGAGGGTGAGGCAGTCGGCGTTGGTGCCATCAAATCATCCTCCAATATGGGAGAGGTCAAAGTAGACTCTCCCACATGTGAAAGGGGGTTGGATAGAGGACAAATAGGAGAAGAAGGCTCTTCTACATGTGGTGGACAAATAGGAGAAGAGAGTTCTTCTACCTGTGATGGACAAATAGGAGAAGAAGGTTCTTCTACCTGTGGTGATAAAATAGGAGAAGAAGGCTCTTCTACCTATGGCGGATAAATAGGAAAAGAAGGCTCTTCTACTTGTGGTGGAAAAATAGGAGAAGAAGGTTCTTCTACCTGTGGTGGATAAATAGGAGAAGAGAGTTCTTCTACCTGTGGTGGATAAATAGGTTGACTAACCTCTTCAGACTCTGGAAGAGGTTGGTTAGAAACCATGTCGATTGTGCATATATTACGCTCTTGAAGGTCATCGACTATGGTCTGAATGTTATGCTAACTTGGGGGATGGTTAGGGAATGGTTATCTAAAGACATCCACATTTTGGTTGGCTATCATGTTTGGGTTATCCAAAACAAGATCCCCCTTATCCAACATGTCTTGAATAATGTTCTTGAAGGTTTTGCAGTTGTCTGTGTCGTGACCCTTGACACGATGATAATGACAAAAGTTATTTTCCCTATATCATGTAGGGATGGCTTTTGAGGGTTCAAATTGAGGTGGTCAAATTTGAGGGAGATTGAGAACTCCCTGCTTGACGAGTTTATCCAACATAGAAGTGTATGACTCTCCTATTAGAGTATATTGACGTTGTATGTATCATTGTTGGAATTGTTTAGTGATGTAGTCTGATGTTGAAGGTTGAGATTGGTTAGTTGTGGTTGAATATGATGGTCTAAGGACCACAACATTTTCCACTCCTTTAGACTTGGAATTGGAAGAAGAAGGTTTGGATGAAGAAGGGTCATTGGATTTTGCATTACTACGAAATTTGATCTTATCTTCTTCGACTGCACGGAGTTCAAGCTTTCTAGCCATGGTGAAAGCTTCGTCAAATGTGAAAAATGTTTGAACCCACAAGGTAGATGAGATATGCTAGGCACATGCTTGTGAAAAGAGCTCAATGAGCTCAGTTTGAGGTAAAGAAAAGGAGATTTGGTTGATCAATCCTCTCCAATGTGCAACAAAGTCAGCTATTAACTCGTCGTCGAATTGTTTAATAGAATAGAGATCTATGATGGAGACCTTTTTGGTGATGTTGATTGAAAAGTGGTCAAGAAATAATTGGGCAAGTTGAGTGAAGGAAAAGAGAGAGTGACTGCCAATAGAACTATACCAGTCAAGGGCAGTGCCAGAAAGTGACATGGGAAACATGCGAAGTAATAACACATCATCATGTGCTATGAGGTAACAAGCATGTCTAAACGCTCATAGATGTTGTTGTGGCTCCTCTTTACTCTAAAATTGAGTAAATTTGGGGAGTTCCCACTGGTTAGGATATGGTCTAATAGGCACAAAAGGGTGAATGGGTTCGTTGCATATTTGTTCGTATGAAAGAACATTGCTTGAACTAGAAATGGATGTCTCAAGGTTAGACATCTTATCCATCAGCATCTCGATTAGATCTACTGACAGATTAGCAGGTGGAGCACCCCCCAAGTTGTAAGGTACCTGGAAGGCATTAGGAGGGGCATATGACATACTTGGTTGTGCTTGCATAGGCACAACATATTGGTAGTTCATCATAGGGACTGAGGTTGAGGTCAAGGGGGCGTGTGCCATGAAGTTAGAGGGCACAACTTGACTAGGTGCTGCCAAAGGTGATTGAATATTGGTGACACTAGTTAAAGGGTAGGTGGTCACTCTTGTATTTATGGGTGCAAGAGTGTGTGGGCTAGAGACAACCAAGTTTTGAAAAGGTGTCAAACTTGATTGAATTATCTGTGGTTGGGGGGGTACAAAAACCCCTGTGGAGGTAGGTCCAAAAATGGAAGTGGAGGCCCAATTGTGGACATTGGTCATGGTCAAGTTAATGGTGGAGGTAATAGTTTGAGTTATGATGGGTTGGCTAGCAGATGGTGTTGATGTCATTTTTGCTTCAGCAAGAGAAGTTGGCATCCCAAAAATAGGATTACCTAAAGGGTCTCGCGTTTGGCTTCTCGTGAGATAGTGTTGAAGAGCCTTGACATTATGATAAAGGAGTCTCTCAAAGTCTTGGTCCCCTTTGGGAACAATTGGATGTTGGTCGAGGGTAGGCTGGACAGGAGTATGTTCAATGTTTGAAGTATGCTCCATGTAGGGACTTGATATAAAAGGCGAAGGCGAAAGTGGTTGTTGCCTTGCATGGTCAATAAAGGATTTGTTTTGAGTGCGTGTCAAATCCATCCAAGGTGAAAGTTGTCTAGGTTCCAGAAACTGTATATTTTAGTTTCAAAAAACTAGAAGTGATGTTTGACAGCAAAAAAGTCTAGTTTTTAGCTTGTTGTTTTGAAAAAAAGTTGGTCAACAGTGACCGACGTCAGTGGAAAAACTGATGTCGGTGGAGATATGTTGCTGACATCAGTGGAAAAACTGATGCCGATGAAGAAAAGTTGCCTACGTCAGTTGGAAAACTGATGCCGATATCTGTGTGTTTCCAGAAACTCAAAAAATTGAAAGTTTTTGGAAGAAAAAGAAAGTTCTGAGTTGTTTAAGAACTTAGAATAATGCATCCTTACCAGCTCAAAAAACTAGATAAAAATAGCAGAAAAGATGAAGGCAAGAAACCTCTAAATGTTAAATTCCTAAGAATAGAATTTTAGAATCGTGGTGGCTAATGCCTTAGAACAATATGTTTGGAAGTGGGCTTTTAGAACGGGTACTAAAAGAGGTAGTCTAAGGTTGGTTTCGGGTTAAGTTTTGGTGCTCAAAACGTCTGTGTTAGGTTTTGTACGTGGCTTGGTGCTAGGGGCTTGCTCCCCTCACTTCATGAGCCCAGAGCCAAGCTGGGTCGCTTAGCCAGTATATACTTCCCCTAGAGTTTATACTCTGCTAGAGAATAGAGTGGGTCCTCCTCTTGGTTGTGAAGTCCAAGTAGGATTGCCAGGAAGGGTAAGGTATCCGCTAGGTGGTGAAATCCTAGTTGGGCCTTGTCTCAGGTATGTTTAGATGTTTGATTGTGATAGTGGTTAGTTCGTGTAACATATGTGCACTATGCTTTATTCATAATGTGTTTAATTACTAGATGAGCTAAATATGCATTCAAGTAGGAGTGAAATGCATTTAATTTTTAACCCAAATTGAAATTTTTGTTCAGATGCAGACAAGTGGGAAAAGGTTTAAGAACATGAATTTCACTACTCTAAGATGCAGAAAGAAATGACAAGAAAAAGAAAGAGGTTCTTTTTAACTTGTGTTTATGGTTTCTTTTTGAGATAAAAGAGATAGGAGAAGGATGCAAGAAGAGAAAATTTCCTAATGTAGCTATATAAATGATTGCCTTTAAGAAGAAAGAACCTAAGGAAAACTCTAGGGTCCCACCAGGCGTGCTAGAATGTTTCTACTCATTTTTGCTATTTAATAATTAGAAGAAATAAGAAACTGAGGATTAATGGTCAAGGGTTTGTATGTACCTGGATGAAGCTACGCACCATATCCAGATGTTGAAGGGAATCCTCTTTGGCTATGGAGGAAGACACATGTAGAGAGAAAGAGACTTAAACAGAAAAATGTTAGAGATAGATATAGTGGACTGCCAAGCACATGCTCGGTCCCAGAAGTGCCAAGACTTCCTGGAGGGATGACAGTCCACGTTTTGATAAAAGAGTGTCAGATAAATAAATAGTGAAAGAATTAAACAAAAGAAATGGAGATAATGCGTACCTATATTCTGCTATCGATCTTCCACAGTTGCTGACGTTGGTTAGTCTGCTAGCATCATTTAGTCAATATGGTCGACGTCAGTTAGGCTACCGACGTCGATAGGGGCAATGGTCCTTAGACGGGTCTCACAGAATGTATGTAGTCAATAGAGGGACTCTATGGGTTTAAAGGGTCTGTGTAGGGTTGTAGGGAGATGAATAAGGTCCATAGAAGGACAAAGGTAGAGGCTAGGTTGTCAAATAGGGTAAGGGTGAGAGGAAGGCTTTTCAGCCTCTCTAGAAAGAAGTCAAGTCTGGTCTAGTTGAAGGTCGGGTCAGGTCTGGTCTGGTTGATGGTATTTAGAAGTAGTAACTAAAAACTAATCACTAATACATTCTAAATTACTGAAATGAAAGGGTAGAAGAAATACTTAGCTCTGGTGAGATGAAGAACCAAGGTGTTGAATGCTTGTACCTGTTGTGACTTGATACTGAAGACCTCCTGCAATGTTTCTAATTCAACCTGGAGTACGTTTGCATAGAGTATTTGTGTCCAAGGGAGTGCTAGTTGAAGTCTGATGCCTGGTGATGTCCAAGTCTGAGCTGGAGAGAGAGAGAGAGAGAGAGAGAGAGAGAGAGAGAGAGAGAGAGAGAGAGAGAGAGAGAGGAGAGCGAGAGAGAGAGAGAGAGAGAGAGGAGAGAGAGAGAGAGAGAGAGAGAGAGAGGTTCTGAGTGTATCTAAGATTGCATCTAAGAGTCCAAGAGCCCATAACTCGATGTTAGAAGTTGGTTTATGTAACTGATGTTGGTGGTTCCACCAGTGTCAGCTGACAGTATGACCGATGTCGGTGGGTGGAGAATGAGTAAAAGGGGCTAAGAAGCTCGTTCTCCCTTTTCCAAGTACATAGTCAATTGGTGAACGGTCAAATGGCAGGGTTATTAAGCATGAGGGTTAGTTAGGCAGTTGGAAAGGAGTGAGAATAGGTCTTAGGGAGATGACTTAGTCTCAAGATAAGTCATAGGGTGGGAAATGGACCAAGGCAAGGTGTCCAAGGTGAGGTGTCCTAGGGTGATGTGTCAGGGTGATGTGTTAGGGTGAGGTCATAATTTAAAATAAGTTGTTTATTTTAAATTAATAAGATGTGGGTTAGGACCAAGGAGAGGTTGACACAATTTAGGTGTCTACAGATCTTACAATTGGAAGGATCTACCTTGCCTTTCTCTATTTCTCTCTTGTGGAACTAGGAGGAACACACCTTGCTCTCTTCACTCTGAAGGAGCTAACCTTGCTTTCTCAACTAAAACACTTTACAATATAGCCCATGAGTCTATTATATAGATCTTATGTAAACAATAATTAGACATCCAATTACAATAATTAGATCCATAGCTCTAAGACTAAAATTAGCCTTTAACATGCAAACAACCAGTTCATTAACAAATTGTTCATGAAATTGAGAGTTTTGGAACTGCACAGGTGACCGACGTCAGTCCTTGTCTGCTTGGAGATGACCGACGTCGGCCGATCCTGATCGATGTCAGCAACCCTGTGCTCTGAATATGACTAATGTCAGTTGGTCTGACGGACATTAGTTGCTCTGCACCTCAACAACCTCCTCCTGTTTACATCTTGGTGAAGCTTTTAGCTCCACAAACCTAACAATCTCCCACTTGGAGATAAACAGTTGCACCTGTACCTATACCTATACATCATCTAATCTATTTCTTGGCTTGTATCCCTCTTCAAGATCAATCTTGAAGACCAACCACCACACAACCTATGGTGCAACACCTGTCATCCAAGTAACTTGCCATATCCACATCTACAAACCCATGTAGAGAAGTCCCTGACCCTGCATAGCATGTTGACCTACTGTTGGTCCCTCTTAGATACCTGAGAACCCATTGAACCACTTTTCAGTGCTTCTTTCCCAGATTGGCCACAAACTTACTGACAACTCCCACTGTTGGGGCAATATCAGGGAGTACACATGTACTCAACCTCATCATGTGATTGGGGACCTTGTTCTGTGAACTATCCATCCATAGGTGTGCTTGCCATTCTGCATCCTGCACTACCTTCACACAATCATCCTGTGAAAACATCAACTTGTGATCTTCCCTGTCTCTACGATTACTTATGCCAAAGAATTTCACTCCTCTAAATTCTTCATGACACACCTCTGAACTAACTTTACCTTTAGCTCAAAAAAAACTTTGTATGTGTAACCCTGCATCAAGCAAACACACAACATATAGTAACAGGATGATGTTGCAATCATCACCCACCTGGTAAAGAAACCACAATGGTTATAATGACATTGACTAAAGCCATGCTTTGTCATCCACCTATCAAACCTGTACCACTATCCTGGAGCTTCCTCAAGACCATATGACCTGGCCTTCCATCTCATGTATCCATTCTCTCTATTCTTTAACCTTGAAATCCATTCATCTCAGTGCTTTCATCTTAGCTAGCAACTTTACCAAATCTCCCATTTGGTTCTTCTCTAAAGAATTCATGCCATGCTCCCACTGTTTCTTGGATCCAACCAACTCTGCTTCTTTAAAAACTTCTTGGTTCTTGACCATCAGTGAGCAACAAGTAGTATAAAGAAGAGGAATAATGAATTTGAGGCTTACTTACCCTTTTAGTCCTCCACATGGGCATTTGAGACTCCTTGACAGCTTGTTGTCCACCCAAAATCTATTCTAGTGACTGATGTTGGTCACCATCCAGTCTACATCCTACCGACATCGGTTCCATGCGCTGACCTGGTCATTGACACCAGTTATCCTACTGACATCAGTCACCACCTACCCGACACCACTGACTTCTCTGGTCTACACATGACTGACGTTGGTGCCTGTCTATTTGATGCTAGTTTCCCCTAATTGATGTCGATACCTATATTTTCTTGTGAGTGATGAATTTTTACCCGTGAGCTTTCTTTGAATCATACTCATGTCCAAACTACCTTGCTCAGAAGTATCCAACCCCATCCACTGATCTCTATCTATCATCTCCTCCAAGAACACCAAGGCTTTCCAGTTCTTAAGTTTGTCAAATACATCAGACTTCCTTTTCTTGCAATAAACACAATCCTTTCTTGTAGCATCTCTCTGCTCACAGAAATCTTAGTCTATGCTCTCTGAAGCTGAACTCTTACCATTTGACTTAAGAACATCCATTCCCTTCTCACTTATGTGACCAAGCCTACAAAGCCACACCTATGCAACAAAATGGAATCAGTAATACAAGCAAGTAGATAAAGAGTACTTGCTTTCTTACCACATGCTAATTCAAGTACATTCTTGGTAACATTCCAAGAATCCACTGTGAGAGTTACTGTACATCTCTCATCACCCAACTTTCTTGTAGAAAATTAGCCACATCTCCAGGACTGGGACTTGCATGACCTCTTTCAACACCCATGTGTTGGCCGTTTATAATTTCAGCTGCACTTCCCCTTTGCCAATACTTTGACAAGGCTCACCAACCCCTAAATAAATCTTTCCAAAGTCTCCATGGACCTTAACATGGAAAAATACTCTATTTGGGGCTGCATGGAAAGAGGCAACAGAATCTATAAACCAAGATTCTACTTTATCCAAGGAACATCTCAGAGCATCCCATGTAACAACACCTATAACATCTACTTTTTCAGTTCCTTCATGCTAATCTTCTACCAACCAACAATATTTCTTTACCTGTTCTTTCTTTCCATAACACCGTGATTGACCATTCTTGCTTTTCAATTCCTCCATTCTTAGCTTACTTTCTTCTGCCATTACTATACTCCCACTCAATCAAAAACCCTCGAGAGTGACCTGTAATCAAACACAAACCTGCTCCCCTGCAACCTTAGCTCTGATAGCACTTTGTTAGGACCCAAAAGCACAATTTATTACCAAACAACTAACGTGGAATTTAACTAGAAGTAATAAGTAACTAGAAATCAGAAACAACATAGAATATGAGAGACAATACCCAATTATATTAATACTCTTCCAGAAGGAAATACAACAAAGAAGATGCCACAATCTTCTTCCTTACACACCTCTAGGGCTCCCACACCTCTAGGGAATAAACAATAAATCTCTTTAAGAGCTCACTCTCTCAATTATGGTCCCAACACACAACTCAAACACAGAGTTGGTGTTCACCTCCAACCAATCAGTATCACTATTGCCAGTACCACTAGTCAGTATCACTACTGCCAGTACACAAGTAATCCATGTACTCCATGACCGAGTACACACCATACTCCAAGTAGATCTCCCATGAGCTTGCTACACCGGTTGTGTTGTTTATCTCCATGATCTTGCTGCCACCTACAAATCAACTTGGTTTTACAACACCTACAAACCTAGATCTCACACACACAAATACCTGCAACTCAAATGATCTTACTTACCATGTAGATCTCCCATGAACTTGCAACAACTTACAATTCAAATGATCTTATAATTGGAAGGATCTACCTTGCCTTCCTCTATTACTCTCCTGTGGAACTAGGAGGAACACACCTTGCTCTCTTCACTCTGAAGGAGCTAACCTTGCTCTCTCAACTAGAACACTTTATAATATAGCCTATGAGTCTATTATATAGATCTCATGCAAACAATAATTAGACATCCAATTAAAATAATTAGATCTGCAGCTCCAAGACTAAAATTAGCCTTTAACATGCAAAAAACCGGTTCGTTAACAAACAGTTCATGAAATCGATAGTTCTAGAACCGTATAGGCAACTGACATCAGTCCCTATCTGCCTGGAGATGATTGACGTTGGCCGATCCTGATCGATGTCAGCAGCCCTGTGCTCTGAATATGACTGACGTCGGTTGGTCTGACTGACATCGATTGCTTTGCACCTCAACAACCTCCTCTTGTTTGCATTTTGGTGAAGCTTTTAGCTCCACAACCTAACACCTTTAGACTTTTATCTTTTTCCCTTTCGATCAAAATAAATGGTCCTTCAACAATATATAAATAACCCTCTAGCACTTGGAATTGTCCCTTCAAAAAGTTGAAGATGATCCCTTCATATAGTTTGAAAATGACCCTTCTGAAAGGAAAATACCCTTCAATTTTTTTGAAATGTACTTTTTAGCTTTCCTATTTGGTTCACTTCCTGAAAGAGAAAAAATCCTTTGGATTTTTGAATAAGGCATCTTGATTGAAAATTCCTTAAGAAGTTTTAAAAATTACCTTTCAATTTTTTGAAAACGTTGCTTCAAAAAATTTGAAAATGACCTTTTAAAAAAGATGGAGGTGCCCTTCAGAAAAGTTGCAAATGAACCCTTTGGCTTTCTAAAATGGACCTTTAAAAAAAAATTAAATGACCCCTTTGGATTTCTAAAATGGACCTTCAAAAAACCTTGAAAAAGTCCTTTAGAAATTTTGAAATGTCCCTTTTGGAAAGGCTGAGAAGTACCATTTTTCCTAAGTGCCCTTTTGAGAAAATTATTTCAGACAAAATGTCCAAAACAATCCCTGACACTTTGAATAAAAAACTTGAAACAAAAATTCTAAAGGAAATAACACCCAACAAAAAGACCAAAACAAATTCTATGAATTAAATAACACTTTGTATTTTTTTTGTGTCTCAATGAGAAATACTCCTTTTGAAGAATTTTTTTGAATGTTGCACTTGGCCAAATTTGAAAGATACAAACTTGGGAGTGAAATTTGACCAATAGGATCAAGAGGAAATCAAAAAGGAAGAGAGTGAATGATATAATGACAAATATTTTGATAATGAGTCATGTTTAGACCTCATATAGGGAAACTGTTAGGTTGTGGAGCTAAAAGCTTCACTGTTGTAGACATGGAGGAGGTTGTTGAGAGGTTGCTAAGTTTTAGGGAAACTGACATCAGTCTGATCAATCAACATCGGTCATATACAGTGGGAAAGGCAACCAACATTGGTTAGGTATCGGCTGATGTCAGTCATCTCCAGCTTGACAGGGACCGACATCGATCGCCTGTGCGGTTTCGAAACTGTCGGTTGCATGAAAAATTTGTTAACAAACTGAGTGTTTGCATGTTAAGAGCCAATTTTAGACTTAAAGCTATGGATCTAATTATTATAATTAGGTGTCTAATTATTGTTTGCATGAGATCTATATAATAGACTCATGGGCTGTATTGTAATTTGTGCTAGTTTGAGTTGAGCAAAGTTAGCTTCTTCTATGTGTGAAGTGAGCAAGGGTGTTCCTCCTAGTTCCACAGTAGTGCCAAGTGTGGGTGCTAGTTTTGGAGAATCATAAGGGTTCTTTAGGTGTGTAAGATCTTGGTCAGTAGGTGTGCAAGGCCACGTTTGTAGATCTGCGTGATAAGTAAGATCACTGATCTACAGGTGTATATGTGTGCAAGGTCTAAGGTTTGCAGGTGTGCAAAACCAGGTTGATCTATAGGTGGTAGCAGAATCAAGGTGACAACAACACAACAGGGAGTAGGATCAGGTA
This sequence comes from Torreya grandis, assembly GCA_037957365.1. Lineage (NCBI taxonomy): Eukaryota > Viridiplantae > Streptophyta > Pinopsida > Cupressales > Taxaceae > Torreya > Torreya grandis. The sequence continues at coordinate 3,900,173 of JARHVA010000995.1, read as the reverse complement.
GGATCTACTTGGAGTACAGTGTGTACTCAGTTGGAGAGCAAAGAGGAAGGCAAGGTAGTTCCTTCCATAAGTAAGATCATTTGAGTTGCAAGTTGTTGCAAGTTTAGGGGAGATCTACTTGAAGTATGATTGTGTACTTGGAGTGCGTGGAGCATTAGTGTACTAGCAGTAGTGGATACTGATTGGTTGGAGGTGAACACCAACTCTGTGTTTGAGTTGTGTGTTGGAACCGTAAGAGAGAGAGCTTTGAGGAAAGAATTACTGTACACTTGAAGTGTGGGAAGCCTCTGAGAGGTGTAAAGAAGAAGTGGCATCTTCTTTATTGTATTGTTTTTTGGATGAGTATTAATACAATTGGGTATTGTCTCTCATATTCTGTGTTGTTTCTGATTCTAGTTACTTATTGCTTCTGGTTTAATTTTGCATATTCAGTTGCTTGTATATGGTAATCAATTGTGCTTCTGTGGGTTCCTAATAGTTGGTATCAAAGCTAAGGTTGCAGGGAGCAGGTTTTGTGTTTGGTTACAGGTCACTCTCAAGGGTTTCTAATTGAGTGGGAGTATAGCAACGATAGAAGAAAGTACACTAAGAATGGAAGAATTAAAAAGCACGAATGGTCAATTACAATCTTATGAAAAGAAAGAGCAGGTAAAGAAAGATTGTTGGTTGGTAGAAGATCATCATGAAGAAATTGAAGAAGCAGATGTTGCAGGGGTTGTTATACAGGATGCTCTGGGATGTTTCTTGGATAAAGTTGAATCTTGGTTAATAGATTATGTTGCCTCTTTCCATGCAGCCCCAAGTAGAGGGGTTGGTGAGCCTTGTCATAGTATTGGGAAAGGCAAAGTGTTGTTGAAATTGCAGGTGGCCAATACATGGGTGTTGAAGAAGGTCATGCAGGTCCTAGTCTTGAAGATGCAGCTAATTGCTTTATGAAAGTTGGGTGATGAGAGATGCATAGGAAATCTCACAGTGGATTCTTGGAATGTTACCAAGGATGCACTTGAATTAGCATGTGGTAAGAAAGCAGGTACTCTTTATCTACTTGCTTGTATTACTGATTTCACTTCTGTTGCACAGGTGTGGCTTTATAAGCTTGGTCACATAAGTGAGAAGGGAATGGATGTTCTTAAGTCAGATGGTAAGAGTTCAGCTTCAAAGAGCATAGACTAAGATTTCTGTGAGCAGTGGGATGCTACAAGAAAGGATTGTGTTTATTGCAAGAAAAGGAAGACTGATGTATTTGATAAACCTAAGAACTAGAAAGCCTTGGTGTTTTTGGAGGAGATGATGATAGATACCAGTGGATGGGGCTGGATACTTTTGAGTAGGGCAATTTGGACATGGGACTGATTCAAAGGAGCTCACAGGTAAAAAGTCATCACTCACAGGCATACACAGGTACCAACATCGGTCAAGGGTAACCGATGTCAAATAGATAGGGGCCAATGTCGATCATGTGTAGACCAGAGGAGTTGGTGGCATTGGGTAGGTGGAGACTGATGTCAGTAGGACAACCAGCATCAGTGACCTGGACAGTCGCATGAAATTGACGTCGGTCGGATGCAGACTATGTAGTGACCAAGGTCGGTCACTGAGATGGATTTTGGGCAGACAGCAAGCTGTTAAGGAGTCTCAAACGCCCATGGGGAGGACTGAAAGTGTAAGTAAGCCTCAAATTTGTTGGTCCTCTTCTTTATACTAGTTGCTGACTGTAGAGCAAGAAAGATCTAGGAAACAGTGGGAGCTTGGCATGAACAGGATGCAGAACCAAATGGGAGATTTGGTAGGGTTGCCAGCCAGTATGAAAGCACTGAGACGAATGGATACCTTAGTTAAAGAATAGAGAGAATGGACACGTGAGATGAAAGGCTAGGTCATATGGTCTTGAGGAAGCTGCAGGATAGTGGTACAGGTTTTGACAGGTGGATGACAAAGCAGGGCTTTAGTCAATGTCAGTGTAACCATTGTGTTTGTCTTACCAGGTGGATGATGATTGCAACATTATCCTATTACTGTATGTGGATGGTATGCATGTTGAAGGGTTAGACATATAGGGTTTTGCTGAGCTAAGGGTAAGGTTAGTTTAGTGGCATGTCATGAGGAATTTAGAGCAACAAAATTCTTTGGCATGAGAGACATGGAAGATCACAGGTTGATTTTGTCTTTAGTGGGAGCTGATGTGAATCAGGGGTTGGCGAGGTTCAATATGTAGGATGGAAAACTGGAGCACACCAAGGGCTAGACAGTTCAGTGTTTGAAATCACATGAGGTCTAGTATAGACCTGAGTTTGCCCAAGTAGTGGGTGCTGTCAGAGAGTTAGGAGCCAATTCGGGGAAGTGGGTTCTCAGGTATTTGAGAGGGACCAGCAGTAGGTATACATGCTATGTAGGTTCAGGACTTCACTACATGGGTTTATAAGTTCAGATGTGGCAGGTTACTCAGATGATAGGAGGTGCACCATAGGATTTGTGGTGGTTGGTCTTCAAGGTTGATCTTGAAGAGGGATACAAGCCAGGAAACAGATTAGATGGGGTACAAGTATAGGTATAATGCAGCTGTTTATCTCCAAGTGGGAGATTGTTAGGTTGTGGAGCTAAATGCTTCACTATTGTAGACATGGAGGAGGTTGTTGAGAGGTTGCTAAGTTTTAGGGAAATTGACATCGGTCTGATCAGCCGATGTCAGTCATATACAGTGGGAAAGACAACCGACATCGGTTAGGTATCAGCCAATGTCGGTCATCTCCAGCCTGACAGGGACCGATGTCAGTCACCTGTGTGGTTTTGAAACTATCAGTTGCATGAATAGTTTGTTAACAAATTGAGTGTTTGCATGTTAAGATCTAATTTTAGACTTGAAGCTGTGGATCTAATTATTGTAATTAGGTGTCTAATTATTGTTTGCATGAGATCTATATAATAGACTCATGGGCTGTATTGTAATTTGTGCTAGTTTGAGTTGAGAAAAGTTAGCTCCTTCTATGTGTGAAGTGAGCAAGGGTGTTCCTCCTAGTTCCACAGCAGTGCCAAGTGTGGGTGCTAGTTTTAGAGAATCAGAAGGGTTCTTTAGGTGTGTAGGATCTTGGTTAATAGGTATGCAAGGCCACGTTTGGAGATATGCATGATAAGTAAGATCATTGATCTGCAGGTGTATGTGTGTGCAAGGTCTAAGGTTTGCAGGTGTGCAGAACTAGGTTGATCTATAGGTGGTATTAGAATCAAGGTGACAGCAACACAATAGGGAGCAGGATCAGGCAGGATCTACTTGGAGTACAGTGTGTACTCGGTTGGAGAGCAAAGAGGAAGGCAAGGTAGTTCCTTCCATAAGTAAGATCATTTGAGTTGTAGGTTGTTGCAAGTTCAGGGGAGATCTACTTGAAGTATGATTGTGTAATTGGAGTGCGTGGAGCACTGGTGTATTTGTAATAGTGGATATTGACTGGTTGGAGGTGAACACCAACTCTATGTTTGAGTTGTGTGTTGGGACCATAAGAGAGAGAGCTTTGAGGAAAGAATTACTGTAGACTTGAGGTGTGGGAAGCCTATAAGAGGTGTGAAGAAGAAGTGGCATCTTCTTTATTGTATTCTTTTTTGGATGAGTATTAATACAATTGGGTATTGTCTCTCATATTCTGTGTTGTCTCTGATTCTAGTTACTTATTGCTTCTGGTTTAATTCCGCATATTCAGTTGCTTGTATATGATAATCAATTGTGCTTCCGTGGGATCCTAACAAAAACCAAGAAGAAGAGCATCCCAAATCTAGCCATTTTTTGCCATTATACAACATTCAAATACAAAAATGGGTAGTTCTAGATAGGTTGTGGTCTAGGCCATAGCTTGGCGAGATATCAGGTGGGTTGGACCAAGGCTAGGTCATGGGTCCCATGGCCTAGGCCATTGTTTATCTTGAAAAGGCTCAAAAAGGGTCCAAAATGAGCCTAGAAGGTCTTGAGAGGCCTCGAGAGGTGTTGGGAGGTCCAACAAGGTGTAGAAAAGCCTATAAATGAGATCAAAACTAGGGTAAAAATCCAAATTATTTATTAGGATCAAATAGGACTCATTATGATTGGTAAGATGCACAATGAGAAAATATGTAATCATAGGGAGGAGTAGGGTCATAGGAAGTATGATTACAGTATCCAAGGGCATCCCAAGATCATATTATAATTGGTGTCCTTATATATGATGTATAATTTAGTCAAGACTATCTTGGGACCCAATGTGATTAGGAGTACAATGGTTCATATAGAAGTGAAATTGAGGTTGTCATAGCCATGAAAGGTATTATGTATAGTAGAATAGTTGGTTTCTCAGTGACCAAGTTTTTATAAGGAGAAGAGGATGATGTTGACCACTACTCTATCTTCAATCATTGCTCTTTTTACATAATTATTGTAGATCCATACTTTTAGAAACAAGTATGGATCTCCCTTCCTAGATAACTTAGAGTCAGGTGAGAGGCTCTGTAGGTTGAATAAGTATCCAACATCATGTGATCCCTGACCAGGTGATAACATGTCCAAATCAATGTAGTGGATTTGAGCTTGTAGAGGGGGAGTGACACTAGACAAATAACCTAGTCCTAGGGCATTGAGCATGGCCAACTAGTGAGAATGAAAGTTTTTAATTAGATCTAGAAAATAGATATGAGAGAATGTCTTGGTTAGATTAGTGATCAAATTTTTATTACCTACATGTTTAATAATAGATTCAATTTTTAGGATATTTAAAGGATAATTGGTCATGGGTTAGTATTATCTAATACAAGTAATAGTATTTGATTCCTCTTCAACTTCTAATTTCATGACTCATATCATATAAATTTTGCCTTGAACTCCTATCTAAGGGGCCACATTGGTGTTTAGTGCCCTAGAAGTGAAGGCTTCGGTGTCATGATTTCCTATTGTTGCAGATTGGTTATGTTGAAAGAGTGACTTGACTAGTTATTTTGTTATTGAACTTGATCATTGTACATTTGGTTATTAGGTGAAGGATTATGGTAAATTTGAGTTTCTAATTTTGTGGAGTGATATGACCACTATAAAGGGCTTGGGTGTTTATGTGCACACCTCTTAGGAACACCTCTACAAACATATGCCTTTGATCTTCTGGGATTAATTATATAAAAAAATTATACTCTAGATATACCCATGTTATGGAATATGAATTTATTGAATAAGTAGTAGATGTTGGGGTCATAATCCCTAGGTCTCATATTCTACCCTTTTTACCCAAATACTTATTGGTTATTTCACTAATAATAGTTTTGTTTTTAGAACTAGGGGTAATGGTTATTTGATTAATATTGATTTTGGTTTTGGTTTTGATAATGTGTGTTATGAGGTGGTGGTTTTTTGAATTCAATCATATGGATGGTGGGAGGAATATGATTCTTGCCTCCTGCATTATTGACATTACTATTGGGAATTTTTTGATGGAATGAAAAATTAATTTGTGCAACCATAGGATCACTCATGTATACCATTAATACAGCCATGGCAACATCAAAAAAATAATATGCACAAAAAATCAAAGTCTCTATTATTATCTCAATGAAAAAATACAAACATATTTGCTTTCTCTATTCACCATTGATATAGGAGAAGCATAAGTATTGCCTAATAAATAGGCAAGAAAGGTTTGTTCCATGCAAAATATAATTTATTTCACGAGATAACAATAGGTGGAATGAAATATTTTACACAACCAAAAATGGTTCAAGCAAATATTCCTCACAAAAAAACCAAATAAAAAACTCCCAAAATAAGCTTAATTCCTAAGTGAGTGAGAACACGGTTAGAAAAAAAATTTGTTTTTGAAAAACCCAAACCATTATCTAGTGTTAACATGTCCACTCTAACACCCTCCCTTAAGCATATATTATGGAGTGTGAAAATAAAAATCAAAGAGACTAATGGGTCCTGACAAATAGGCCTAATTAAGTACCCATGTATAAATCATAGTGAAATACAAAGTGTCCTTGTGATAACCAATTAATCTTACAAAAATACATGTATGTTGAAGTGTTAAAACCACCAAGTCAAATAGGATTTTATACTCTATATGAGGCTCACTCTACAAAAAATAATAATTACAAACTCGGGAAAAAGATTTACCATGGATGAAATGTATCACTACAAGGTACCCAAAAACTAATAGAAATGTAGTGAGAGTGAAAAAAAGAATATATTATACAAGGCATCCCAAGAACCATGACTCAAAAAATTTCAACACAATCCTGCATTAAGTGCATTCAATGAAATGATGCCCACCAAATAAAATATGTACTCAATCAACTACCCTAAAAATAAAATGTGGTATGCCAAGGAATAAAAATGAGCACAACACATGAATCAATATGTACACACACCCACCCATAGTTATAAAGTGGGTGTAGTGACTCAAAAAGCATATCTGTATGAGTGGGCCAATCCCACTACAAAACACTAAAATGCTAACATTAGGATTTATCAGACTAGCTACTCTTCAGAGGGAGATCAAAATCCATAACAAATATGAAGGATACTATCAATGTCAAAGGTAATATTGTCACTTGGATATGCACACTTTTAGGATATGCAAATCTCTCCTCATCCAAATGGCACAATGGAATCACCTCTAGGCTTGTGGGTAGCCTAAGAAATGAGGTGAGTCTCTAGATAGGGCTAGCTCCCTTGATGTACCACTTAGGATTGAACCTACAACTAAGCTTAAGGGTGAAAATGGGGGAAAGAGAACTTAAAGAAAACTAATCTAAGGGAGATGATACACCAAATTGATTGATGAATTCCATCCATATGTATGCTACACTTGAAACCAAGAACCTAACCAAAACATGCACTTTTCTAATCTATGTCTTCTTGCATCAATATTACATTACAAAGTTATGGAAGAATGTCTTAGGCTAGTATAAATATAAAAAGGCCTATTAGGGATCCAATAAATAGGATAAATCTCTTAAACCATGAATATCTCCTGAAACACTTCACATGCCCTACAAGAAGAAGCTACAAATAGGTGAGAGAATGTGACAACTTGCTAAAGAATCCATAGTATTCACTAAGCAAATTCAACATTTAAAGTAAAAAACACTATGAATAGTCATGGAAGAGGTAACACTTAGTCATTTTATTAATCAAAAGGTATACAAATGATTAGGGCTTTGCCATACTCAGGTGGAGCATCCCCTACAATAGATAAAATGGCTAGTTCTTATAAAACTTGAGAGAGAGAGAGAGAGAGAGAGAGAGAGAGAGAGAGAGAGAGAGAGAGAGAGAGAGAGAGAGAGAGGAGAGAGAGAGAGAGAGAGAGAGAGAGGTCACAAGGACACTTTTCAAGATAAGAGGAGTAGTTAATTTTCCATGTGGAGATAGAATGGGATGAAACATGCAAAGTTAAGAGATACAAGTTTCAATTCAAGTCACAAACTTCATGAAAAATGGCATAAAACTCTTCATTTTGCACTAAAAAAATACCTTCATGATTACCATTGTTTAAACATCCTATAAATAATTAAGAATAGTAAAAATGATTGGAATGTAAGGTAGGGACATAAAAAATGTCTCTCCATGCATTGGTTTCTATTGGAAATATTGTCATTGATGTCAAAGATCTAGCATTATTGGTGATAAAGGCCCCATTGCATTTAATGATGTTTGTAATAGTTATATCTTGGCTAATGTGTGTTAATATTTATTTAATATTAACGAATATATTTTTGATTGCATATGAGATAAAATAAGGGCCCATGGAGAAGTCAAAGAGTCATGGGGTAAAGATAAAAGAAGAATGTGACACATTTTCTCATGAAGAGTCATCTTGGGGAATTCCAAGAGTCACCAAGTGAAGACAAAAGAGGAAGGGCACAATTTCTCATGAATGGACACTTTGAGGAATATGAAAAGTCACTAAGATAAGGACAAAAGAGGGAAGGAAATTTTTGCTCATGAAGGGTCACCACATAACTTTTCAAAGGCAAGGATATGAAGGGTCATACAAGTTTGGTGCCATTTTCCATGAGGATTGAAGGGTCACAAAGGGGGAAGGCCAAAGGTCATTTGGAAATATATAAATAAAAGCTTGAGAAGCCATTTGTAATGTGAGTGAGAGAGTTTGATTTGAGATAGTAATATCTAGCTTAGAAGATCATTTTCAAAGAGATGAATATGATTTGTATTTGTTATATTTAGATTAGAAGAGAAAAGGTGAGAGAGAGGAAAGAGATGTTGTAATGAGCTATCATTTATTGAGATAGCAACATTGACATATAGTTATGTGGTATACACAAAGGAGTTGGTGATCTTGTGGGTTGGTGCTCATGAATTATTACTGTGTTGGTGCTCAGCAAAGAGTTTGGTGCTCTTTTGGGTTGGTGCTCATGAATTGTTGTTGTGTTGGTGCTCAATAAAGAGTATGGTGCTCCTGTGGGTTGGTGCTCATGAATTATTATTGTGTTGGTGCTCAATAAAGGGGTTGGTGCTCATGAATAGTTGCTATGTTGGTGCTCAGCAAAGGGGTTGGTACTCCTACAAGTTGGTTCTTGTGAATATTATTTGAGTTGGTGCTCATTCATATACTTGAGATTGTTCTCTATGGTTTTTCCCACATTGGGTTTCCACGTTATATCTTGTGTCTGTCTCTATCTTGTGTGGTGTTTATTGTTTCAGTCTTATTACATATCTTGAATGTTTGGTTAAGTGGATTTTGATTAATAGAAAGTTTTATAAGATATATGATATACTAATTCACCCCCCTCTCAGTATATCTCATGCTTAACAATTGGTATCAGAGCAGGTTCCTTTTTGAAAAGTTTTACAGCTTGAAGGTAGATCGAGAAAGCACAAGATGACCATACATGAAGGTGCCTCTACAAGAAAAAGAATAGTTGATCAAGAAGAAGAAGAGGATGAAGCCAAAGTGAATCTGGAAGGAGAACTCATTTGTGCCTTAGAAGAGTTAAAAGTTATTGAAAAGAAAAATCAAAGATTGAAGCGCCAGATCGAGATAAATGAAAAGGAGTCAAAGGAGATAATTGAAGATCTAAAAGCACACTTTGAAGAAGCTAAAAATAATGAAGAAGATCTAATGGCACAGTTGAAAATAGTAATAAAATAATGTGAAAGGTATGTTATTGAAATTGCTTCTTTAAAAGCAAATCTTGATAAAACAAATAAAGCAATCAATGATAGAGTAGCCAATGATTCAAAATTTAAGAATAATACTAATATGTTGAATAAGATATTAGAAAGCCAAAAGGCAATATCAGATAAGATAGGTATCAATTTTGAAAATAAGAAGAGCTATGTTGAAGCTCTTACAAAAGAGGAAACAAGAAGGGAAGTGAAGAATATAGAGGACATTTCAAACAAAGAAGGCTGGAAAGAACAAAGCTACAAAAGGTAATCAGGTCAGAGATACACAAATAGGTCCTATTTTTATGGTTACTATTTTTATTGTAATGGATATGGTCATAATAAATTAAAATGTAGAAAAAGAGCTAACAGTCTCATAAATAAGGAAAATAAAAGTCATATAGAGTCAAGCAGAAGCTACAACTCTTTTGCTCCTCTATCAAGCTTTGATGAAGAGGCCATAATTTGTTACAAGTGTAACAACTTCAGATAGATAACTTAGTATTTTAGAAGCATGTTCGAGTTAGTCAAGAAAGACCAAAGTTTCAAGGCCTCATTCATCAAGAAAAAGGTTCAAACATGGTAGAAGAAACAACTTGAAGATTCTATGTTGGTCTAGACAGCTTTGCATGCAAGAAATGAAGAAAAGCCATTGTTCATTGATAGCAGATGTTTGAGGCACATGACAGGAGATAAGATCAAGTTCATAACCTTGAATAAGGTCAATGGTGGCATAGTGAAATTTGGAGACAATACTACTACCAAAATTGTTGGAAAAGGTACACTAAGTTTAGATAATGGTAGAACTAAAACTAAAAATATTTTATATGTAGAAGGTCTTAATCATAATCTTTTGAGTGTAAGTAAAATGTGTGAGCAGGGCACACACTAAAGTTTTATGCAGAATATTTTGAAATTATAAGAAAAGATTCAAATGTATTGGTTACAGATGCTAAAAGAATAGGTAATAACTTATATATACTATCAGACATCAAAGTTCAAAAATGTTGTTTGAGTCAGATTGAAAAAAGCTAGCTATGACATAGGAGAATGGGGCACATAAATTTTAACAATATTATCAACATCAGCAAAAATCAAGTAGTTAGGAATCTTCCAAAGATTACAAAGCCATCTAACACGCTTTCTGGACCTTGTCAACATGGGAAGCAGACTAGAAGGTGGTTCAAAACAAAAGAGTACTCGACCACTCAGATGCTAGAGCTTGTTCACACTAACCTATGTGGACCTACGAGGACTCAAAGTACTCAAGGTGATAAATATTTCATGTTGTTTATTGATGATTTTTCACATATGATTTGGGTAATGTTTTTAAAAAAAATCAGAAGCTTTTAGATAGTTCAAAGCATTAGTTGAGAATGAAACTAATTTGAAGATTAAGTGTCTAAGATTAGATCAAGGAGGATAATTTATGTTAGATAAATTTATTGAGTTTTTTGAAGATCATAGAATAAAGAGACATTATTCAACAACCAGAACTCCATAGTAAAATGGAGTAGTTGAATAGAAAAATAGAACAGTTCAGGAGATGATGAGGACAATGTTAAATGAATCCAAGATAGCAGATAAATATTGGAGAGAGGTAGTTGGTACAATAGTGCATATTCAAAATAGATCTTTATTAAGATTCAACACTGACAAGACTCTTTATGAGCTATGGAAAGACAAACCAACAACAGTTGATTATTTCAAATTTTTCAGTAACAAATGCTTCATAAAGAGAACTAATGAAAAACTTGGTAAGTTTGAATCTAGAGTAGATGAAGGTATATTTCCTAGTTATTCTTGTAAAAGTAAAGCTTATAAATGTTATAACAAAAGAACTAAGAAAATTGTTGAAAGTGCAAGTGTCAGGATAGAAAAAGATGGAACAAAGAATCAGTGATCCAGTAGACATTCTTGAAATCATTGAAGAGGAAGGCTTTGAAGAATCAGACGAAGATGAAGAGAAGGAGAAGGAGAAAAAGGGCACCAAGACTCCATCCAAATATGTTTAGAGAAATCATAATGAAAGTGATGTTGAGTTATGGAGCTAAAAGCTTCACTATTAAGCTCTTGTGGAGGTTGTTGGGCTTAACCAGTAATCGACATCAGTTAACAGGTAACCGACATCGGTAGTATTGCCAACATCGGTCAAGCATGGATCAAGATCGAATGACATCAGTCAAGGATCAGCTAACGTCAGTCATATGCAGATCGATAGTGACCGACATCGGTCACTTGTGTGCGTGCGTGTTTGCATGCATTTCCAGAATTAGATTTGGTCTAATTTTAGGAGGACCGAGTGTTTGTATGTAAAGACTTATTTTAGTCTTGAGTTTGTGTTTCTAATTATTGTATGCCTTAAATCTTATTTAAGAGACCCATGGGGCATGTATTGTATTTAAGCAAGGGAATAACAACTTGGTTATTGAGTTGATTATAATTGATTGTGAGAGAGAGAGAAAAAACTGTTGAGAGAAATAGTGTACACCCAAGAGGTGTGAGAAGAGTGAGATTTCTTCATTGTATTTTGGAAGAGTTTAATACAAGATTGGTTGTTTCTTGTATCTCCTATTATTTGTTATTTCGTATTTCTAGTTACTTATTACTTTTGGTCTAATTCTGTGTTTAGTTGCTTATACAAAAGTAATCAATTGTACTCCAAGTTCCTAACAAGTGGTATCAGAGCTTGGTATTAGAGCTTTGTGTGTTCTAGATTCTAACAAGTGGTATTAGAGCTTGGTTCACTAACAAGTGGTATCAAAGCTAGGTTAGTGATTGTTGATTACAGGTTCACTCACAGGGGTTTCTGATTGAGTGGGAGCAAAGCAATGGCAGAAGAAAGTAAGCTAAGAATGGAAAAATTCAATGGCAAGAATTATCAATTATGGAGGATGCAGATAAAAGATTATCTGTATCAGAAAGATCTATTTTTATCATTGGGTGGGGTTTTAAGTAAGCCCACAGATATGCAAGATAAAGAATGGAATGTTATTGATAGAAAAGCTCTTGGATCTATAAGGTTGAGCCTGGCATTTTTTGTGATTTCTAGCTAATCATAGGCAAAGACAATGGTAGAGTTAATGGATACTCTAGCAAACTTATATGAAAAACCTTCAGCTTCAAATAAGGTATATCTTATGAAGTAATTATTTAGTTTGCAAATGCAAGAAGGTGGATCTGTATATAGTCATCTTAATGATTTCCATGAAATTGTAAATTAGTTAAATTCAGTCAAAATGGTTTTTGATGATGAAATTAAGGCTCTCTTAATCTTATGCTCTTTACATGAAAGTTGGCACATCTTAGTAATGGTGGTAAGTAATACTGCATCTGCTTCAAATATATTGAAAGTTGATGATGTTGTTAGTGTAATCTTGAATGAAGAAATTTGCAAGAAAAACACAAGGAAAACATTAGGTAATGCTTTAAGTATTGAAAGCAGGGGAAGGCAAAGAGAGAAAGGCAAGCAAAGGAAATCAAGGTCAAAGATGGGAAGGAGATCCAAATCTAGAAATGGAGGTATAATCTGCTAAAATTGTGGAAAGAAAGGACATGCAAAGAAAGATTGTTGGTTGAAGGATAACAAAGAAAATCAGCAAGAAGGTAATAAGGAAGCAAATGTTGTAGGTATTGTTGTAAAGGATGCTCTTATAATTTCTTTGGATAGTCAAGTAGAATCATAGGTTTTAGATTCTGGTGCTTCTTTCCATGCAACCCCAAATAGAGAATTTTTTAATGATTATGTCCATGGAGACTTTGGAAAAGTTTATTTAGGGGATGGTGAGCCTTGTTAAATTGTTGGCAAAGGAAAAGTGCAACTGAAATTGTAGAATGGCAACACATGGGTGTTGAAAGATGTCACGCATGTACCCATCTTGAAGAGGAATCTGATTTCTATAGGAAAGTTGGGTGATGAGGGTTGCACAGTAACTCTCACAGCTAAATCTTAGAAAGTTTCTAAGGGTGCACTTGTATTAGCAAGAGGTAAGAGAGTAGGTACACTTTATCTATCTACTTGTGTTACTGATTATTCTCCTTCTATTTTATCTACTTCAGATGTAGATGCAAAGATGTGGCACTATAGGCTTGATCACATGAGTGAGAAGGGAATGCATGTTCTTAAGTCAAAAGGTAATCTTTCAGATTTAAAAATCATAGATCTAGATTTCTGTGAGCATTGTGTTCTTGAAAAATAGAAGAAAGTAAGGTTTTTCAATACTAGGTCAACAAAGAAGAAGCACAGATTGGAGCTTGTTCACATAGACGTGTGGGGACCAGCTCAGGTAGCTTCTATTAGAAGATCACAGTATTATGTTTCTTTCATTGATGATGCTACAAGAAAGGTATGGGTTTATTGCATAAAGAGGAAATCTGATGTTTTTGACACATTTAAGAAATGGAAAGCTTTGGTTGAAAATGAAATAGGTTTGAGATTGAAGTGCCTTAGATCTGATAATGGTGGTGAGTACTATAGCAATAAATTCAACAGTTACTATTCTATGAGTGGAATACGCAGGGAAAGGATGGTTTCAAGGACACCTCAGCAAAATGGAGTTGCTGAAAGGATGAATAGAACAATAATGAAGCGTGCACGGAGTATGAGATTGCATGCTGGTTTGCCCTTAAAGTTTTGGGTAGAAGCTGTAGATATTGTGATTAACCTGATTAACAGATGACCTTCTACTACTCTGGATGGTGGAATTCTAGAAGAGGCTTGGACAAGTAAAAAGGTAGATCTTTCAATTCTCAGAGTTTTTGGTTTTGAAGCTTTTGTGCACATTGATAAAGAAAATAGAAAGAAGCTAGATGTTAAATCTATGCGGTGCACTTTCATTGGTTATGGTTTGGAGATTTAAGATTTCAATTGTGGAATTTAAAAACTAACAAAATTATTAGAAGTCGTGATGTAGTTTTCAATGAGAAGGTGATGTATAGTGATCAGCTCAAGAGGCTAAATAATTTTGAGCAAGGCAATCTTGATTTGGATGAGGTTATGATCTAAAATGAGCTCGCAGGTAAAAATCATCAGTCACAAGAAAACATTAGAATCAACATCGGTCACATAGGAACCAATGTCGGTCAGACAATAACCAACGTTGGTCAGGAAGGGACTGACGTCAGTCAGGTAGAACCGACATCAGTCGAGTCTAGACAGAGAGATGACCGAGATCAGTCACTGACAGAATGAAATTTGGGTGGATAGCAAGCTGTGAATGAGTCTCAAATTCCCATAAGGAGGACTGTAAGGGTAATTAAACCTCCAATTCATTATTCCCCTTCTTTATACTATGTGTTGCTCACTAATGGTGGAGAACTAGAAATTTTTGATGAGGCAATATAGGTAGAATCCAAGAAATAGTGGAAGCATGGCATGAATGAGGAAATTAATTCTTTGGAAGAGAACCAAATGTGGGATTTGGTTGAGTTGCCAGTCGAAAAGAAAGCACTAAAAAACAAATGGGTATACAGGTTAAAGGAAGGAGAGAATGGACAGATGAGACATAAGGCTAGGTTGGTAGTAAAGGGATTTACATAGAAACCAGGTATTGATTTTGGTGAAATTTTTTCTTCTGTAGTAAAAATTACTTTTATTCAGACTGTATTGTCTTTAGTTGCTATTGAGGATTTACATCTTGAGCAGCTTGATGTTAAGACAACATTTTTTCATGGAGATTTGGATGAAGAGATATATATGGATCAGCCGAAAGGTTTTGAGGTTAAAGGTAAGGAGAAACTTGTGTGCAGGTTGAAGAAAAGCTTATATGGTCTTAAGCAAGCTCCAAGACAATGGTATTTGAGATTTGATAGGTTTATGACAGAGCATGGATTTAGTACATGTCAATCTAACCATTGTGTTTATTTTACCAGATTAGATAATGGTCATTTTATTATCTTGTTATTGTATGTAGATGATATGCTTGTTGCAGGTTCACACATGCAGGAAATTACTGAGCTAAAGGTAAAATTAGCTCACACATTTACCATGAAGGATTTAGGAGCAGCAAAGAAAATCCTTGGCATGAGTATTAAGAGAGATAGGAAAAATCATAGGTTGATTTTGTCTCAAGAGGATTATGTGAATAAGGTGTTGGAGAGGTTCTATATGTAAGATGCAAAACCGGTAAGCACACTTATGGCTGGACACTTCAAGATGAGCAAAGAATAATGTCCTAAATCACATGATGAGGTTGAGTACATGAGCAGAGTTCCATATGCTTCAACAGTTGGGAGCTTGATGTATGCAATGGTATGTACTAAACCTGATATTGCCCAAGTAGTGGGAGTTGTCAGCAAGTTTATGGCCAATCTAGGAAAGGAACACTAGAAAGCAGTTCAGTGGATTCTCAGAAATCAGAGAGGAACTAGCAGTAGGTATTTATGCTATGCAGGGTCAAACACTTCTCTACATGGGTATGTAGATTTGGATATGGCAGGTGACTTAGATGGTAAGAGAAGCACTACAAGATATGTGTTCACTGTTGGTGGAATGGCGGTTAGCTGGATTTCAAAGTTGTAGAAGGTTGTTGCCCTGTCTACTACAGAGGTAGAATACATTGCAGTCATAGAGGCTAGCAAGGAAATGATATGGATGACTCGGTTCATGGAAGAGTTGGGAAAGGAGCAAGAGAGTTGTAGACTGTATAGTGATATTCAAAGTGCAATTCATTTGGCAAAGAATTCAGCCTTTCATTCAAGAACCAAACATATACATCTAAGGTACCACTTCATTAGACAGGTATTGGAGGATGGATAATTGAAGTTGGAAAAGATCCGTATGGATAAGAACCCTATAGATATGTTAACAAATCTAATAACAAAGGAGAAGTTGAATCTTCATTCAAATTTTGTTGGTCTTCAAGATTGAACTTGAAGAGGGAGAAACAAGCCAGAGAAACAAGACAGAGGATGTTGATGTATAGGTACAAGTGTAGCTGTTTATCTCCAAGTGAGAGATTGTTGAGTTGTGGAGCTAAAAGCTTCACTGTTAAGCTCTTGTAGAGGTTGCTGGGCTTAACCAATAACTGACATCAGTTAATAGGTAATCGACATTAGCAGTATCACTGACATCAGTCAGGCATGGATCAGGATCGATCGACATCGGTTAGGGATCAGCCGACGTTAGTCATATGCAGACCGACAGTGACCGACATCGGTCACCTATGTGCATGCGTGTTTGCATGTGTTTCTAAAATTAGATTTGGTCTAATTTTAAGAGGACCGAGTGTTTGCATGTAAAGACTTATTTTAGTTTTGAGTCTGTGTTTGTAATTATTGTATGCCTTGGATCCTATTTAAGAGACCCATGGGGCATGTATTGTATTTAAGCAAGGGAATAACAACTCAGTTATTGAGTTGATTGTAATTGATTGTGTGTGTGAGAGAGAGAGAACTCTTGAGAGAAATACTATACACCCAAGAGGTGTGGGAAGAGTGAGATTTCTTCATTGTATTTTGGAAGAGTTTAATACAATATTGGTTGTTTCTTGTATCTCCTATTATTTGCTATTTCGTATTTCTAGTTACTTATTACTTTTGGTCCAATTCTGTGTTTAGTTGCTTATACAAAAGTAATCAATTGTACTCTAAGTTCCTAACAAGTGACATCATTGGGGACATAAAAGAAGGAATTTTCACCAAAAGAATGATGGTAAGTGAATCTGAGCAAGTTAATTTCTCTTTGTTATCTAAAATTTAGCCTAGAAATTTTTCAAAAGCTAGACATGATGAGAATTAGGTTAAGGCTATGGATGAAGAATTAAATAAAATATAAAAGAATGATACTTGGGAATTAGTGCCTAGACCAAAAGATCATAATGTGATAGGAAAAAAATGGGTTTATAGAAATAAGTTGAATGAAAATGGAGAAGTGACTAGAAATAAATCAAGATTAGTATGTAAAGGATATGCTCAAATTGAGGGAATAGATTTTGAAGAAAATTTTGCACCAGTAGCAAGGTTAGAGGCTATTAGAATGTTTCTTGCATATGTAGTGTTTAAAAATTTCAAAGTATTTTAGATGGATGTCAATTTTGTCTTCCTAAATGGGAATCTTGAAGAAGAGGTCCACATTGAGCAGCTTGAGGGATTTATTCTCTCAAATATTAGTAACCATGTATGCAGATTGAAGAAAGCATTGTATGGATTAAAAAAAGCTCCTAGAGCTTGGTATACAAGACTTGATAAGTACCTACAAGATCAAGGATTCAAGAGAGGATTTGTTGATAGTAATATTTACATCAAAATAGAAGGTGAGCATCAATTGATTGTTGTGGTATATGTTGATGATATCATTTTTGGAGGGAATATTGAAAAGATGATAATATAATTTTCTAATAGAATGCAAAAATAATTTCAGATGTCTATGCTTGGAGAATTATCATTTCTTAGGATTGCAAATATTTCAATCAAATAAAGGAATTTTCATATCTCAAAGTAAATATGCCAAGGAAATGTTGAATAAATTTGGTTTTAAGCAGTGTGCACTAGTTGACACACCTATGTGTATAAAAAATAAGGTGAGCAAGGATGAAGATTCACTTATTACAGATCAATCTTTGTATAGATCTATGATTGGTGGTCTTTTATATTTTATAGCATCAAGGCTAAAAATCATGCACGTAGTAGGTATGGTTGCAAGATATCAATCATCTCCAAGAGATAGTCATGTTCAGTTGGTGAAAACAATATTTAGATATATCAAGGGGACATTGGATTATGGATTATGGTATCCCATAGGTAAAGATTTTACTTTGGTTACTTATATAGATTTAGATTGGGAAGGGTGCTTGGATGATAGAAAGAGTAAAAGTGGATGAGATTTCTTCTTTGGTGATAGCTTAGTATCATGGCTAAGTAAGAAGCAGAATTTAGTATCACTTTCTACAGCCAAAGCACAATATATTGTACCAGTATTATGGTGTACTTAAGTGCTTTGGATGAAGAAAACTTTGGAAGATATCAAGGTAAAGTATGATGAACCTATTTCCATTTTTTTTGATAACACAAGTGTTATAAATATTTCAAAAATTCTAGTAATGCATTAAAAAACTAAACATATTCCCATTAGATATCACTTCTTGAGAGAGCAGGTTGTAGATTAATAGGTTAAGATGGAATATATTAGTACTATAGAGAAGATTGTAGATATTTTCACAAAGTCACTACTAAAAGACACATTTGAGTATGTATGAGAGAAGTTGGGAGTAATTTCCTTTACTTCCTGCCATTGATGTTCAACATCAGTTGAGGGGGAGCTAACTGTTAGCTCCAGGTAGGCCCTTTGCCATTGATGTCAAAGGGGGAAAATAATAGGTACAAGTACATGTGCAAAAATAGGTACAAGGAATATGTATAGGTTACTACAGTAAGGGGGAGTTACTGTATGTTTTTAGATGACAAGATGTGTAGGTGACTGGATATGGCAATTTCATGATTGAGGTTTCCATCAATGACAAATGGGGAGATTGTTGGAAATATTGTCATTAATGTCAAAGGTCTAGCATTATTGGTGATAAAGGCCCCATTGATTTTAATGATGTTTTTAATATTTATATCTTGGCTAATGTGTGTTAATATTTATTTAATATTAACGAATATATTTTTGGTTGCATATGAGATAAAAGAAGGGCCCATAGAGAAGTCAAAGAGTCACTGGGTAAAGACAAAAGAAGAATGGGATGCATTTTCCCATGAAGAGTCATCTTGGGGAATTCTAAGAGTCACCAAGTGAAGAAAAAAGAGAAAGGGCACAATTTCTCATGAAGGGACACTTTGAGGAATACAAAAAGTCACCAAGATAAGGACAAAAGAGGGAAGGACATTTTTTATCATGAAGGGTCACCACATGATTTTTAAAAGGCAAGGATATGAAGGGTCATACAAGTTTGGCACCATTTTACATGAGGATTAAAGGGTCACAAATGGGGAGGGCCAAAGGTCATTTGGAAATCTATAAATAAAGGCTTGAGAAGCCATTTGTAATGTGAGTGAGAGAGTTTCATTTGAGATAGTAATATCTAGCTTAGAAGAGCATTTTGTGAGAGATGAATATGATGTGTATTTTTTATATCTAGCTTAGAAGAGAAAAGGTGAGAGATAAGAAAGAGATGTTGTAATGAACTATTATTTGTTGAGATAGTAACATTGATAGATAGTTGTGTGGTATACACAAAGGGGTTGGTGCTCCTGTGAGTTAGTGCTCATGAATTGTTACTATGTTGGTGTTCCTGTGAGTTGGTGCTCATGAATTGTTACTATGTTTGTGCTCAGTAAAGGGCTTGGTTATCCTATGAGTTGGTGCTCATGAATTTTTGTTGTGTTAGTGCTCAGCAAAAGGGTTGGTGTTCCTGTGGGTTGGTGCTCAGTAAAGGGGTTGGTGCTCTTGTGGATTGGTGATCATGAATAGTTGTGTTGGTGCTCAACAAAGGGGTTAGTGCTCTTGAAATTTGGTGCTTGAAAATATTGTTTGAGTTGGTGCTCATTAATATA
Organism: Torreya grandis; assembly: GCA_037957365.1. Taxonomy (NCBI): domain Eukaryota; kingdom Viridiplantae; phylum Streptophyta; class Pinopsida; order Cupressales; family Taxaceae; genus Torreya; species Torreya grandis. Next base: position 3,880,546 of record JARHVA010000995.1, on the reverse strand, counting down.
CTTTAGATTGTTCTCTATGGTTTTTTCCACATTGGGTTTCTGCGTTATATCTGGTGTCTCTCTCTATCTTGTGTGGTGTTTATTTTTTCAATTTTATTGCATATCTTGAATGTTTGGTTAAGTGTATTTTGATTAAGGGAAATTTTTATAAGATATATGATATACTGATTCAACCCCCCTCTTAGTATATCTCGTGCTTAATAGTTTCATGCCTGGTCTTTTAGAATCACCTGGAAGTGAGCCATCATCATCTACTATCCAAAAAACTTCCCTTCCATGCATCCTTCACACTTGGCCTCAAAATTGGCATCAATTATCCATTAAAATATATGGGAGGGAGTTAATGAAAATTTTTAAGGCCCTTAATGGACTTATAATAATTAGGTACACCTTAAATTCATCTCACTTAAAGTTTTCCATCTTCCTTATTAGCTTGTCTAATATGCCATATTTGACTGGATGACTTGAAACACCTAGTTAGAGAAATTTTAAATTAATTAAAGGAATGAAATGAATATGGAGAGTTATCATAAGTCTTAATATTTCACCCAAAGTTTTTTTCATCTCTTGACTCCTTATAGACCCTACAAAACACAAAAAATGGTCAAAATAGCCTATTTTGCACCCCATCCATACAATTTCATACAACTCAGTTGGGTTTAAAGTAGCCTGAGGGAGCCCTCTACAAGTTACAATCACTATTATAGATAAAATAATCCATTATATTGCATCTCTAACTCCATTTTCCAAAACTGGTTCCTCCAAGGGTTTTGCAAGGGTTTTTAAGTAGTTTTGGGTCTTAATGTTGGTTCATAAAGTTTGTATGTTAAACATTCAAAATAATTACACAAATTTTTTTATAGTTATGTCCTCTAACTCCTATTAACTTATATATTCTACATGCAAATTTTCATGAATGATGTGAGCTCTTGAAGTTGCCTATTTGAGCTTGTTTTCCTCTTTCTTGCATTTTTGATGGGTTTCTAAGACAAAAATGTCTTCTCCAAGGTTTCCTCTAAACAAACATATCTTGAAAAATTCAGGATTAACCCCAATAACATTCTCCAATTCATATGAATGTTCATATCATGATAGGATTGTGAGTGACTCCTCATTTGGTCTTTAGGCCAAAACCTACATAATGGGGTTGACTGAAACCTTGACCATCTAGAAAACTTTTCTCAGTTCCCTTATCCTATGATGTGTTTTACATTATTCCTCAGGTATTTTATAGCTTTCCAAACCTTTTTGAGGTATCTCCTTCACTTTTGGTTCACCTTTTTATCATGTCTCCTAAATCTACAGGGTTTATACAAGGGGAAATGCCCCCTATTTGAAACAAAATATGAGGAAATTTCTCTATCTAATCAAGAAAAATGAATATTTTATGGACTTTTTTGAGGTTTTTTTACTCTCCACACAAAAATTTATCTTTTTATCAGGCCATTAAACCCTCAAACTTCTCCAAAAACTAAAACAAACTTTTGTGAGGGCAGGCTGAGTAGGGGGTTAGAGAGTTGACTATAGATACTTGATCAAGGTCTATTTACATCTATTGTAATTATATTATATAACTATAGGGTTTACATATTAATTTTACAAGTTTTAATTATACCTACCAACCATTTCTAAGACCCTTTCAAGTCAGATCCTTTGTTTGGTTGGTCAAGATCTATTGACTGTGTCTTTACCTTTCTTCCCCAATAGTGAGTCTTATAGGTGAATTTTGTAATATTATAGAATTTTAAATAGTTTAAAAACTCTTATATAATATTACAAATATTTTTCATCTATTCCCTTTTTCATTTCAGTCTTTGGAAGTTGAAAATTCCTCAAGAATAGTCAAGACTAGTTGACTGTGTTACCCTATTTAGAAGAGTGGCTTGTATGTGAATTTTGTAATATTTGGGACATTTATATGATGATTCAAACCTTATTAAAATAGTAAATATATTTTTTTAATGTTTTATATCCATTTTATTTCATTTTTATTCTCTACACACCTCAAGAGCTAAGCTTTTTTTATCTATCCCTCTCTCATAGTCATCTATAGTTGATTGTGGGGCCTGTAGGTGCATGATTATATGTCTTAGACCTAAGAACAAGGTATATAAATACATTTGAGTATATTTTAATCATATAACACCTATTTTTATTCATACTTATGTAATATAAATACCAAAAAATCACTCTTGTAGTTGATTGTCTGTATCCTACCTAACTGTATTGTTCTTGGGTGCCTGTAGGTGTTCCTTTGCTCTATTCCTTTGGTCATGATGTTCATAAATCTATTGAAACATATTATGAGGTCATAAAATGATTATTTCAATTTTTAATTCACCTATATGTTCCATTGGGACTCAAAATTTACCTTTCCCTTGACTAATATATCTCTTCCTTAAGACCCTACTATAGATATATGTTTTTTTCGTACAAGGGAGTGTATTTGGGTGCTGAGAAACTCCAACATGGCATATAAAATTTCCTTGATGGTATCCATGCCTATTTTAATATAATTCAACCAATGGAAAAATTTCAATAATGAGAATGCATTTTTTTTCTCTTTAAGACATCAAAAGTCATCTTAAACTAGAAACTTGTAGATGCCATTGCTTGTTTTCAAGGGCACCTTTAGACCTCTTAAAAGACCATTCTCCATTTATCCTTTTCCCTTCATTATTTGTATAGGCCTTCTCCATGCTAGAGGAAATGATACCTATCAATATATGTGCTTGGAATACCTTGAAAACATGTTGTATTAGGTCCTCAAAAAACCTCTTAGGCCCCTATTTTACCTTTTTAGGGAAAAATTCCCTAAGTACATAGTCATATACATTGTGATCATGGTTTTTAACTTTTACCAACTAAAACCCTAAACAATTCTACCATGGTGAATTTACATGTTATGGATTTAAATAGGATTTAAAACCATGCTTTAATGATTCCATATGGTAACTTCCAACTCTCTTATATCACCACATGTAGGTGGACTTTTGCAACTCAGGTAGTAGACAGACATTAAAAAAGAGTATGGGTAGTATACAAGATTCTCATACTTATGATAAATTGTGGGACTTACTAAAGTTCTAAAATGTTTTTTTATCATGAAAATAACTTAAATCCATATCAAAACTTCCCCTTCAACATGAAATCTTCAATAGATCATTTGTAGATGATTATCCAAAAGGGTAGATTGTATACAAGTACTATATATGACTACGCTCATGGATAAAATTAATTTGAAGGTGAGATGAAAGGAAAAATAAAAACAAGGTAAAATTTAAAATTTTTCAAATGAAATGATAAAAATCTCTTGAATTCACCATCTAAGCATAAAGTTTTTGATAAAGATGGAAAACTACCTTTCACATAGAAAAAGTTCCCTTCTGCAAATTCAGATGGTTAGCACATCAAAACCTCATGAAACATGAAACAAAGTGCAGGGAGAATTGGATAAGGAATTCAAAATTATCTATAAGTAATATAATCAAGTAAATTATATGAAATCTCCCAAACAAGACCAAAACCTGAAGGGTACATGGATGAGCAAGTAGATTTGCATAGTCCACTTCAAATGGATGGTTCATGAATAAAATTAACCATTTTTCAAAATTATTATATGTATTTTAATTTATCTGAGTGTATAATATTCCCCCATGAGCATTTTTCTTGAAACCCTTGTGTTGGTCATACCAAGCAAAAACCTACAAGTCACTTCTGTATGTCTAGAAAGATGAAAAGAGAGAAAATTGGTTTTGAGTAATAAATGGAACCTCTAGATCAATTAAAATATGTAAATTAGTATGGGGAGATAAAGAAACACTTTTACATCTTTTACATGTTGTACATTTCCCAAGGAAGCTGTACAAGTGCCACTTTCTCTTTTTTATAAGAAAACTAAATTTGTTATGAACAACCTACCATATTTTAGTTAAAAATATTTATCTAAGACTTATAATGACACATGGGTCATGATATCATGTTTTGACACTTTCACATTTCCCAAAAAACCCATATAAAGTATTTAATACACCTTTTTGACTCCTTAAATGACCTAAAAATGATATAAGGACATAAAAACTAATTGAAAAAATCTAATATAACATTATTTGACATCAATTAACCTATAAAACACCTCATTATAATATATTATACCCCCTTATAGAGCTAAAAGTCCAATTTTTTTACTAGGGGTGCCCTAATTTGACCTAAAAGTCAAATTTGATCAACAAGTACATATACAAATCTCTCAATAATATGTCCCTAGTGGTGATGGAATAGTCAAAAACTAAATAGTAAAGTGATCAATATGGATCATAAAAACATGAATACAAATCTTTATGACTCCTAGTGTGACTAAAAACAAAAGTCCCATCCAACAATAATATCACCAAGTGACATAATAAAGTCCACAATGCAATCAATGTGTAGTAGATGACATTTGTGAAATGAGATATGTAGTATATTAAAAACACATCTACCTAATAAGGAGCTCAAATATCCAAGGAACATCAAAAAGTAGGAGGAGTAATATGCAATTGAAGAAGTTGAGTGGTGGATGAACCTCACATGTAGAGTCCTCTTAAAGAATGTTGTTGATGCTCCCAAAAATGATCATAAATCCAACACAAATGAACATGAATGGTGGATGAAGATTCCTACATATGAGTGGGTTCAAATTCTATAGTATAAATATGTGAGGTAACATCTAAAGAAGTGTTAGGTAGATCATGTCTGACCATTATAATCTCAAGTTTTTCAGGTCTGAGTGAAGGTGCAGAAGAGCCCATATGTAGCTCATAATCCTCATGAAGAGTGGAGTGAACAAAATATAGAGCTCTATAAAATATCCCCATGAATATGAATCACTTGTATCATAACTAAGGCCATGATAAGTATTCCACATAATAGGCTAAATAGGGTGAGTAATACCTTGTAAATTCTTCCCAATGCCCATAAGTCTGGTAGTGTGACCCATAGAATGAAGCATATAGGAGACAAAGATAGTGGTATGCTACTTAAAAGAAGTAGTAATATTTGAAGGTGGAAATGGAGTGGAATTTATAAAGTGTGCATCAATATTAGGCACAAAATTATCATCTATAATAATAGGATCAACTGAATAATGGGTTGCTCAAAATTTGGTAGATCACATTATAAGTGTGCATCAAGTGGATCCATACTAGATTCAATACATGATGGGGTATTATATTTATGTTGTATGCAAATGATTTTATTTTATAGAGAACATATGAGGGCATAATTTCTATGAATCAAGGAGTGCAAAAGAGAATTATGCATCATGAGTTTCTTGTTTTCTTCCTAAAGTATTAGGAAAGAGGCCATATGATCAATGGGTTGCTTAGTGCATGGTAGGGTACTGTTAATAGTTATACCAAATAAAAAATAGAAGCAACAACCATTTTATTAGAATGTTCATCATTAGGTGGAGAAGGTGAAGGGACCTCATCCAAGTTACAACTAGTAATCAAATCTATATCATGAGCAGTAGGAAAAGGTTGTATAAGTGTCTCATCCTTAGAAAATGTGTCTTCACTAACAATGGAAAGTGGATGAGAACTAATAGGAGGAGATGGAGATACCAAAGAGTCTTCATGTAAATCACCATCAAGAATCACACCCACAAAAATGGGAGAAGATGGTGAATAAATAATTTCACCAACAAATAAATCCTCACTACAATAGGAAGGTGAATGAAGAGTAACATGAGGAGCTTAAGATACCTCATCAAACAATGTTGAAAGAATGTCCTAAACTCTTTTAGGTGATGTTTAATGCTTAATATGAGTTTGAAAATTGTTAGAAACATGGATGTGAATAAACAAAAGTGACTCTTTTTGCAAGGATGCAAGCCATACAATATCATCCTCATCTATAAATTTGGGAAATTCACCAATAACAACTCTCCATAATCCCTTCATCTATAAGTGCATCTGCATTTTGGTTTTTTAAGTGGTGTAGTTTGAAGAACTAGGGGGTTTAAACATATGAGAATCCATACTCAAAGATGGAAAATACCAAAAAATGGTTAAAGAGAGACGTTGATTAACAAAAAATGAATCTACAAGTACAAGTGGCACAAATTAGGGAAAAGCACACTAAAATGAGATGTTGAACTCTACCAAAAATATGTCTTGTGTACAAATCACACAAAAAACAAATGAATTATTTTTTTGAGGGGGTCAGACCTCTTATCAGACCTCACCTCACCTCCAATCCTCATCTAGTGATATAGAAGGTGTGAGCCTAAATAATAAATGTGTCCTTCCTTTAAATTATCCACTTTACAATTTTTTAATAGTCCCACTTAATATAGCTCCCTTTACAATAATAAGATGCACCACTCTTATTAAAAATTTATTTGATAAAATCATATACCCCTACAAATTTTGTATCCACTTTACAAAATACATTCACCTATGGTAAAAAAAATTAAAAATTCACCCACTAATAATGTCTATCACATATTAAAATTCTCCTCCAATAAAAAAGTGACAATCCCCCATTTAAAAATTGCATCTTAATTTTAAAATAAATTTCCCCTCCTAAAATAATTACCACCACTTAAATAAAGTTATCGGTGGCAAAGGAGTCTAGTTCAAGGAGACTGTAGCACAGAGACCAAACATGGAGGTTGGTAAAAAATGTGGTCAAGAGTTAAAACCAATGCCAAAAACACCATGGAGTGGTAATAGATCCAGCAACAGAAGGTGACATGGGATGATCAGTAGGCAGTGGCTCTATAATGAATAACATTGCATATTTTCAGGACTCCAATATTCTACCAAGTGAAAAATGGATTGATCTATTAGGATTAGAGACTTGTATAGTAGGAGATTGATTGACTAGTAAAAATACCCACCATGAGAGATATGTAACATTCAAAAAAATGGCAAAGCTATTGTGTCTCATTTGATCATGGAGGATGTCAAACTAGGTGAAAGAGAAGATATTTAAAGTAGTAATCATTACATAGAATCTATTTCCTTTTCTAGGTGTTATGAATAAGGATGTCACCAAAGAATAGCTTGAGCTATCTATGCATCCATAAATTTTTTATAGAGTCATTCAAAACAACAAAAAAAGGTAGATCAAATACCATGGCATCTCTTTCACTAAAAATACCACATTCACCATCAACATTACAAGGAAGCCCATTGGTGGTTATGAAAATAAAGGCACAATAACAAAAAATTAATATCGATGAAACAATGCCCTCTAGAAGGCCATGGAGGTAAGCAATAATTTTTTTTTTAATGAAGTAGTTGATTCAAACTTTAAAAAAAAACACCATGGCTTAGAGTTGAAAAGCTACAATTATTTGATGGAAAGAGGAGGGAATATAAGATGTAAGATGTCTAACAAGACTTGAATGGTGTAGGTAGTTGGATGGCTACTTTCATTTTTAGGCTAGATTAGAATTTGGTGAATCTAGGGAGTCTACAGTGGTGGACATGCGCCATAAGGGAACTTCAACAAAGTTTTAATAAATAAAAAGTATTGAGGAGGAGTACAATACATCTATACTAAACATTATAACTTCAATACAAATCACCTTCCAAAGTGGTCTAAAATAGAACAAACCTAAAATGATAGATCAAAGCTATACATATGGTGTACAACCTTGCTTTAAAATAGAACACCTATTTCCAATGCTTTAATTTTGATATATGAAAGTAAACAACACAAAATCCACCAAAGAATTAAATGGTACATACCAATAGGAGATGTATGGCCCAAAAGTTTTGTCAAACAATAGCATAGGTCCTTGAAATAGTGTTGAGAGGATGAGTAGTGGTTGCATGGAGTATCTCTGATACCATGATGGAATGTAAAATTCATTAATGCATTTTAAAGATCACTCCTACATACTATTACTATATCCATAGCATCATCAATTAAATAATATGCACAAAAAATCAAAGTCTCTATTATTGTCTCAATGACAAAATATAAACATTCATAACTTTCTCTCTCCACCATCAGTCTAGGAGAAACATAAGGCATGCCTAATAAATAGGCAAGGAAGGTTTATTATATGCAACAAATAATTTTTTTCACAAGATAAAAATAGGTGGAATGAAATATTTTACATCGCTTTGATTTTTAGTTAAAATTGCACAATATATCCTCACTGAACTTTTTAGTTACAATTACAAATCCAAACCTTGATGGACTTTTTACTTGTAATTGTAAGTCTAGAACCCATCAACTTGGTAGTTGGTTTTCCCACACAAATTTTCCTAGAACCTATTTTTATAAAGGAAATGAAGTTAAAATCGAAAGGACCTAGTGTCCCATTCATCCTAGACTCCAATACTAATGAGATCATAGGCACCTATATAGGTCACATAGACCTAGCTAATGTATAGAATAGGGTAAATGCTAAATTGAAGAATGATTGGATTAAAAGAATTTATGATATTGGATTGCCTTAGGAAGTAGCCTTCCCACTATCAATGTAAACCCCTGAACTTGTGCTCACATTTTCAAATCAATATGATGTAGAGTAGAGGGAAGTAATGAATGATAAAGGGGAAAGGATTCTGAACCTTGACCCTAATTTCATAGATATCGTGTTCCTGATTTCAAAATATGAGAGTTATCTTGATATAAACCATGACTCTTCAAAGAAGTTTTTATTAAGATAACAATATTATATGTCTATGGGTTTTAAATAAATAATGGCTAAAAACCTCTAGACCCACATATAAAATACTACCTAAAACCCTAGCAGGAATACACTTCAAAGATGAAGTGGGTGACATAATCATGCTCTTGCATAGATTTATTCGGAACCTAGATGCCAAGAACTATCAAGATTAGATGTACAAATACTTATAGGTGATCCACCAAAACAAACATTATATCCACTAGGCCCAATTGATTTTAGACTCCATCCAAAAAGAATTGATGGAAGTCCAAACTAAGACAAGTTCTATATGACCTAATACTTGGTCTACATAATATCAATGGGAAAGGCATTCCCAGGATTGAACATAATACCTGATCAGGTCAATAAGGTTTTTAACTAATATCATGACCTCACCCTTGAGGCTATCAAGCAACATTTCAAAAGGGTCAATGATGCTTTCATATATTTCATCATAATTATGTTTGACAAGGAGATAGAAAAGAGAAGATTATTTGATGATTCAACTTCTAAGATCACAAATTGGGGATCATATTTCATTTAATACCCAACATATTCATACATCAAAGTGGGAAGATTCAGTGGTTGTCTTTACACCCTTCCAAGGTATGTAAGTGATAGATGGACTTTAATGGAACTTTTGAGGCCACTTGTAAAAGCTCATAAATTACTTTCAAGCAAACATATGTCAGGGATCCACCTCCCCATTAGCATAGGGAGGTATACTTGCCATTCCCTATCAAAATCCAAATGTGCAGATGCTAAGATGACTCAAATGACCTTAAGAGATCTCGATACAAGGCCATTATATGATGTGACTGGCCATATTACTAGTATATTTAGGATCACCACATATTCCCACATTATTTTTTATGAATATTACTAGGAAGACATGCAAGATGAAGAGGAAGTGAGACTAAGAGATTATTCTAGGATGACCCTAAAATAAATCATATCTTACAACATGGCACTAGTCCCTAAGGACTTAAAAGATGATGAATCTTTAGTTGATAGGGTATACTATGATAATAGTATCTATTCCCAACCTCTTCCACTAGTCAGATGGTCAATATTTAAATCCTTCTCATTAATGGATAGGACCACTCATGTAATAAATAGAATAGTCAAATTTCTAAGGAGAAAACGGGTCAAGGTTACTAAGGAGACCTTGATTATCAGTGATAAGTTGAGATAAGTGAAATGTAATGATCTTGATATTCAATATATGCATAAATACCCTTAAGGTAGGGAAACACCATATAATACTCCTTTAGGAAGGAATAACTCCACAATGTCTCTTCGAGGGGACAACCTCCAATATCCTCTTACAATAGAAGACTCAATGCTTACTTGATATCTTTACCATGATAATCATCTCCTATATATATAAATCTATCTAACCCATGGATGGATAACCTCCTAATCCCAATGTAGGCCAACCATTACCCAATTTACTACTTCCATAAGTTACTCTATTATACTAATATATTGTACCCATATAACTAAGGGGATGTGTGCCACATGTCAGCATCTCCATCAACCTATATACATCAATATATCATATCCCTAGGTACATATCATTACTTCCCTCTTTGACATGTTTTGTCCCCGAACATAAGAAGAAACCAAATAATGAGTGTGCTTCAAATCATTGCACACTTGTCTCCAATCTCGATCATCTAGCCATCCATATGTGATCTTGGTAGGTGATAGCTCTCCAAGCTTGTTTCCAAATTCCCTTATGATCCTCTATTTGTATATATGATCATAATTATACTGCTTTGGTGCCCAAGCATGATTATTCCTCTTTTTATTCCATATACCATATTCTGTTGCACTACTCTAATTCCAACCATGACCATAGTAGGTATTATTCCATGCATAGTCATAGTGATTTCTCCATTCATTCCATGTGCCATAGTAGTTTTTATTTTGATTCCATGCATATCCATAATGATTAGAATTTTTAATTCCTATATAGACAAAATGATTATTGTTATGACACTTCCTCACCTGGTTCCATGATTGTTTCCACTCATGATGATGTGGGTGTCTATATACCTCAATTTTTTCCAATATTTTGACCTTATCCACCTTTGCTTCTACCTCTTTCACCTTTTCCTTATTTGTCCCTTGAGTAGATGAATTGTTCATTTTTAGTGTGTCTTTATCTATATCTTCTAAATCTTCATCATGATATTCATCACCTATTTCAATCTCATCCTCATGATCTACCTAGATTATTATTGGTGCATTTTTCACTATGATATCTTGTAAAGTGATCTTCTTTTTCTTATACCAAAACTTCATGAACTTTTTTTGAACATTAATATTCATTATTTCCAAAGTCTCTAACCATGGATATCCAAGAACTATATCCATATCATCCATATCCAAAGCATAAAAATCTGAATGCAAAACATATTTTTCCATAATGATCTTCACATATTTAAACAGTGAAATATTATTACCATCTACTTGAACCTCCTTGATATTATTTGCTTGAACATGTAGATGCTTGGCCACATTCATGTTAATGAAGTTATACTTGCTGGTAGGGTTTATGGACACAACCACCTTCTTCTTTTGAATGCATCAATGAAATTGAAAAGTTGACTCGGATTTCTTTGGAGCCAAATTATTTGAACCCTTATCATCCAATTCTTCTTCTTCTTATTTTTTTTTCTTCTTCTTCTTCTTCTTCTTCTTCTTCATCTACTTCTTCTTTTATTGCTTCTTATACTACTTCTATTTCTTCTTCTTCTTTTTCTACTACTTCTTCTACTGCTTCTTCTTTTTCTACTTCTTGTTTTATAGCCTAATAATCTAAAAAGATCTATTCCATTTCTTTCCATGAAGAAAATCTTTCTGTTCAGCTCAATTGATCAAACCAATGTAGTGCAAGCCTAGACAAAAAAGGAAGTAATCATCTGTGCCCAAAAGTTTTTGTAAAATAATTCTCCAAAAGGAGACACCATTCTCTAGCATCAATATCATCTTCCCTTGAAAATGTTTGCAACTCCATGATCCACAAAAAAAATTAAGGTTCATGAAACCCTAAAATGTCAAAAATGATCCATAAAATCACAACAAATCACATCAAACAACTCAAAAAATTCTAATTTTTTTATTGTGCTTCTCTTATGTCTGCTTACATCTTCAGTAAAAATTTTGAATAAAAATTCCCTATATCTTGGAAGATATAGAAAAATTATTATAAACCCTTAAATAGCAATAACTCCCTCAAAACGAATCAAAAAATATCTATTTTTTACTATGATTTATTTGAAATATTATCCATATCTAGTAAAAACTTTGTGGAAAAATTCAAAACCAATCAATAGTTATTGATGATTCAAAAAAATTAGGGTTTCGCTCCACAAATTGCCCAAATCAAAGCTCTAATACCACTTGGAATGATCTTAATTATTCAATATATGCAAAAATACCCTTAAGGTAGGGAAACACCATATAATACTCCTTTAGGAAGGAATAACTCCATAATGTCTCTTCGAGGGGACAACCTTCAATATCCTCTTACAATAGAAGACTCAATGCTTACTTGTTATCCTTACCATGATAATCATCTCCTATAAATATACATCTATCTAACCCATGGATGGATAACCTCTTAATCCCAATGTAGGCTGACCGCTACAACATTTACTACTTCCACAAGTTACTCTATTATCCTAATATATTGTACCCATATAACTAACTAAGGGGATGTGTGCCACATGTCAACATCTCCATCAACCCATATACATCAATATATCATATCCCTAGGTATATACTATTACTATATCCATATCATCATCAATTAAATAATATGCACAAAAAATGAAAGTCTCTATTATTGTCTCAATGACAAAATATAAAAATTCATAACTTTCTCTCTCCACCATCAGTCTAGGAGAAACATAAGGCATGCCTAATAAATAGGCAAGGAAGGTTTATTATATGCAAAAAATAATTTTTTTCACAAGATAAAAATAGGTGGAATGAAATATTTTACATCGCTTTGATTTTTAGTTAAAATTGCACAATATATCCTCACTGAACTTTTTAGTTACAATTACAAATCCAAACCTTGATGAACTTTTTACCTGTAATTGTAAGTCTAGAAGCCATCAACTTGGTAGTTGGTTTTCCCACTCAAATTTTCCTAGAACCTATGTTTATAAAGGAAATGAAGTTAAAATCGAAAGGACCTAGTGTCCCACTCATCCTAAACTCCAATACTAATGAGATCATAGGCACCTATATAGGTCACATAGACCTAGCTAATGTATAGAATAGGGTAAATGCTAAATTGAAGAATGATTGGATTAAAAGAATTTATGATATTGGATTGCCTTAGGAAGTAGCCTTCCCACTATCAATGTAAACCCATGAACTTGTGCTCACATTGTCAAATCACTATGATGTAGAGTAGAGGGAAGTAATGAATGATAAAGGGGAAAGGATTCTGAACCTTGACCCTAATTTCATAGATATTGTGTTCCTGATTTCAAAATATGAGAGTTATCTTGATATAAACCATGACTCTTCAAAGAAGTTTTTATTAAGATAACAATATTGTATGTCTACGGGTTTTAAATAAATAATGGCTAAAAACCTCTAGAACCACATATAAAATAATACCTAAAACCTTGACAAGAATACACTTCAAAGATGAAGTGGGTGACATAATCATGCTCTTGCATAGATTTATTCGGAACCTGGATGCCAAGAACTATCAGGATTAGATGTACGAATACATATAGGTGATCCACCAAAACAAACATTATATCCACTAGGCCCAATTGATTTTAGACTCCATCCAAAAAGAATTGATAAAATTCCAAACTATAGACAAGTTCTATATGACCTAATACTTGGTCTACATAATATTAATGGGAAGGGCATTCCTAGGATTGAACATAATACCTGATCATGTCAATAAGGTTTTTAACTACTATCTTGACCTCATCCTTGAGGCTATCAAGCAACATTTCAAAAGGGTCAATGATGCTTTCATATATTTCATCATAATTATGTTTGATAAGGAGATAGAAAAGAGAAGGTTATTTGATGATTCAACTTCTAAGATCACAAATTAGGGATTGTATTTCATTCAATACCCAACATATTCGTACATCAAAGTGGGAGGATTCAGTGGTTGTCTTTACACCCTTCCAAGGTATGTAAGTGATAGATGGGCTTTAATGGAACTTTTGAGGCTGCTTGTAAAAACTCATAAATTATTTTCAAGTAAACATATGTCAGGGATCCACCTCCCCATTAGCATAGGGAGGTATACATGCCATTCCCTATCAAAATACAAATGTGCAGATGCTAAGATGACTCAAATGACCTTAACATATCTCGATGCAAGGCCATTATATGATGTGACTGGCCATATTACTAGTATATTTAGGATCACCACATATTCCCACATTATTTTTTATGAATATTACTAGGAAGACATGCAAGATGAAGAGGAAGTGAGACTAAGAGATTATTCCAGGATGACCCTAAAATAAATCATATCTTACAACATGGCACTAGTCCCTAAGGACTTAAAAGATGATGAATCTTTAGTTGATAGGGTATACTATGATAATATCTATTCCCAACCTCTTCCACTAGTCAGATGGTCAATACTTAAATCCTTCTCATTAATGGGTAGGACCACTCATGTAATAAATAGAATAGTCAACTTTCTAAGGAGAAAATGGGTCAAGGTTACTAAGGAGACCTTGATTATCAGTGATAAGTTGAGATAAGTGAAATATAAGGGTGTGGTAACCAAAATGGAGGGTTCTAGCAGTGGAACCCAAGTAGAATAGGCAGATAGGCTAGTGGTATCACACAAGAGGAAGTAAAAACAAAAGGAGAAAAAAGGTCAATCTAACATGCAATAAGCAACAACATAGAAAATTGATTATATAATGATAAATTCCACTGAGGCCACAACTACTACTCAATAGGAATAAATAGTTCCCCCTCTTACCTCTGATGTTCAACTAATTATAGTAATCCCACCTACTATTTAAACTTACCAATCAACCCAAATAACTACCCCTCCTATTTACACTAGTCCTCTAGTGGAAGTGATTGCACCTTCACCCAACCCATTTGTGCAAGTTGCTTCATTGGTATAAATCAAATCAACACAAGTAGACACTTAGACTTCACTCATCTTCCATATCCACTACTACTCTATTAATCACTAAAACCACCCAACAATACATGGATACAAATTTAGTCATCTTGACTATAATTCCACTAGCCATCAAAACCATTAGAGTCGCTACTATTTTATTTTCATCTCCCATCACAATCCCCATTTTATCAACTCTGAGTGTTCCCAATACCTTGACTCATTCATTCATTATGATAGATTCGACACTTTTATAGGTTCTCCTATTTCAACTACCCATTCCTAACCCTACACTCATGTCATCCCCAAATCCCACACCCCTAGAAAGCACATCAATACTCACTTTACCCATTAAAATAACCATCTCTTTCATTCCATCAATAGCCCAAGCCCCCACCTAGGAGGTGGAGACAAAAGGACCCACTAATACAACTATGGCTTCTCAACCGATAGAGGGGAAAGAAAGAGAAAAATCATTAGCTAAGGATTTAATAAAAATATTGGTGATAAATACAACACTTATCATAGTAATCACTAGTATACCAACTTTATCTATAGATTCATAGAGGATAGTGATAGACTAGCAGGCTACCACCCTAAGATGGCTAGCACAATCATCAATGAAAAAGTAAAAATAAATGGTGTCACCTAACACACTAGACTTTGGTCTATTGGAGGCATCCAAGAGATAAAATGTAGGCCCCAAAACCATATCTAGAATATCATAAGGGGAGAGATATGTGGAAATTTTAGTCCCCCCACAAGACAAACAAAAGGAAGATCTAGTTATGGGGGATTATCAAATATCCAAAGTGCACCTGGGTCATCTTATAAGAGAGGGACTAAAACATGATGTTTAGTTAAACATTAGCTCTCTTTTTTAGAATATAGATAGTTATAAGGTCACAAAGGATGAATTTAAGAATAAATTTGAGTAATTAACAACTTCTCTAAAGAAGTTTATAGAGCTAGTAGGCTAACCAACTCAGTCTCTTGCTTAGTTACCCAATAAAGAAACATTTGAAGTAGTGATAGAGATTATCATTATGGGAAGGGCCATAAAATAATAGGTTGAGGAGCTTATCATGAAAGGAAATAGAGTAATAGAGCTATTAATATACTATTACAAGACTTTGAAATATGATCAGGCATCCTTGAAAGCATAAATAAGCAAATACAAGGAAGATATTGAAAGGTTGAACCTATTCTTCCCAAAATTACAAGTTATTGACCTAACTAAGATTGATACCCTCATTCTAGAGAAGATATTGAAAAGTGATGTAGAGCATGAGGATATGGATAGGGTAGCCCATTTTAGAATCAAGGTACTCATTGAGAGTATTAATAAGGCTAAGGCTACATGTGATAAGGCCACATATACAATCTATGACATTAAATATTTGCTTAGTAGATTATCATGTGAAACAATAGAGTCAAGATCAAATCCTTTTAGTTCATGAGGTTCAAGAAAAGTTTAAAGGAGTGGTCAAGAGAGAGTCATCATGGGATATAATGTTTAACTTGAGTTCCATCCACTGATTCATTAGGTATCATAATACACTAGATCAGATGGGGAAAGACACTCAAGTATATAAGGCTACATCTAGATAACTCTTTGAAATAATGGTATAATGTGAGATAAGTAACTTGTATTCACTTGGTCCTAATGAAGATCTCCTCTAGGAGATCTTCAAAATATTTGATGCTTACATTACAAAAATACAAGCAAAGAAGGATAATGAATCTTCAAAGGTCATGGTTTTATAATAATTCTTTCAACTAATCATAAAAATACATTCTATAAATTACATTTATTTTTTGTAAGAGACATCATAAAACTATAGGTTAAAAATTAAAACTATCATTTTGGCATCTCTTTTAGAGAAAGGGTCACCTGTAATTTTCAAGAATATTTTTGATAGACTTTAAATTGTAAAAGTGAAACTTATAAATTGCACTTTTCTTTTTGATAGAGTTTGAGTTGCTTCACTTGAAAAAACTCTTGTTGTAATTTACACTTTCCATTTTGTCAAAGTTGGATTACTTAAAAAGTTGTAAAAATCTCAACTAAAAAATACAAATTAGGTTTTTCAAGTTATAACCTAAAATACCTAAAAGCATTCAACTTAAATAAGTGTTAGTTAATTTTGGTGCCTCATTCCTTAGAAAAGATAATAGCAACTGAACTCAAATAAAGGGGATGTTTTCATGAAGTTCTTAGATTTTATTGCTCTTCAACTGGGGTATGATTTTGATAGTTCCCTCTCTTTTAAGAGAGTATTTCATATAAATATAGGTACCTTAGTGTATCCCATCTATATTTCTATTATTGGAGAAATTATTTTGCATTTTGAACAATTGATCTACATGTTATAACCTGGAGAATGATAATAGATTGAAGTTTTGTCTTCCTTGTGTGTGTCTTCTTTATGTATGTACAATCTTTTTTATCAATTTTGTGAATGCTTTGATTATTGTTTTAGTCACACAAATTCATTTGTGGTATTATTTATTCCCTTTTGTAACTTTATTGATAAATAATAAATAAATATGTTCCTTATTTGATAAAGATTATGTATTACCTTTGATCTCATATTTGTGTAATATTATGCTTTAACAAACTCACTTATTAAACATTATACTATTTTCATACAAAGCAAGCATTAATTTACACTATAATCATTTGGTGTAATCACCATTTTCCAATTTTACAAATTCATTTCCAAAACTCTTTTCCTCATAAGTCAAACCCTAGTTAAGAGTGAGATCACTAAGAAGTAGTATTTTCAAGTGAACTGGTAATATATCAGTTATACCCAAATTAGTAAAAGGAAGTTAGCCTTCTCTAGAGTTTCACCTCAATTCATCAAGGTCCCATAGCTTGGAGGTGATCCCTTTCTATCATTAGATTTCCCATAGTTTGTAACTGATACTACACAACATAGTACCATGTAAAATCTTAGTGATAATTTTTTTTGGCACACCTGGTGGGACCCAAAGATCATAACTAAGAGATTATTGTTATTCTTAACAAGTGTTGTGCAAGCCTAATACACATTTAAAAATCACTTGGTGACTCCACTGGCTTACAAATTTATGAAATCCAAGTTTATATATGCCAAAGATACATACAAGATCATCTACTAAAGGTAAGAAAATTGACTTACAAGAATTGTCATTCCCATATAAAAAGAAATCAAAATTAGTTGTACCTTATACTAGAATAGATTTAGAAAATTTATTTGCATCTCCTAAAAATACCCATATTTGTTTCATACCTCTTATTATGGCCCTAAGAAATCAAAAATTTATAGACTTCAATAGAGGCAACCCACTTTAGTTAGCCCAGTATGATGATATACCCACCTCGGCTTTGAAAAGCCTTTCATATTTTACTGGTGAAACTTTGACTACTCCCATTGAACACATACAAGACATTACTAACATATGCTCAATTCATAATAGAACATAATAAAATGTTTCAATCAAAGTTCTTGCCTCCTCATTCAAGGGTAAAGTCTTACAATGTTATATAAGTTTACTTCCCAATTCCATACATGTATGGGATGATCTAGGGTCTATCTTACACACACAATTTAAGATAATAGAAACCACCTCTCCCTATTTGAATAACTAACAACTATTCAATGAACTATTCATGAGTTCATAAGTGATTTCAATTTCTACTTTCAAACTATGTGGAATATAATCCTAATGTCGGTCAAGCCAACCCTAAATAATGATTTCCTATATTACTTGAGAGATTTAAATAATGATATAGCTATAATTATTTAGTCAATAGATGACACCACACTCACCAATTCCTATGAAATTACAATAAGAGAAAAAAATTTCCCAATTTAAGATGGAAAAATTTCCCCATGGATTTCAATGCCTCTATTTCTAGAAGTGCCTCCTACACAACCTACCATTGCCCAAATTTCTACCACAAGTAATGAACTAGATTTAATTGCTTCCCTTAATGATGATTTATATGAGGTTAATTCATTTCTTAAAAGCTTTGACAATGACTTGGTAGTGATGAAAAGGCATCGATCCTAAAACTATAGGCCTTATCAGTAAGTTAACCAAACATACCATCCCAATAGGCAGCCATACCAAGGCATTTCACAATCTCAATCAAAAAATGTAATCAAAGCCTCCAAACATTTGATCTCTACCTACACCAAGTACTTATAAAGCTATTGTCACTATTTAGAACAACCTGGCTCAGGAATATGAGTGGTTTTATCTTTATGTTCAACTGCATAATCAGAATGCTTTCCCTATTGTTGTCATCATTCAAGCGTTGATGGTAAAAATCATATCAAACATCCAAGGGTAGCAAGATGAATCTAATTCCCAATAGGAAGATACACAAGAGCCTGGTCAGAATAAAGCTACTCTTTTGAACTAGCAAGAGGAGGATTTTGTTAGTGTACATCAAGAGGAAGCACTAATCATAGGTGGTAGTTTAGTGGAAGAAAATACATGCTATAAGAAGAGGGAAATAGAAAGTGATCAAACCCCTAGGGTTGAGTATGATACAACTTCTAAAGTTATACAATAATCTATAAAAGGCAACACAGTTCAAAGACCACCCAATGTGCCAATGGGCTAGTAAAAGTCAAAATTACCGACCCCAAATCTCATGAAATAAGATATAAATATTATAAAGGAACCAACAAAGGTTGGTAACATTCCTTTCAATTTATTAAAATAAAATAAGAAGACCCACTTGACTGTCACCATGTGTGAATCACTGCTTATTCTAGTATAGAGGGACATTCTTCAAGAAGCTTTAATAAACTTCAAAATAATAGATAAGGTCCCATCTAAGGGACCCACTACTATGATTAATTTGTGTCAGTATCAAATGGACACAAAAACAAGTAAAAATGGTAATCCTCCCCCTTTTTACCTTTCACTCATAATTGGGAAAAATATTGTACATAACTTCATGGTAGACTTAGGGGCTAACAATTCTATTATGCCCAAGAAAATAATTGATGCTCTTGGTATTAAATATATACCTGTCATAAAAGGTATGGTTTAATTGGATGGGATTTATATTCAAATAGTCAAGAATATAAAAGGTTTGAACCTTACCATCCATGCATGCCCGAGATTATCCATATACCAAGATATCTCATTTATTAACCTACCCCCTATTTTGCTATCTGCCTTTCCCAAGACTTCATTGAAAAAATAAGAGGGTACCTATTTTCTTATTGGTACCACATGTTTCTTAGGATGAGATATGGAATAAGAGTGATAATAAGAGTTGAAACAATTGATAAAGACCATATTGATCCATACACTCCTATCCCTATGGATATGAATTGCATATTATAATATTTAGAGTAGGAACTTGATCATGAGGTTGTAACACCTGTGGAACAAACCCCAAACACTCATTTGGATGAATGGGGATCAACTCTCCAATTTGATGCTTATGATTATGTAAAATAAAATGGGTTGGATACATATTGCATTCATTAAAATGATGTAATCATTCCCAAAAGTCATGAAATTAGTTGAGGATCTCCAAGGAATGTTGCAACTTTTCTTCAATGGATTGAGAAGTAGGAATGGTGCAAGTGTAGGTATTGTTTTGAACTCTCCCCAAAAGGAGAGTATTTCTATTCTTTTAGACTTCAGTTAAATTACACTAATAATGTAGCTAAATATGAAGCTTTGATTCAAAGTCTCTAGCTAGAAAAAAAAAGGGAATATAGTACTTACAAGTTTTTAATGACAGTGAACTAATCACTCAGCAAGTAAGATCTAAAATCACAACCAAGAATAACTTGATAAGATATTACAAACATAGGGTTTATTACCTATTAAAAAACTTTACCACTTTAAATATTCAAGTGGTACCAAGAGCATAAAACAAGGATGTTGATCATATGGCCTCAGTAGGTTCCCAATATAACATGCCTGAAGAGATAAAGAAGAATAACTACCAACATGTAAAGTTGATAGTTAGACCATCTAGTCCTAACAATGCAACCAACTAACAAGTTTTTGATAGTGATCAGAAAATTATGAATTTTCTTTAAGAGGTAGCTAAGTTCTTAGACAAAATTATTCAAGACTCTAAGATCAATACAAAGATCAAATCATTTAGTTGCAGACAAACAAATTTCCCATGGAAAGTATCTTCAACTTTGATGATTAGTTGAAAGGTAAAAAGAATAATATCATGGTCAATGAAGGAGATAACAAACTAGTAGTCATTTTAGAGGGTAAAAAATTAAATATCAAAAAGGTATGTGATACTTTTTAAAATTAAGATTTTATTGAGTTATGTCAATTATTTGATGATAACTTCACTTGGAGTTATAAATATCTAAGGGGGATTGACCCTAACATAGCCCAACACATAATAGAACTTGACCCAAATATCAATCTTGTTAGATAGAAATAAATACTGATAAATCCAAAAATAGAATCCTTGATGAAGAGTGAGTTGTCCAAATTGATAGAGGCTAATATCATTTTCCATATCAAACACTCATCTTGGGTTACTAACTTGGTCCTTATAAGGAAAAATAATGATGAAATCAGGCTTTGTGTAGATTTAAGGGACCTAAACAAAGCATCCTTGATGGATAATTATCCCCTTTCACCCATAGGGTAAATTCTTCAAATTGTATTAGGATTTGAAAGGTTTTTCATTTTAGATGGTTATTCTAGATATAACCAAATATTAGTGTAGGAATTAGACCAGTTCGAGACTACTTTCACTAAAAAATGGGGCACATACACCTATAAGAAGATGTCTTTAGATCTAACTAATGCTGGTGCTACATTCTAAAGATCCATGGATATGGCTTTCAGGGGTTTGATAAATGAGATGATCTTGGTGTACCTAGATGAGATCACCATTTATTCAAAACATACTAGCGCACACCTAAATCACTTTAGGAAAGTCTTTGAAAGGTGTAGAAAGTTTGGAGTTTCCCTCAATCCAAAAAGTGTGTTTTCATAGTACATGAAGGGAAATTATTGTGCCACATTGTTTCAAAATAGGGCCTTGCAATATACCTAGAGAGAGTAAGTGATATAACTTCACTAGCACTTTTGAGACATAAAAAGGGATTAAAATGTTTCCTAGGAAGTATCAACATTGTAAGAAGGTTTGTCCCTAATTTTGCCTCCATGGCCAAGTCCCTTACTGCCATGCTTAATAAGGGTGTTAGTTTCAGTTGGACATAGGAAGGAAAAGATAATTTTGAAGCCATCAAGTAGGCTATTTCTCAAGCTCCTACCCTTGTAAACCCGAACTACAAGAATGATTTCATTCTCTATGATTTTATAGGGGAAGGTAGCATATCAACTATTCTGACCCAATAGAATAAAGAATAATTGGAGCAGCCTATATCCTTTTATAGTCAATCCTTGAAGGACTATGATGAAAAGTATAGTTTTGTGGAGAAGAAAGTATATGTTATAATAAAATCTCTCAAAAATTTTAAGCATATGCTCTCTAATAATAAATTTTGCCTGATGGTTGGTCACTAAAGCATCAAGGAGTTCCTGTTAAGCTGGGAAATAAATGAAAAAAGAGTAGTATGGATCACAAAAGTCATGGAATATGACATGAACATCAAAATAACTAAGATCATAAGAGGAAAGAGCTTATGTGAATAGCTTGATTATGACATAAAGACTATTGAGGAATTATCTGATGTAGTACATACTCAACATATATTCTAACTTGCCACTCCATATCTATTCAATAGTTGGTTCAATTTCATGACCATATTCCTATAGACTGGTGAGTACCTGTATGCTTTCTAGTAGTCTAAGAAGAGGTATTTTAGACTCCAGTTTATTCCTTATGTTATTATTGATGGAGCATTGTTTAGGATAGATATGAATGTAGTCATGCTAAGTTACATTGAGTATGATCAAATTCTCAAGGTACTCAAGGAGTTTCATGATGGTCCATCAGGTGAGTATTTATCCATAAGAACTACTTCCATCAAAATAATGATGGGAGACTATTATTGACTAGCCTTATTTAAAGATTCCCATCAATGGGTATAGAATTATGAGAAATATGCCTATTTTGTAGGTAAGGAAATAATAGTAGCTCTCCCTCTAAAAATAATCTAAATTGACCAACCATTTGCCCAATGGGGATTGGATTTCATTAGCCTAATCAATCCACCATAAATTATAGGACACAAATGGGTCCTTATAGCAACTAATTATTTCACAAGATGGATTAAAGTGGTTGTATTTAAATATGCATAGAGGCATCTATCCTAGAGTTCATGGATGATATTGTCATGAGATTTGGTATTCATTACACTATTATCTCAGACAATGCTAAAGATTTTGTGGGCACTCAAGTAAGAGAATGGTTTGTAAGGCATAATGTATACTTGAATACTTTATTCAATTATTACCCACAAGGTAATGGCTTGGCCGAGTCTACCAAAAAAAATCTCATAAAGATTATCAAAAGGATAACCAAAGGACATGGCACCCAAAGTTAAAATCAACACTTGGGGCTAAAAAAATCACTCCCAAGAGAGCAATTGGAAATTATCCATTTATGTGGGTATATGGAAGGGAAGATATAGTTCTGTTGTCAATTGACATACCATCTCTAGACTCAATCATCAATTAGAATTCATTGAAAATGATGAAATGAAAATATGATTGATAGAACTCATGGAGCTAGAAGAAGTTAGGAACTAGTTAATGAAAGTATTGGAAGCAAATCAAGTTCAGATAAAGATAACTTTTTATAAGACTACATTTGATGGGAGATTCAATGAAGGAGATATGGTTCTGAAATGAGATGTTGAATGAGCTAAATCAGGCAAGCATACAAAGTTTGATGTTATATAGATTGGTATATACATCATAACTTAGTGCAAGGGAGTAAATTCATTCCATATATCTAGGTTTGATGGCTCAAAACTACCTATCCCATTTAATGGGATATAACTCAAATTTTGGTTTTGAAGTTGAAATTATTTCCAAAAACATTATATATATATATATATATATATATATATATATATATATATATATATATATATATATATATATATATATATATATATATATATATTAAGTTTAGTTGATTTCCCCAATTAAGTGCTTTAGCACAAGTCAACTCATTAGGAGTCTTTATTTCCTTTTTGTTTTTGTTTTGTTTTTTTCCTATTTTATTCTTGTATAGGCAAAATCCTAATTTTTTTCTTATTTAGCTAGAGTGTGTTAAGACTAAAATTACTCCATGCCCAATGAACTAGAAGGCTACTGAAAAGAAACTAATTAGTAGGAAATCACCCCACATAATTCACCAAAAAAGTTGATCTTTTTGTGTCAAAAATGTTAAAACATCTTATACCCTAAGGGAGTTTGACTAATTTTTTTGAAAAAAGGCTTAAAGTGACAAGGAAACCCTTTTTCAATACCAAGCAAAAACCAAAGATTTGGGTACAAATTACAACTTGAAAAGTTACAAATTGCATCCAAACCTTTGCTTCCTACTTTTCACATACCTAGTGGAAACCAGAGGTTTGATTACAATTTTTATCTTTACAAAGTTAAAAATTATAACCCAACCTCCACTTCCCACTTTCCCAATGTCTAGCTTAAATCAAAGGTTTGATTGAAATTTTAAACTTTGCAAGTTGCAAATTTCAAGTAAACCTTGCTTTCTACCATTTACTACACTCATAAACTCTGATTTCATATTAAAACTTACACATTTTCAAAGTGCAATAAAAGTTCCACTTCCCACCATCTACCCTACCCACATAAACTAGAACTTGGTTTCACTTTGTAACTTTCAAAGTTATAAAGAACACCTCATGTTCTGCTTTCCTACTTCCATCATGCCAAACCACATGGCAGAAAGTAGAGGTCAGAATGCAAAATGCAATTTTACAAATTTGTAAAATTACACCATAAATTTGAAACCCCACTTCTCTCACCATTTCCCCAACCATCTACCTAATTAGCATTTATTATAGGGTTATATTAATGAAACTAGGATTTTTTGGGAAAACATTGTTTAACATTACAAAAATGGATTTGGAGCTTTGTATATCGATAAGTTTTTCAAGTGATCACTAAGCCATGCCTCCCAACACTTTTTAAACACCATGACCACCACCATCATCCTTTTTAATCATGGTACTCCTCTATTTTCCCTATGTTTTCCATCAAAGCATACATTTCCTTTAAAATCATGCAAAGATTCCTATCTTTGAAAATATAGGGTATTCATTTTACTTGCTTGAATTTTCCCAAAAAAAATTCTACATTTTTGAGTTTTTATCAAATCATATTTCTAATCATTTACCTATCTTGTAGGAAATCTAAGGTTTTAGAAACTTAATTAAATCTTGAATATTCCCTCGAGATTCTTTACACAAACCCCATGAAAATCCCCATTGTAAAATAAACTCCCAAAACCCATGAAAATATGACCTATAATAACAAGCCTAAACCCCATTAGAACCTTCATCAAAATTTGAAAGTGCAAATTTCAAGTCCAAACTCCATCAAAAATTTTAGTTTAAATTTCACAATATATCCATACTAGACTTTTCAGTTGTAATTGAAAGCCCAAACCCTGTCAGACTTTTTACCTATAATTGCAAGTCCAGAACTTACCAACTCTATAGTTGGTTTTCCAACACCAATTTTCCCAAAACCTATGTTTGGAAAGGAAATGAAATTCAAATCAAAGGGACCTTATGTCCCACTCATCTTGGACTCCAATAATAATGAGATCACATACACATATCTAGGCCACATGGAACTAGTTGATTTATGGAATAGGAAGAATGATTGGATTCAAAGCATTTATGATAGTGGATTGACTCAGGTAGCAACCTTCCCATTATTAGTGCAGATCCTTGAGCTTGTGCTCACATTGGTAAAGCACTATGATGCAAAGAAGAAGGAAGTAGTGAATGACAAAGGGGAAAGGATTCTGAACCTTGACCCTAATTTCATAGATACCATGTTCTTGATTCTCGAATATGAGATTTATCTTGATATAACCCATGACTCTTCAAATAAGTTTCATCTAGATAATAATATTGTATGTCTATAAGTTGTAAATAAGAAATGGTTAAAAACCTCTAGACCCACATCTACAAGACTACCTAAAACCCTAGTAAGAATAAACTTCAAGGATGAAGTGGGTGACATGATCATAATATTACATAGAGTTATTGGGAAACCAGATGCCAATAACTATCAGGATTGGATGTACTAATACATCTAGGTGATCCACAAAAACAAATAGTATATCCACTAAACTCGAATGATTTTTGACTCCATCTACAAATAATTGATGGAAGTCCCAACTATAGGAAAGTTCTACATGACCTCATACTTAGTCTACATATTATCAAAGGGAAGAGCATTCTCAATATTGAACATAGTACTTGATTAGGTTAATAACGTTTTTAACTACTATCCTGACCTCACCCTTGAGGCTAGCAAGAAACTTTTCAAAATGGTCAATGATGATTTCATATATTGTATCATAATTATGTTTGACAAGGATCTAGAAAAGAGAAGATTCTTTGATGTCACAACTTCTAAGATCACAAATTGGGGATCATATTTCATTCAATTGTGGAAGGATTTAGTGGTTGTCCTTACACCTTATAATTTATGTAAATTATAGATGGGATCTAATGGAACTTGTGAGGCAACTTGTAGAAACTCACAAATTGTTGTCAAGAAAACATAAGTCAGGGATCCACTTCCCCATCAACATAAAAAGGTATGTATGCCCTTCCCTATCAAAATTCAAATATGCATATGATGATATGACTCAAATGAATTTAATATCTCTCAATGTAATGTTATTTTATGACATGACTAGACACATTACTAGTGTATAGGGGATAACCACATATTTTCATGTTCCTTTTTATGAAGATTACTAGGAAGACATGCAAGATGAAGAGAAAGTAAGACTAAGAGATTATTTCAGGATGACCCTAGAACAAATCAAAACTTACAACATGGTACCAACCCCTAAGGACTTAAAAGATGATGAATCTCTAGTTGAGATGGTATACTATGATAATAAGATCTATTTCAAACCTCTTCCACTAGTTAGGTAGTCCATACTTGAATCCTTCTCATTGATGGATAAGACCACTCATGTAATAAATAGAACATTCAACTGGCTATGGAGCAAAGGGGTCAAGGTTATTAAGGAGACCTTGAGTATTAGTGATAAGTTGAGATAAGTGAAAGAGAAGGGTGTGGTAATAATAGTGAATTGTTACAATAGTGGAACCCAAGTATAACATGTAGATAGGCCAATGGTATCACACAAGAGGAAGCAAAAATAAAAGGTTGAAAGAGGTCAATCCAACATCCAATAAATAATAGCATAGAAAATTGATCAGCAAATGCCAACTTACATCAAATGCATAGTTGTTGATCAATAGGCACAAATAGTTACCCCTCCTATCTTTGATGTTCAACCAATTATATTACTCCTACCTCCTATTTCCACTACCCAATCAAGCCAAATAGTTACCCCTCTTATTTCCGCTAGTCCTCTAGTGAAAGTGATTTCACCTTCATTCGACCCATCTATTCAAGTTATTTCTTTGGAAAAAATCCAATCAACACAAGTGGATACTCAAAATCCACCTTCACCTCCCTCTTCTATAATCATTTCCACCTCATCTCCCATATCCACTACTACTCCATTAATCACTAACACCACCTAGCAGTTCATGACTATGGATTCGGTCATCTTGACTATAATCCCACTATCCATCCCAACCATTGGGATAGCTACTACTTGATTATCATCTCCCATCACATTCCCCTTTTTATTAACTCTAAGTGTTCCCACCACCTTGATTGATTTATTTGTTGCCCTAGATTCCACACTTCCATAGGTTCCCCTATTTCAACTACCTATGCCTATCCCTCCACTCATATTACTATTGATGTGGTGGATTGCACCCTCTAAAGGGAGGCTCAACTCTCTTCATCCACGTGACACAATGGAGACATCCCTCTTGCTGTGTATGGTAAACATGAGGGATGAATATCTAGATTAGGGGATAGCTCCCCTTAATGCACCTTGAATCCCTAGATCTCCTACTGCTAATAATGGGGGGGTTAAAAAGGGAGAGAAATATTGAAATTAGAACCTAAAATAAAGCACTGATGCACCAAAATAGTTGGTCTACTTAGCTTTGACATACACTTTACACCAAGAACAAGCTGATATAAACTTCATTTGACATGACAAACTATTCTACATCAGTGTTTCAATAGAGGGTCCTATGGAGATACAGGGAGGAAGAACTACTAGAGGTGTTCTAAGACACACTATGGCAACCTATTCACATGTGCCTATACTCTACTATGGACACTTCTTGTTGACCTACAAAATAAGAACTCACAATACACTAGACATGATGGAATCATTTTGTGAAAGCATGAAATAAAATGACTTAACACAAGACAAAACCATAGACATATGCAAAAGTGCAAACTTAAATGGAGGTAAAAATGCTATGTCTTGATTCAAGGTAAATTCTTATAGGGCTTTGCCATACAAGATGAGAAATATTTTTTCAAATGAGAAGTTAAAAATATATATAGAACTAGAAACAAGATAGCTAATAAATTAAAGAGTAGAAACCCATGTTGAGTTAAACACTTCTAAGACAAGAGACCATGCTACTATCATATTCTTCAAACTATGTATGGGAGAGCCATGTTGTAGATGTCCAAGCCACCACCCTTGTTATCATAGGCTTGAAAAAGCATGGGATACTCCTTATAACAACTAACAAATCCATCCCCAAGTTTTTGTGGCTAGACCATGCTGTCAAGAATCTAGAACAACAAACATGCTCTGATTCCACTGTTAGGATTAGGAAGCACAATTGATTACCATGTACAAGCAACTAAACGTGGAATTTAACCAAAATGCACAAGTAACTAGAGTTTAGAAATAACACAGAATATGAGAGACAATACCCAATTGTATTAATACTCTTCCAAAAATAAATTACAATGAAGAGACGCCACACTCTTCCACACCTTATAGGCTTCCCATACCAAGTGTACAGTAATTCACCTTCAAGAGTTCACTCTCTCAATTACGGTCCCAACAACAACTCAAGCATAGAGTTGTTGTTCACCTCCAACCAGTCAGTATCACTACTACCAATACACAAGTGTTCCACGCACTCCAAATCTGAGTACACACCATACTCCAAGTACTCAACGTACTCTAAGTAGATCTTACCTGATCTTGCTACCTATTGTGTTGCTATCACCTTTGATCTTACTACCCTGCAAATCTCCTTTGACCTCGCACACACACACACTTGCAAATCAATGATCTTACTTACCATGTAGATCTCTCTACATCCTGAAGAACCCTTGTTCTTGCCTCACCAAGTCCTTATGATTCTCCAAACCAGTACCCCGATGGATCTTCTACCTGATCTTGCAACAACCTATAGATCTACTTGATCATACACACTCGGCACCCTTATGGAACTAGGAGGAACTACCCTTGCTCTCTTCACACTGAAGGAGCTAACCAAGCTCTCTCAAACTAGAACAAATTACAATACAGCCCATGAGTCTATTATATAGATCTCATGCAAAAAATAATTAGACATCCAATTACAATAATTAGATCCGTAGCTCTAAGACTAAAATTAGCCTTTAACATGCAAACAACCGGTTCGTTAACAAACTGTCCTTGAAACTCATAGTTTTGAACTGCACAGGTGACCGACATTAGTCCCTGTCTATTTGGAGGTGACCGACATCAGCCAACTCCTGCCGATGTCGATTGCCATCCTATCTACCCCTAACTGACATTGGTTGGCCTGACCGACGTCGGTGACTGTGACACTCAACACCCTCCTCCTCCATGTTTGCATCAGTGAAGCTTTTAGCTCCACAACCTAACACATGCCCTCTTTAATGATGGGCACAACTGGTTATGTATTAATGGTGAAGCATGAAAACATAGGTTTCTCTCCTCTATAGTTTGAAAACTAATCTATTTTATTGGTTTTTAGTAGATATATTTCACCAAATGTATTAATTCTCCTTGATAAGATGTCTATGCCACTTGTCTTAGTTTGAGTGGTCATTGATTCTACCTTTTGACCTTGTTGGCTGCTAAAATTATTGTGTTTTATATTTTTCCACTCTTTACTTTACCCATGTTTTGTCTCTTCCTTGCCTTCTCCTTTGCCTTGGATTCTTCTTTGCTTGTCTTTGACTTATCAGACCTTCAGGTTATCAACAGTCTCTACTCCTTCTCTGGCCTTCATCTTTATTCTTTTCTCTGCCTTCCAGGTTTTGACCCTTCACTCTTTATCGTATTTTCTTTTAGTAATTACTTTATTTATATCTCTTCTTCTCCCTTAATTTAGTCTTCTCTTTGTTTGATTTGGGCATCAACTTTTAGGCTTCTACAATCGATGAATTTATTTAGATAAAATGTCCAAAGGAATTCCTTCAGATATTTTATCTATAAAAATTCTTGATTGGTTCCTCTCTTTGCCTTCCTT
Organism: Torreya grandis; assembly: GCA_037957365.1. Taxonomy (NCBI): domain Eukaryota; kingdom Viridiplantae; phylum Streptophyta; class Pinopsida; order Cupressales; family Taxaceae; genus Torreya; species Torreya grandis. The sequence continues at coordinate 3,850,152 of JARHVA010000995.1, read as the reverse complement.
TGTTTTTGGCTCTTCAATGGCTTTTGTTTCCCAATTTCATTTAAACTTTTTTCAAAGGAATTCCTTTATTTTTTTTGGTTTGTTCGGCCTCCTCCTTTGTTTTGTGTTTTTTTCCATGTTTTCCTTCAAACAAAATGTCTGAAGGAATTCCTTCAGACATTTTATTTGAAGGAATTATTTCTTTTGATTACTTCTTTTCTCAAAGGGCACATGCCCTTTTGGGGCCTTTTGTATTTTTTATTTACTTACTCCTAGTGTCCTTAGAAAGGGCACTTGGCTTCCTAAATTACCCTTTAAGGAAATTGTAATGGTCTCTTTTCCTACCTAGGTGCCCTCTGCAAGGGTTTCTTTCATCCAAAAATGCCCTTTAGGCTTTTTGAAATGGTCTTCATATTTCTCAATGTGCCCTCCATAAGGGTTTTTTCATTCAAAAGTGCCCTTCAGGGTTTCTTTAATTGCCCTTCAGAAAAGTGAAAGTCCACTTCCTTTTCTTGGTTTCCTTCGAAGAAATTCATTGCCTTGGTGAGCACGCTAGACCAAATTGGGTTCTTCAACGTAAACAACTCATGAATATTTCAAGTAAAAACACTTTGAAAACCTGATTCTTTCTTGATAGACCATTTTGGACTTCCTAAGAGCTTCTACTTTATGTTTCACATCGACTTCAGTTGATAAGGTAAATAAGTAAAGACACTTGGAAACCCTGATTTGGTCTATTAAAACCAAATCAGGTTTTGCCAGTGACTTTACTTATAAAAATTTATATGTAAAGATGATTACAAAGTTTGAATAACACTACAAGGACCAAATTGGGTTTATTAAGCAAATTGACATATGAAACTTTCATAAGTAAAGTCATTTGGAAAACGTGATTTGGTTTGTGAAGACCAAATCAAGTTTTGCAAGTGACTTAGCTTATGAAAATTTCATAAGTTAAGTGATTTTTAAAGCCTAAAATTCACCACTGTAGGTGAAGTAACTACACTTGACAAACCCAAAATGCACTTGGCTAAACAAAATGATAAAACACTTAGATTTTTCATGGAACAAGTCTGACAGGGGGTATTTTGCACAAGGCAGCTAAGGGATGATTTAGCCAAATTGTGGATGTGAAAGACTCTTTGCAAATAAAAAAGAGGGGGTGCCTAATTTTGGTCTATAGGACTAAAAATTAGTCAACACATTTGGTGACTCATAGGGGAAGCATGCCTATTATGCTTGGGAAGAGTAGTTGCCTCTAAGTCCATTGGGCATGGAGTTATGATGCATCTTGAAGAAGTTAATAAAAGCCTTGTGAGGACCTATGAACTAAAAAATATTTTACCTCAAACACAAGGAAAACATACACAATAAAGGCTGAAAAACTACACACACATGTGTAATAGCATTTAGGGGAAATGAAAGACACACAACTGAAAGCAAACTACTATGTATAACTAAATAGATACATTTTCCTCCCTCCTAGATCAAAGGGAAAACTTATTAAGTCTCCTTCATGGCAAGAGAACTTATGGTGCTAGATAAGTGGCTGAATGGAATGGAGACTTGGTGACTTGCTCTTTTTCCCTGCCACCTTGATTGGCTTGTATCCAAATGAATTAGGGTCAAATATGCTTCCAACATATATGTATTCATATTACTCTTGGAAGCTTGCCTCATGTTGTCCCTTCATGCTAGTGTATCTCACCAATGAGTCAATGGTTGCTAGTTCATCACCATAGGGATCATCTAACTCATAACCTCTTGATATGCATAATGGATTGACTTGTTCCCTTCTACCTCAGTGAAGAGCCTATCGAACATATCTTCTACTTCATCATGGCTTTTTTGAAGAAGGGTGACTATTTTGATGTTTGAAATGAGATCACATACTGCTCGCTCATCCCATAGAACATCACCCTCTTGCTCAAGGATCTCTTTTCAAATATTTTATCAAGATGGATAAGCCTCTCCTTTTCTTACTAAAAAATAAGAGTCTCTAGTTATTTAAATGCATGCTCTTGATCCTCTTCCAACTTGAGTCCTATGGCATGGTCATTCTCCTCATCAAAGCAATAAGGAAGTTCATAAAACAAGGGAGGAGAGAGCTCACCATGCTTACATTCCCCATCATTATTGACAAATAAAGTTTGTCAACCTCTTCTTCATATTGTTGGAACATCCACATGTATGCAGGACCTATGTCATCTCCATTACTGATGATGTCTTGAAAGGGAGCATCTATGATGATCTCATCCTCATTATCACTCATGATAGCATCTTGGGAAGCTATAAATTAGATCTTCTCTTCTTCACTTACCTCTTTCAAAATAGGTTCCTCCTTAAGAAGGAATGGAGTGGATTGTTGATGGACAAACTCATGTGGAAGAGGAGGCAATCCTTGAGCTAGAATCAAATGATTTTCTTCATTACATTTGGACAACACTTCATCTAAATCAGATGTGGCTTGATATCTCTCTTGAAGGAGTGTAGATGGGGTGTGTTCAGACGTAATATCTTCTACTTGGTCTAAACCATCCACCACACCTTGGCTAAGGAACCTCATTTTGGACTCCAATGTTGTAATTTTCTTGGCTATATTCTATTGGAAGAGCCTTTCTTGGATATCATCATCATCATGAGTAGGAGCAACTTCATATTTTTCAAGGCTTGAGAAAAACCTTTCTTCTCCTCCTTCCTACCCCATAATTCCATTGTTTCCTTCCAACTAATGACCTTGGGGCTAAAAATCTTCTCGTGAGAATAGGCAGAAGCTTCATCATTTCCAAGGCCCTGAGCTGGTTCATGGTATTCCCTCCTTAAACTTGCAATCTTGACATCCTGTTGAAAGACTTGAGGAGGTTGAGGAAGACTAGGAAGAGATTTTTGATGCACAAGAAGAGTTTCTTGAAGAGAGGCGTGATATTTATCAAAAGGCATATGATGACTCCCTTCAGAGGAAGATTCACAATCTAAGGAATTAATAAGGTTCATTTCCATGGGAGGCTATTCTCATGCCCTTTGGTGTTGAAAATATAGGTTCAAGGGATTAAGAGTAGGAGTGGTTAATGCATCAGATGAGCTAGAGTGAGCAAGTGTTATTTGGTAGAAAGGATTTGGTTCACAAGACGGGGCTTTATTTAGAATAGGAAGGGGCTGATTTGGAATGGGATAAGGCACACAATGTTGATTAACTTGAATGAATAGACTCTTCCATTTTGATACTTCCTCATTCATGGATTTTAAGGCCTGAGCTTGCCTTAATAATCACTCCTCTTTATACATAAAAGCATGTGGATATCTATTCTACTCCTCAAATTTGTTTATCTCCATCATTTTCTTCTCAAACTCCAGCATTATCTCCCTTACACTGGTGAAGGGGAACTAGAAGATATGTTTGAGGTGATTCCATGAACAACTTGAGCTTGGTTAAAACTATATGAAGTAACATGAGGCCCATGTTGCTTAGTAATGGGATTATACATACCAAAGTGATTTCTTGATGGGACTAGGACTACTTAACTAGTTGATTTAACTTAGAGTCACCATTGGTGTCAATGAAAATCCTCCAAAGGCTAATTGTTTGAAGAACACACCAAAAAATTTCAACTCTTTGGATAAAATACTTGTCCCATCAAGAATGCCAGAAACTGTTGACATGGAGGATTGTACTGTCTGAAGGGAGGCTGAACTCTATTCATCAATTTGATACAATGGAGACATCCCTCTTACTATGGGTGGCAAACATGAGGGATAAATCTCTAGATTAGGGGATAGCTCCCCTTGATTCACCTTGAGGCCCTAGATCTCCTACTATTAATCATGGGGGGGTGAAGAGGGAGAGAAATACTGAAATTAGAACCTAAACTAAAGTAGTGATGCACCAAAATGGTTGGTCTACTTATATTTGACATACACTTTACACTAAGAACAAGTTGATATATAGTTCATTTGACATGATAAAATCTTCTACATCAGTGCTTTAATAGGGGTTCATATGGAGATATAGGGAGGAAAAACTACCAAAGGTGTTCTAAGACACACTATGGTAGCCTATTCACATGTGCCTATACTCTACTATGGACACTTCTTGCTGACCTATAAAAGAAGAACTCATAATACACTAGACAAGTTGGAATCATTTTATGAAATCATGAAATAAAATGACTTAACATAAGATAAAACCATAAACATATGCAAAAGTATAAACTCAAATGGAGGTAAAAATGTTATGTCTTGATTCAAGGTAAATTCCTGTAGGGCTTCACCATACAAGTTGAGAGATATTTTTTCAAATGAGAAGTTAAAAATATATAGATAACTAGAAATAAGATAGATAACAAATCAATGAATAGAAACCTATGCTGAGTCAAACACTTATGAGATAAGAGACCATGTTGCCACCATATTCTTCAAACTATTTTTGGGAGAGCCATGTTGTAGATGTCCAATTTACTGCCATTATTTTCCTAGGCATAAAAAATCATGGGATACTCCTTCTAGCAACTGACAAATCCATTCCCAAGTTGTTGTGGCTGGACCATGCTCTCTTCAATGTTGGGTACAACTAGCTATGCATTAATAGTGAAGTATGAAAACATGGGATGCTCTCCTCTATAGTTTAAAAATAATCTCTTTTATTGGTTTTTGGTAGATATATTTCACCAAATGTATCAATTCTCCTTGATGAGTTATCTATGCCACTTGTCTTGGTCTGAGTCGTCATTGATTCTACCTTTTGACCTTGTCAACTACTGGAACTATTTTTTGCTTTGTCTTTTTTTGCTCTTTACTTTGCTTGTGTTTTGTCTCTTCTTTGCCTTCTCCTTTGCTTGTCTTTGACTTATCGAGCCTTTAGGTTCTTGGTGGTCTCTACTCCTTCTCGGGCCTTTGTCTTTGTTCTTTTCTCCACCTTCTAGGTTCTGACCCTCTCCCATTTTTTTTGTCACATATTCTTATTCTTGCTCACTCTTTATCTTATTTTCTTCTGACACTTTCTTTCATTGTATCTCTTCTTCTCCCTTGCTTTGGCCTTCTCTTTGTTTGATTTGGGCATCAACTTTTGGTCTTCTACAATTGATGAATTTCTTTGGATAAAATGTCTGAAGGAATCCCTTCAGATATTTTATCTGAAGGAATTCTCAATTGGTTCCTCTCTTTGCATTCCTTTATCTTTGGATTTTAGTGGCCTTTGTTTCTTAATTTCCTTCAAACTTTTATTTGAAGTAATTCCTTCATGCTTTTTGGTTTTTTTGGCCTCCTCCTTTATTTTAGGATTTTTGCCACATTTTTCTTTAGACAAGATGTCTAAAGGAATTCCTTTGGACATTTTGTCTGAAGGAATTCTTTCTTTTGATTGCTTATTTTCTCTAAGGACATGTGCCCTTCAAGCCTTTTATCTTCATTTTTCACTTACTCTTTATGCCCTCAACAAGGGCACTTGGATTCCCAAATTACACTTTAGGTAAATTGCAATGGTCTCTTTTCCTTCCCAAGTGCCCTCTGCAAGGGTTTCTTTCATCCAAAAGTGCCCTTCAGGATTTTTGAAATGGTCTTCATATTTCTCAAGGTGCCCTCCATAAGGGTTTCTTTCATCCAAAAGTTCCCTTTAGGCTTTCTTCAATTGTCATTTAGAAAATTGAAATTCCACTTCCTTTGTTTGGTGTCCTCTGAATAAATTCATTGTCTTGGCGAGCATGCTAGACCAAACTAGGTTCTTCAACGTAAACAACTCATGAAGCTTTCAAGTAAAATCACTTTTAAACCTGATTCCTTCTTGATAGACCATTTGGACTTCCTAAGAGCTTCTACTTTAGGTTTCACATCAACTTTAGCTAATAAGGCAAATAAGTAAAGACACTTGGAAAACTTGATTTGGTTTATTAAGACCAAATCAAGTTTTGTAAGTGACTTTACTTATAAACCTTTATAAGTAAAGACACTTACAAATTCTGAATAACACTACAAGGACCAAATCATGTTTATTAAGTGTTAGGTTGTGGAGCTAAAAGCTTCACCAGGATGCAAATAGGAGAAGTTACGGAGGATGCAGAGTTGCAAAATCAGTTACAGGGAAACTGGAGTCGGTCTGATCAACCGACGTCGATCAGATAGCAAAGAGGAAGCAACTGGCGTCGGTCACCAGTCGGCCGACATCGGTCATGGAGGAGCCGACGTCGGCAGCCTGTGCGAGAACAGGTAGTTTGCATGTTGAGTTTGGAGAGTCTATTTTGAGACTGTTAGTTTGCATGTTGAAGGCTATTCCTAGTCTTGAGTTGCGTGTCTAATTATTGTAATTAGGTTAGTCTAATTATTGTAAGCATGAGATCTATATATGGACTCATGGGTTGTATTGTAAACTTGTAGCTAGAGAGTAAGAGAGCAATAAGCTCCTTCTGAGAGAAGAGAGCAATGGTGTGTTCCTCCTAGTGCCGCAGTACCAAGGTGGGTACTGGTTTGGAGAATCAGTAGGGTTCTTCATATTTGTATGATCTTGGTTAGCAGGTGAGCATGGCTTCTTTTGGAGATCTATAATGGTGAGTAAGGTCTAGTGATTTGCAGGTAGCAGTAGAGAGCATGGGATCTACTTGGAGTATGGTTGTGTACTTGGTGAACTGGCAGTGTGTTACTAACTGGTTGGAGAGGTGAACATCAATTCTATATTGGATTTGATTGTTGTGACCAAGAGAGAGAGGGAAGAAGATCTTGAGGTGTGGTGAACCTTTGAGGTGGAAGAAGAAGTGGCATCTTCTTTATTGTATACTCTTCTGAGTGATTATTAATACAATTGTGTATTATCTCTCAATTCCTGTGCTGTTTCATATTTCTAGTTACTTATTGATTCTGGTTAAATTCCGTGTTTAGTTGCTAATACAAGAAGTAATCATATGTGCTCTAATTGGTGGAGCAAGATCCTGACAAAGTAGGGATCAGAGCATGTTTATTGTTCTAGGTTTCTCTGACACGTGGTATCAGAGCTTTTGGTTGGGTTGACTAACAGGGGGTTTCAGATCTGGTAGTGTTTTTGATTACAGGTCACTCACAGGGGTTTCAGATTGAGTGGGAGTATAGCAATGGCAGAAGAAAGTAAGCTATGAATGGAAAAACTGAATAGCATGAATGGTCTGATTGATGGAAAGAAGGAGCAGGTAAAAAGAGATTGTTGGTCGGTAGAAGATCAATGCGTAGAAGCATATGTTATAGGTAATATTGCATAGGATGTTTTGGATAAAGTGGAATCTTTGATTACAGATTCTTTTGCCTCTTTCCATACAGCCCGAAATAGAGCATCTTTTCATGGGTATGTCTTTGGAGACTTTGGAGAGATTTATTTAGGGGTTGGAGAGCCTTGTCAAATGATTGACGAAGGGGAAGTGAAGCTGAAATTGTAGATGGATGACACATAGTGGTTGAAGGAAGTCATGCAGGTACCAGTCTTGGAGATTAGTCTAATTTCTTCAGGAAATTTGGGTGATGAGAGATGCACTATAACTCTCATAGCGGATACACTTGAATTAGATGGTGGTAAGAAAGTAGGTATCCTTTATCTATCTACTTATATTGCTGATTCACCTTTTGTTGCAGAGATGTGGCTTCATAGGCTTAGTCACATATGTAGAAGGAGAATGCAGGTTTTGAAGCGAAAGTCAGATGTCTTTGACAAGCTAAAGAATTGGAAAGCCTTGGTGTTCATGGAGGAGATGATGGATAGAGATCAGGTGAGGAAACTGAATTATTCTAAGCAGATCAGGTTTGATTTGATCAAGATTTTAATCCATGGAGAGCTCGTGGGTAAAAATTTATCACTCACAGATGAACACAGGTACCGGCATTGGTCATAAAGCAACCGACATCGGCAATAGGAAGATCGAAATCGGTCATGAAGGAACTGATGTCGGTAGGAGGGACACCGACGTTGGCCAGGGAGATGACATTGGCAGTCAGGTTCAGTACAGGGAGCCGACATCGGTCGAAAATAGACTGGGAGATGGCCGAGATCAGTCACTGGTATGGATAGTGGGTGGATAGTAAGCTGTCAACAAGTCTCAAATGCTCATGTTGAGGTTAGAAAGGATAAGTGAACCTCATATTCGTTGTTCACCTTCTTTATATTGCTTATTGATGGTCAAGAACCAGGAAGATAGAAGAGGCAATACAGGTAGAATCTAGATACAGTGGGAGCTTGGCATGGATGAGGAGTGTGAGTCCTTGGAGAAGAACCAAATAGGTATTTGTTGGTAGAGTTGTCAGCTAGAAGTAAGCATTGAGAGATGGAATGGATTCCCAAGTTAAAGAAGAGAGTGGATGGATACAAGAGACAGAAGGCCAAGGCATATGGTCTTAAAGAAACTGTAGGATAGTGGTACAGGTTTTGATAGTTGGATGACTAAGCATGGCTTTAGTCAATGTCAGTGTAACTATTGTGGTTTTATCTTACCAAGTAGATGATGGTCACAACATCATCTTGTTACTGTATGTGGGTGATTTACTAGTAGGTTTGTACATACAGGTATTTGCTGAGCTAAGGGTAAGGTTAGTTCAGAGGTGTGTCATGAAGAATTTGGAGCAAGGAAATTCTTTGGCATAAGAGACATGGAGATTTTATCTCTAGTGGGAGCTGATGTGAAGACGGTGTTGGTGGGGTTCATGATGTAGGATGCAGAATCAGAAAGCACACCAAGGGCTGGACAGTTCAAGCTTAGCTTGAAACAGGGTTCGAAATCACATGAGGTCTAGTGTAGACTTGAGTTGTTTTCCCAAGTAGTGGGGGTTGTCAGAAAGTATGGAGCCAATTCGGGGAAGGAGTACTGGAGGGCAGTTCAGTGGGACTAGCAGCAGGTATTCTTGTTATGCAGGGTTAAGTTCTTCACTACATGGATATGTAGGTTCGGATGTGGCAAGTTACTTTAATGACAGGTGTAGCATCATGGGATGTGTGGTGGTTGGTCTTCAGGATTGATCTTGAAGAGGAATACAAGCCAAGGAATAATTTAGACGGTGTACAGGTATAGGTGCAGCTATTTATCTCCAAGTGGGAGATTGTTAGGTTGTGGAGCTAAAAGCTTCACCAAGATGTAAACATGAGAAGTTACGAAGGATGCAGAGTTGCAGAATCAGTTGTAAGGAAACTGGCATCGGTCTGATCAACTGACGTCAGTCAGATAACAAAGAGGAAGCAAACGGCATCGGTCACCAGTCGGCCGACATCGGTCATGGAGGAGCCGACGTCGGCAGCCTGTGCGAGAACAAGTAGTTTGCATGTTGAGTCTGGAGAGTCTATTTTGAGACTGTTAGTTTGAATGTTGAAGGCTAGTCCTAATCTTGAGTTGTGTGTCTAATTATTGTAATTAGGTTAGTCTAATTATTGTAAGCATGAGATCTATATATGGACTCATGGGTTGTATTGTAAACTTGTAGCTAGAGAGTAAGAGAGCAATAAGCTCCTTCTGAGAGAAGAGAGCAATGGTGCGTTCCTCCTAGTGCCGTAGTACCAAGGTGGGTACTGGTTTGGAGAATCAGTAGGGTTCTTCATATTTGTATGATCTTGGTCAGCAGGTGAGCATGGCTTCTTTTGGAGATCTACAATGGTGAGTAAGGTCTAGTGATTTGCAGGTAGCAGCAGAGAGCATGGGATCTACTTGGAGTACGGTTGTGTACTTGGTGAATTGGCAGTGTGTTACTGACTGGTTGGAGAGGTGAACATCAATTCTATATTGGATTTGATTATTGTGACCAAGACAGAGAGGGAAGAAGATCTTGAGGTGTGGCGAACCTTTGAGGTGGAAGAAGAAGTGGCATCTTCTTTATTGTATACTCTTCTGAGTGATTATTAATACAATTGTGTATTATCTCTCAATTCCTGTGTTGTTTCATATTTCTAGTTACTTATTGATTTTGGTTAAATTCTGTGTTTAGTTGCTAATACAAGAAGTAATCATATGTGCTCTAATTGGTGGAGCAAGATCCTGACAAAGTAGGGATCAGAGCATGTTTATTGTTCTAGGTTTCCCTGACATTAAGTAACTTGAATTATGAAAATTGCACAAGTAAATTCATTTGGAAAACCTGATTTGGTTTGTGCAAACCAAATCGGGTTTTACAAGTGACTTAGCTTATGGAAATTTCATAAATTAATTCATTTGTAAAACCTAAAATGCACTACTATAGGTAAAGTAACTACACTTGACAAACCCAAAATGCACTTGGCTAAGCAAAATGACAAATCACTTATATTTTTCATGGAATAGGTCTAATAGGGGGTATTTTGCACAAGGCAGCTGAGGGATGACTTAGCCAAATCATGGATGTGAAAGAATCTTTGCAAAGAAAAAAGAGGGGGTGCCTAATTTTAGCCTGTAGTACCAAAAATTGGTCAATAATTACTCTCAGCTCCCACACCCTTGATAAGCATGTCAATACCCAATTTACCCATTCAAATACCCATCTCTTTCATTCCATTAGTAACCCAAGATGCCAACTAAGAGGTGGAGATAGAAGGACCCACTGATACAACTATGGCTTCTCAACCCACAGAGGGGAAAGAGATACCTAAATCATTAGTTAAGGATTCAGTCGCAACATCAGCAAAATATATAACACTTATCATAGTAACCATCAGTGTACCAACTTTAGCTACATATTGACATATGATAGTGCCAGACTCATAGGCTATCAACCCAAGCTGGCTAGCACAATCAGTGATGAATAAGTGGAAACAAATGGTGTCACCAAGCACATTATACTTTGGTCTATTGGAGGCATCCAAAAGATTCCTAAAACCATATCCATGATATCATATGATTCATTATGGGAGAGATATGTGGAAATTATAGTCCCCCCACCAAACAAATAAAAAGAAGATCTAGTGCTAGAGGATTATCAAATATCCAAAGTGCACCTAGGTCATCCTACAAGAGAAGGACTAAAACATGATGTTCACGCAAGTATTAGCTCTCTTTTTTAGAAGATGGATAGTGGCAAGGTCACAATAGATTAATTAAATAATAAATTTGAGTAATTGAAAACTACTTTGAAGAAGTTTATAGAGCCAGTAGCCCAACCATCTCAATCTCTTGCTTAGTACCTTGACAACAAAACACTTGAAGTAGTGAAAGAGATTAGTAGTATGGGAAGGACTATAAAATACTAGGCTGAGGAGCTTATCATAAAAGGAAATAGAGTAATAGATATAGCAATGGAATATTACAAGACTCTAAAATATGATGAGGCATCCTTGAAAATAAAAATAAGTAAATATGAGGAAGAGATTGAAAGGTTGAACCTATTCTTCCCAAAAATGCATGTTGTTGATCTGATTGAGACTAATATCCTCATTTTAAAGAATATTTTAAAAAGTGATGTAGATCATGAGAAGCTAGATAGGGCATCCCATTTTAAAATTAGGATACCTATTGAGAGTATTAATAAGGCCAAGGCTACATGTGATAAGGCCATAGATACATATATGACATTGAGGATGTAGACACCAACATCGTGTCGACCCCCCTTGGTCCCCTTCTAAATGTCAACACTCCTAACCCACACTTACACACCTTATTAATTTAAAATAAACTACTTATTTTAAATTAATTACCTCACCTAGACACCTCACCTTGGACACCTCACCCTAAGCCCTTTTATTACCCTATGAATCACCCTAAGACTAAGTCCTCCACATCCTAACTACCCATGACCTATTCTCACCCCCTCTTAACTCCCTAACTAACTTCCATGCCTCATAAACTCATGTTTTAACCATTCTCCAATGGAAAAAGCACTTGGCAGGTGGAGAAATGGGCAAAGAGCTAAAAATAGCCCTTTTACCCATTCTTTCTCCATCGACGTCGGTCAACAGTTGGCTGACGCCGATAGGATCACCGACATCGGTTACATAACGTGAGCTCTAACATTGAGCTACCCCCAACTTCTGATAGATGGATGTGCACACTCTGACCTCGAGCTCCAGAATTTGACTATCTTCTCTTGGCTATCAAAGTTCTGTACAAGTGATTCCAGAGATTGGACTGAAACATTGTATGAGGACCTCAACATCAGCTACAATGGGAACAGGCATTCTGACACCTCTAGTCCTTCACCTAAAAGAGCTAAGTATTTTGGTTCTCAATTCAGTATTTTAGAATACATGATTAGTTAGTTTCTATTTGTTATTTCTAAATATTGTTGAGCTACCTCCCGACCTCTTCCATGGAGAGGCTGAAAAGCCTTCCCTTTATTCTTACCCTCTCTTCACACCTATCCTCTACCTCACCCTTCCTCAGACCTTAGTAACCTTCTCATAACCTTGCACAAACCTCCAAACTTTCAAAAACTCTTTTGTCCACCACAGAAATACCTTGAAACCCATCCAAGGCCAATTTCCCTGACCAACATCGTCAACATCCCCTACCAACATCAGCATTCCTACCGACATCAGCACCATCCACAGACCAACCTCAATAGAACTACCAACGTCGGTGACTGTGACATACAAACTACAAAGAAATAGGTACACACTATCTATTTTCCTTTTTGTTAGTCATTTGTCATTTCTTTATTTATGACACTTTTACTTATAAACAGTGGATTGTCATCCCTCAAGGAGCTTTACGCTTTCGAGACTGAGCATGTAGCTTGGTAGTCCACCATATCATCTTCTAACATCTTCTTTGTTTAAGTCTCTTTTTTATTGCAGGTGTTTCCTCCACAGCCAAAGAGGAGCTCCCACAACACTTGGATACGGTGCGCAACTTAATCCAGGTAATAATCAAACCCCAAACCTTTAACTTTAGTTTCTTCCTTTCTTGAATGTAATTAGCAAAAAGTTAGAGAAACATTCTGGCATGCCCAGTGGGACCCCTAGAGTTTTCCTTGGGTTCATTCTTCTTTTAAAAAAATCAAAATTTCATATAGGTGCATTAGAAAATTATTCTCTTCTTGCATCCTTTCTTCTATCTTTTTGTCTCAAAAAGAGAAATCATAAGCAGAAGTTAAAAATAACATCTCCTTTTTCTTCTTGCATGCATCATAGAGTAGTGAAAAAATTCATGCTCTTTACCCTTTTTCCATTTGTGTGCATTTGAACAACATATTTCAATTTGGGTTAAAAAAAACTATTGCATTTCATTCTTGCTTGAATGCATACTTAGCCCACTTAGTAATTAAAACATTATGAATAAATCGTAGTGCATAAATGTTACACAACCAAACCACAATCACATCAAATTAAACAATTAAACTTACTTGAGACAAGGCCCATCTAGGCATCACCTAGCAGATACCTTACCCCACCTGGCGATCCTACTTGGACTTCACTACCAAGAGGAGCACCCACCCTGTTCTCTGGTAGAGTATAAACTATAGGCAAGGTATATATTGGCTAAGAAACCCAGCTTGGCTCTGTGTTCATGAAGTGAAGGGAGCAAGCCCCAGCACGAGGCCATGTACTGAACCTAACACAGATCTTTGAGCACCAAAACATAACCTGTAACCAGCCATAGACTTCTTCTCTAGGATCCGTTCTACAAGCCCAACTCCCAACACATTCTATTAAGGCATAAGCCACCACTACTCTAAAATTTATTCCTAGGAATCTAACGCTTTAGAGGTTGTTTGCCTAATCATCTATTCTATTATTTTTATCTGATTGTTTGAGCTGGTGAGGTTGCATTATTTTGAAGTTCAAAAACAACTCAGAACTTCTCCTTCTTCCAAAACTATCAGTTTTTTGTGTTTCTAGAATTACACAAAAATTGACATCAGTTTCTCCACCGACGTTAGCAACATTTTTCTAACTGATATCAGTTAAAAAACTGACATCAGTCACTGTCAACAAATTTTCTTTCCAAAATAACAAGCTTAAAATCTGACTTTCTTGTTAAACACAAATTTTGGTTTTCTGAAACTAAAACACATAGTTTTTGGAACCTGAATCCATTTTGCCTTGGATGGTTTTGACACGCAGTCAAGCAAAATCTCTTGTTGACCACGCAAGTCAACAACCACTCCCACATTTGCCCTTCATACCAAGTCATCTAATGGAGTATACTTCAGACACTGAGCGTAATCCTATCCAACCTACCCCTGATCAACCTCCTATTGTTCCTAAAGGGGTTCAAGCTTTTGAGAGATTCCTTGACCACAACGTCAAGGCTCTCCAACATTATCTCACTAGAAGCCAAATGCGAGACCCTTCAGATAATCTTATTTATGGGATGCCAACTTCTTTGGTTGAAGCAACAATGATATCAATAGCATCCTCTACCCAACTTATGGTCACTCAGGCCACTACCTCGACCAGTAACCCAACCATGGCCAATGTTCAAGATTTGGCCTCCCCTTCTATATCTAGACTTACCTCCATTGGGGTTTCTGTACCCCCTCAACCACAAACAATTCAACCAAGTTTGACACCTTTCTAGAATTTGATTGTCTCTATCCCACCCACTCTTGCTCCTATAAATATGAGAGTGACTACCTATCCTTTAACTGGTTTCATCGCCATTTAACCACCCTTGGCGGCATCTAGTCAAGTTGTGCCCTCTAACTTTATGGCATAAGCCCCCTTGGCTTCGACATCAGTCCCTATGACAAACTACCAATATGTTTCACCTACACAAATGCAACCAAGTACGTCATACGCCCCTCCCAACACCTTCTAGGTACCCTATAACTTAGGGGGTGCCCCTCTTGCTAATCCATCTACCGATCTAATTAAGATGTTGATGGATAAGATGTCTAACCTTGAGACATCTATTTCAGGTTCAAGGAGTGTTCTTTCATATGAACAAATCTGTAACAAACCTATCCACCCTTTAGTTCCTATTTGACCATACCCTAGCCAGTGGGAACTCCCAAAATTTACTCATTTTTAGAGTAAAGAGGACCCACAACAACATCTACGAGTGTTTAGACATGCTTGCTACCTCATAGCGCATGATGATGCGTTATTACTTTACACATTCCCCATGTCACTTTCTGGCACCACCCTTGACTGGTATAGCTCCATTACCAGTCATTCTCTCTTCACTTTCACTCAACTCACTTAGTTATTCCTTGACCACTTCTCAATCAACATCACCAAGAAGGTCTCCATCACAGACCTGTATTCTATTAGACAATTTGATGATGAATTAATAACAGACTTCGTCGCTCATTGGAGAGGTCTGATCAACCAACTCTCCTTTTCACTACCTCAACCTGAGTGTAGACACCAAAATAGTGTCAACCCCCCCTTTTGTCCCTTTCTAACTTAAACATGCCTAACCTATACTTTATTAATTTAAAATACTTATTTTAAATTAATAATCCCCTCTAGACACCTCACCTTGGATTCCTAGCTCTTAGGCCATTTATCACCCTATGACTAATCATAATTACCTAAGCTCTATTTCAACTCCCCCACTAATCCTCATGCCTATTAAACCTACCATTTGGACTGTTTAACAATGACAATTAAACCTGGAAGATGGAAGAATAGGCAAAAGGCTAAAAATAGCCTTTTTACCCATTCTCTAGCCGCCGACGTCGATCGACATTCGACTGACACCGGTGGTATCGCCAATGTCAGTTGCTTAAAACCAAATTCTGACCTCAACTGCAGACCTGAATGTGAATTCTCTTGCTCCCAAGATCCAAATTCTCTTGCTCCTTGACTCTTTGTAGGCATCAGCATTCTATCATCACTCTCCAAGCTAAGAAACTCTACAGAATTCACTTCACACCAGATTGAAACGTTGCATGAGGTCTCCTACATCAGCCATAATCGAAACAAATCTTCTACACTTTTGGTTCTCCACCAAGAGCTAAGTATTCTTCTAGTTTATATTTTAGTGTTCTTAGAGTGCATTGGTAATTAGTCCATTGGCTATTTCTTAGTACTGTGGATAGACAACTTGACTTTCTTCTTAGAAGGGCTGAAAATCCTTCTCTCTCATTCTTATTCTCTTTCCACCCTTGTCCTCTACCTTACCCTTTCCCAGACCATATTCACTGTCTTGCAATCCTCCACAAACCATTAAAAAAACCTAGAGTCCTTCCAGACCCCTCTGTCAACCACAAACATTCCCTAAAACCCATCAAAGGCCATTGCCCTGACCGACATCAACCATTTCCCCTACTAACGTCGGTAGACTAACCGACGTCGGCAACCTTGACCAACCGACACCAATAGAACTATCAATGTCGGTGACTGTGATAGACCGATAGCAGAATACAAGTATGCATTATCTCTATTTCTTTTGTTTAATCTTTCACCATTTCTCTTTATAGCAACACTCTTTTATCAACTAGTGGACTGTCATCCCTCAAGGAAGTCTTTGCACTTTTGGGACCGAGCTTTTACTTGGTAGTCCACCATATATCTATCTAACATTTCCTTTGTTTAAATCTTTCTTATCTATAGGTGTCATCCTCCACAGCCAAAGAGGAGCTCCTTCAATCGTCTGGATAACGGTGTGCAACTTCATCTGGGTATCATCTAACCCCTGACCATTATCTTTAATTTTTTCCTTCCTCCTGAATGTAAAAAGTGAAAATGAGTAGAAACATTCTAGCACGCCTAGTGGGACCCTAGAGTTTTCCTTGGGTTCATTTCTTCTAAAACAAACTTTCATATAGGTGCATTAGGAAAGTTTCTCTTCTTACATCCTTCTTTCTTTCTCTTTCAAAAATACACCATTAGCACAAGTTAAAAAGAACTGCTTCTTTTTCTTCTTGTCACTTCTTTTCTACATCTTAGAGTAGTGAAGATCATGCTCTTAACCTTTTCTTAATTGTTTGCATCTGAACAAAAACATTTCAATTTGGGTTAAAAATATATTGCATCTCATTCGTGCTTGAATGCATTTTTAGCTCATCTATTAATTAAAAATGCATTATGAATAAATCGTAGTGCACATATGTTACATAACCAGACCACAAGCACATCAAACTAAATATCTAAACATACCTGAGACAAGGCCTGACTAGGATTTCATCACCTAGCAGATACCTTACCCTTCTTGGTAATCCCACTTGGACTTCACTACCAAGGGGAGAACCCACTCTGTTCTCTGGCAGAGTATAAACTCTAGGGGACGTATATACTGGCTAAGCGACCCAGCTTGTCTCTGGGCTCGTGAAGTGAGGGGAGCAAGCTCCTAGCACCAGGCCATGTACGAAACCTAATACAAATTTTGAGCACCAAAACATAACCCGAAACCAACCTTAGACTGCCTCTTTTAGGACTTGTTCTAAAGCCCAACTTCCCAAACATATTCTTTTAAGGCATAAGCCAACATGATTCTAAAATTTATTCTTAGGAATTTAACGTTTAGAGGTTGCTTGCCTTCATCTATTTTTATTTTTTTATCTGGTTTTTTGAGCTGGTAAGGATGAATTATTTTGAGCTTCAAAAACAACTCAGACTTTCTTCTTTCTTCTAAAAACTTTCAATTTTTTGAGTTTCTAGAAATACACAGTAATCGACATCAGTTTTTCCACTGACATCGACAACTGATCTTCACCAACATTGATTATCTCACCAACATCAGCAACTTTCTTCACCGACATCAATTTTTCTATCGACGTTGGTCACTGTCAAAAATCTTTCTTCTCAAATAGCAAGCTAAAAACTTGACCTTTTTGCTGTTAAAAACACATTCTGGTTTTCTGAGGTTGAAACATATAATTTTTAGAACCTAAACCTATTTTGCCTTGGATGGTTTTGACACGTAATCAAATCAAAACTCTTGTTGACCACGCAAGGCAACAACCACTCCTGCCTTCACCTTCTATATCAAGTCCCCAAATGGAGTATAATTCAGAAACTGAACGTACTCCTATCCAACCAACCCCAACTCAACCCCCTATTATTCCCAAAGGGGACCAAGACTTTGAAAGGTTCCTTGACCTCAATGTCAAGGCTCTTCAGCACTATCTCGTGAGAAGTCAAATGCGAGACTCTTCAGGCAACCCAGTTTATGGGATGCCAACTTCCTTAGTTGAAACGACAATCATATCAATAGCCTCTATAACCCAACCCATGGTCACCCAGGCCATTGCCTCAACTAACAACCTGTCCATGACCAATCTTCAAAGTGTGGCCTCTCCTTCTATTTTTGGACCTACCTCCATTGGGGTTTTTATACCCCCTCAACCAAAAACCATTCAACAAAGTCCTACACCATTCTAGAACTTAATTGTCTCCATCCCACCTACTCTTGCACCCATAAATACAAGAGTAACTACTTATCCTTTGGCTAGTGTTGCCACCATCCAACCACCTTTGGCAACATCAAGTCAAGTTGTGCCCTCTAGCTTCATGACACAACCACCCTTGACTTCAACATCAGTCCCTATGACTAGTTACCAATATGTTGCGCCTATACAAGCACAACCAACTATGCCATACACCCCTCCTAACACCTTCCAAATGCCTTACAACCTAGGGGGCA
The DNA here is from genome assembly GCA_037957365.1 of Torreya grandis. Classification (NCBI taxonomy): domain Eukaryota; kingdom Viridiplantae; phylum Streptophyta; class Pinopsida; order Cupressales; family Taxaceae; genus Torreya; species Torreya grandis. The sequence goes on along the minus strand of JARHVA010000995.1, from coordinate 3,831,742 downwards.
CCCCACCTACAAATCCATTAACTGATCTAATCAAGATGTTGATGGATAAGGTGTCTAATCTTGAGACATCCATTTCAGGTTCAAGAAATGTTCTCTCATATGAACAAATCTATAATGAACCTATTCATCCTTCAGTCCCAATCCAACCATATCCTAATCAGTGGGAACTTCCCAAGTTTACTCACTTTTAGAGTAATGAGGACCCATAGCAACATCTACGAGTGTTTAGACACGCTTGTTACCTTATAACACATGATGATGCGTTATTACTACGCACATTTCCCATGTCACTTTCTAGTGCTGCCCTTAATTGGTATAGTTCTATTACCAGTCACTCTCTATTTACATTTACTCAACTAGCTCAACTTTTCCTTGACCACTTTTCGATCAACATCACCAAAAAGGTCTCCATCATGGACCTATACTCCATCAGACAATTTGACGATGAATCAATAGCTGATTTCATTACCTATTGGAGAGGCTTAATCAACCAACTCTCTTTTTCTTTACCTCAACCTGAGCTCATTGAGATCTTTTCACAAGCGTGTGCCAAACACATCTCATCTACTTTATGGGTCCAAACATTCTGCACTTTTGACGAAGCTTTCACCATGGCTAGGAAGCTTGAACTCTGTGCTGTCGAAGAAAATAAAGTCAAACTGCGAAGTAAAAATACTAATGCAAAATCAAATGAACCTTCATCCAAATCTTCTTCTTCCAATTCTAAGTCCAAGGGATCAGCAAACACTATGGTCCTTAGACCATCATCTTCAACAACAACCAACCAACCTCAACCTTCAACATCAGAATACATCACATGACAATTCCAACAATGATACGTACAACATCAATATACTCCAATAGGAGAATCATATGCGTCTGTGTTGGATAAACTAGTCAAATAGGGAGTCCTCAATCTCCCCCAAATTTGACCACCACCTCAATTTGATCCTTCACATGCCATCCCTTCATGGTATAGGGAGAATGACTTCTGTAATTATCACTGTGTCAAAGGCCATGACATAGACAATTGTAAAACCCTCAAGAATATCATTCAGGACATGCTAGATAAAGGTGATCTTGTCTTGGATAACCCAAATGCACCACCTAACCAAAATATAGACATCTTTAGACAACCTTTCCCTAGCCATCCCCCTAGTCAAAATAACATTCATACCATGGCTGATGACTCCCAAGAGCGTAATATATGCATGGTCAACACGGTCTCTCTTTTTATGCCTAACCAATCTCTCCCACAGTCTGAAGAGGTTAGTCAACCTATTTGTCCATCAAAGGTAGAAGGGCCTTCTTCTCCTATTTGTCCACCACAAGTAGAAGAGCCTTCTTCTCCTATTTCTCCTCCACAGGTGGAAGAACCTTCTTCTCCTATTAGTTATCCATCAAGCTCTCTTATATTGGAAGACGCTTTGACGATACCAATGCCACTAGCCCCACCTTCATCCTTCCTACTACCAATGGAGGACCATACCTTACCTTCTCTTCAACTACAAGTAGAAGGTACTATCATCCCTGCCCTCTATCCTCTTGAGGAGTCACATTCTCCAATTCCTTCTCCACTAAGAGAAGAACTTGTCTCTTCACCTACTTTGACTGAAGATGATATAGTAATGGCTCTCTCATGCCTTTGGCCTGAGATTGCTGCATCTAACACATTCCCACTCTCATGACCACGCAAATCTTCTAAAAAACCAATTATAAAGCCTCACGCAACAACTTCTAAACCATTCTCTCAACTGGCTAAAAACTTAGGATTTATCCATTCGAGGAACTTAGAACATGAGGCATTGTGGGAGCGACTTAAAGCTCCTTATCTTACACATCCCACTTCATCTCATACTAACGACCCTCCTTCGACAAAATCTCCCAAAGTCTCCAACAAGGACTAGGCTTCTACTTCCAAATCTTTAGAAGCTCAACTGTCTGCATCTGAACCTAAACCCTCACAAACATCCACCATACCAACACTGATTAAATCTCTTGGTGGTCGCCATATATCTAACCTCACCCACAAGTGAAGGTAGATTTGAATCTCACCCCCCATAATAGTAGTCCTCACGCTATAATAAAGAAGTCCACTAAACCACGTCAGAGAACTCCTCCACCATCATCATTGCCTTCCATTTTGGGCCCACATCCTTCTACCTTAATAGGAGTGCTCCCTACTCCCACACCTAACAAAAACAAGTTGCCTCCATTACTCCCTTTACCCACCAAAAACATACCTCCTCTAAAAAATTTGGCACCCCTCATAAAGAAAGTGTCGTCTACACGAGTGGCCACACCACCAACCCAAAAGGTGGTACGGAAATCTCCCTTAACAACTCCCAAACAAAAGTCATCAACACCTAGCACATCAACAAGCACATACCCATTAGTGGGTTCATATGATTTGATACTATGCTAACTTTTGCAAACTTCTAACATCACTCTTCCACCTATTAAACCATTTCAACCTCTTGTACCAAAACCATCTTGGTTTGATGACACTAAAATCTGCCTATATCATCGCTCACCGAGACATGATACCGAGAATTGTTGTGCCCTCATGGTTGTCATTCGCCAATACTTTGAGAAAGACACCCTTCTTGTTGAGGATACTATCAACAAATATCCAACACCATCCCATGTCTCTCCAACCTCTCCACCTTCATCAAGATCCCATCATCAAACTATGGTCCCTTTACCTCCTTTGCCCCCTTTATTCGAGATTAACACCATCAATGTGGCCACTAGGTCACAAACTTTAAAGGATAAAGCAAAAGAGAAAGTTGTTATTCCTTAGACCTACCCATTTGTCAAACCTGCTCAACCACCCAAACCCAAGATTTCTATCTTGGGTACATCCCAACCCACTTCTTCAGAGGCAATTCATGATTCTATGGTGAAACAACTTCACCAAACTCCTGTGAAGATGACTTTATATGACCTCATTCAAAGCTCTCCACAACATCATCAAGCTTTAATCAAAGCTTTACAAGCAGTAGCGATCCAATCCAAGGACCCCCAACCACTAGCTGCCTTAGTCTAATCATTACCCACCGTTTTCTCTCTTACCTTTAGTGATTTTGAAATTCCTACCTCCAACTTGGAAGATCAGGATGCTGCCCTTTTCATCATAGCCTACATTGATCAAACTTGCATTAAGCGAGTTATGATTGATGGGGGCACCAACATCAATATCATTTCCACCCATGCCTATGACCAATTAGCCCTCCCAAAGAATTGCGTGTCAAAAATCAATGCAATTTTTTGATCTTTTAATGACACCACCGCCACTACCATTGGCACCGTCATCTTACATATTCATGTTGGCCCATGAACAATCCCAAAGCTCTTCTACATCATCAAGGGACAGTTCCAATACAACATGTTATTAGGATGACCTTGGATCCATGCCATGGCATGTGTCCCTTTTACATTACACTATTGTGTCAAATTTGAACACGATGGTCAAGTCCATGTCATTCCCACAAACCCCTCCCCTTTCAAAACATGCAACACAACTTATCAACCCAATGATGTTCTCATTCCTTTTAATACATTGACCCAAACACCACCTCCACCTACAGAAGCTTCAATAAGTACGCAAATGGTGGATACACCTACACCACCTCCTCAAGTGACAATAAAAGATCCTATGAAAGATACCTTCCAACGTCTTTCACTCGGAGAGTATCATTTAATCACCTTTGACATGTTCTAGACTCCTCAAGAGTATGGACAACTTCATCACAATCCTAGCTATGACCATCGTATCGAAATGGTCATCCCTTATGGTCCTCCCAATCTTCAAATAAATCTCATCTATGGAGGGCTAGATCGAGCTCCCACTTATGAGAATCCTCTTTCATCACCCCAGCTATTTATGTATGACTTCTCTTTTCTTGGCAACCCAAACTTTGCTCATACCTATCTTTATAGGTGTGCATGGAATGGCTTTGGCTTTGGGCGCTACGAACAAGGCTCCCACCAGCCCGTCGAACCACCAAATGACGGCCATAAAGAATGCCAAGAAGTGACATGGCCTGGGTTTTAAAGAACCTACCAAAACTTCTAAAAACCCTCACCCCAAACCTATCATAGACCAATCACCTCCAAACTCGCCTATTCCCCCATCTTCACCTACAGAGTCAGTGGTTTCCATCCCTCCTAGTTTTTTTTTCATAAACGCCATTCACTTGGAACCCCTAACCTATCAACTAGGTTGGGTATCCAGGTCTCTCCCTCTCATTTATCCAAACATGATAGATGATGAATCTGCTACCATCAACAATGTCTAATGCATAGATGATGATACCATTCTCACCTACATGGGTGCAGATGACTCTTTCATCCAACGATCACTTCCTTAAAAAATGCAGGTTATGTTAAATGAATCAACCATTGACATTAATTTACCATCTTCTAACATTCCTCATATCTTAAAGATTGGTCAATCATTGGATACCCAGGAACAAATTGACTATACCAAATTCCTTTTTGACCATAGCAAAGCCTTTGCTTAGACCTAAAGCGATATGCCTGGCATCGACCCTAACATCGTCACAAACTCAAAGGCTAAGCTTGTCAGGCAAAAGCTTTACAAGATGCATCCTCGCATTGCACTCCTTGTCAAAGAGGAGCTTCAATGTCTTCTCTCCATCTCCTTTATCTGACCCATTGATTATACGCAATGGGTGTCAAATATCATCCCTATCACCAAAGCAACTGGGGGGATTCAAAACTGTACTGACTATCGTGACTTTAACCTGGCTTGCCCAAAAGATGATTTTCCTCTACCCAACATCAACCAACTTGTTGATCTTACGGCCAGTCATGAGATGATATCACTCATGGATGGGTTTTCAGGATATAACCAAATCCTGATTGCGCTAGAAGATCAGCACAAAACTACCTTCATCACCCCATGGGGGACTTTTTGCTATAGGGTCATGCCTTTTGGCCTAAAAAATGTAGGTGCCACATATCAATGTGCCATGACCTACATCTTTCACAATCTCCTCCACAAAATCATGGAGGACTATGTGGATGACCTACTAGGTAAATCTAAACTCCACCGTGACCATTTGACTATTCTCAAAATCATCTTCACTTGCCTCCTCCAATACAATGTTCATCTTAACCCCAAGAAATGCATCTTTGGGGTTCTGTCAGGGAAGATTTTGGGCTTCATCATTTCTCTTTGTGGCATTGAGATTGATCCCACTAAGATAAGAGCTATACTCGAGATGCTGCCACCTACTAATCTAAAGCAACTTCGCAGCCTACAAGGGAAGCTTCAATCTATTCGTCGCTTCATCTCATAGCTTTTCGACCGATGTCAACCCTTTCACCACCTCCTCAAGAAGGACGTCTCCTTCAATTGGGATAAGGACTATCAAGAGGCTTTTGAGGCTCTTAAATGTTATCTTGTCTCTCCACTAGTCCTTATTCCACCAAAAGATGACCAACCCTTCTACCTCTACATTTTAGCAACAAATCATTCTTTAGGTGCCATGATCGCGCATCGAGATGAAAAACATTGTGAGTAGGTGGTTTATTATATAAGTTGAACGCTCATTGACTATGAAACTCAGTATACTCATACTGAAAAACTCTATTTGGCATTAGTCTTTGCCGCTACCAAACTCTATCATTATCTTCTCAATCACAAAACTTATGTCATCACCCACACTGACCCCCTCAAATACATGCATTCCAAGCCATACCAAAACCAACGTATGGCTTGTTGGCTCATGCTTCTTGCTGAGTTTGATTTGGAATTCATCCAACAAAAATCTATAAAGGGGCAAACAATCACTGACCAACTAGCGGATGCCCCTCTACCTAACAACCAACCCTCTCACTATGAATTCTCTGATGAATCCATCACCACGTTATCCATCGATGACATTTTATATCAAATGACAATGTTCTTTGATGGGTCTAAATGTCAACACGGTGGGGGTGCGGGGTTCATTCTCATCCCTCACGAGGGTGAGTCCATACCCCTATCCTTCAAACTTGACTTTGAATGTACCAACAACATGGCTGAATATGAAGCCTTAATATTGGGACTTCAAACCACCCTTTTCCTAGGCATCAAGACCATCAACATCTTTGGTGACTCACAACTAGTCGTCAATCAAATCAACAGCTCCTATCTTTGTAAAAATGAAGTTTTGCAAAGGTATAAACACCGTGTTGACACCCTGCTAGAATCTTTTGACCATTTCCTCTTGCAAACTATTCCTTGATCTACGAATAAGTTTGCTGATACTATGGCTTCTCTCACCTTGCACATTCCATCCTCATCATCTTCCTCGAGAATTTATGTCATGGTACACCATTTGGCATTACCTTCATATATCTCCACTAACATCAACCTCGTCAGCACCATTGACTCTAGTCCACAGGATGTTTGGTATAAACAACTTGTGGACTACTTAACTTATTCTATTATCCCCCCTGATCTCTCTAGCAATGTATGACGGGCTTTTATCAAAAGCACAGCTCGATACACTATGCTAGGGGGTCTTCTCTATAAATGAGGTTTTGATGGCCTCCTTCTTCGATGTCTAACCTCCACTAAAACATCTCACACTATCAAACAAGTCCATGATGGGATTTGTGGAGGGCATTTTAGTGGTAATGTGGTTGCAAAGCACATCCTTCACCTGGGCTATTATTGGCCCACTCTTCACCAAGACTGCAGCGACTATGTTCGGTGTTGCATCAAATGCCAACAACATGCTAACTTACTTCATGTCCCTAGCCACGCTCTACAAGTCGCTAAGGATTTCTGGCCTTTTTCACAATGGGGCTTAGATCTAATCAGTGAGATTAACCCTCATTCATCTCTTTGACATTAGTCCATTATCACCACAACTGAATACTTCACTAAATGGGTGGAAGCGATTTCCCTCGTCTCCACTAAAACTGACAAAATCATTGATTTCATCAACATCCATATCATCTGTCATTTCGGTGTACCCCACAAGATCATCACCAATAATGGAAAATCATTCAAAAACAAAACTGTCCAAAAACTTTGTGACTCATTTGGCATCAAGCTCAGCTTCTCCTCGCCTTACTACCCATAAGCAAATGGGCAGGCCGAGGCTTCCAACAAAATCTTAACTAAAATTCTAATGAAGGTGGTCAACGATACTAGAAGGGATTGGCACATTCACATTCCCTTCGCTTTGTGGGCCTACCGCACTAACATCTGAACCCCTATGGGTGCTACACCTTTCTCTCTAGTGTATGGAACTGAGGCTGTCTTGCATCTTGAAGTATAGATACCTTCTCTACGCATCTCTTTGCATGACATAATTTCTAACGATGACCTTCGTCAAGATCAGTTGGCTCAACTTGAGTTACTTGACGAACTTCACCTTGCTGCCCTCAACCATCTCCATATCTACCAAAATCGCATCCAACGTGCCTATAACAAAAGTCTAAGAGAATGAGATTTCAAAATTAGAGATCTTGTCCTCAAAGAAAACCAACATGTGACCAATATGGAAAGAATTAAATGAGACAAGTTTGCTCCTAATTGGCTCAGACCTTATATCATAACACATAAGTATGGATTAGGGACTTATCATTTGTCTTCTCTTAAAGGCCAGCCAAAACCTGAGCCCCTTAATGCCTTGCATCTATGACCATCCTACTGTTAATCAAGTAATCATTCACTTGATATTTAACTTGAGCTCGTCCCTTGAGCAACCATCCTCATCATCATTCCTATTCCTTTCAACCCTTTTTCCCTACAAACATTAGTCAACCCTTTGGTAAAGCATGAATGCTTTGTCCTTATAAAAGGGAAACCCCCAAACCTCTATAGTCAAGTCCATGACCAAAAGTTTAGTCAAAAAAAAAAAATTGGGATGCCTATACAAAGGTCATAAACTATAAATGTAGATTGCTCCCTCAAAGGATAGCTACATCATTGTTGTAATTAATAGACTGCTCCCTTGAAGGACAGCGATTCAAAGACATTCAAACATACAAAGTAGAATATAGACCACTCCCTCAAAGGATGGCTATACACAAATTTTTCTCCAAACAACACTCTCTCAGAAGCTTCTCGCATCGATCAGCTTCACATATGACCACAAAACAAAACAACATCCCCACGTAGACTTCCCGCATCGATCAGTCTACCAAAAAAAATTAAAATAATAAAAATTAAAATGGACTTGCCTATAGTCGTTCTCAGGGTCACCTAAAAAAGGGGCAAAGTTATCCTTGCTAAAAAGGGTTACGCTATCCTCATACCTCACATAATCAAACCTATTACCCCAACATACTCAAGGGATTTTGAGCTCACTTAATGTCGAGTGATTTGAATACTTCTTTAACACAAACAATGGTCAACGATGTAATGCATGAACGGGGCTTTTGTTTACAAAAACCCTATCTATGCTATTATTATGTTCCTTGTCAATGAAAGAGCACAACACCTTTCACTTCTTTTGTCACATACAACCAAATCATTTTCTAACCAAACCAAACCAAACCAAACCAACCAAACCTTTTTCAGAACACTCACATTATCATAGCCTATTCACACTAGTTTCTATGGAACCCAATACACATGGAAACTATCGACCACACAAATTATGTCAAGCATAAACCATTACTTGCTGAAGCATAAACATACTCATTTCATTTTTTGCATACATCCATCACTAATATGGAAACTTGCTAGGGATGAAAAACCACACAACCAATGTTACAGAATACACCATCACATAATATGGAAAAGGCTGTAACATCGTCATACACTCATCATTTCAAGCATGTACCATCAGACATATGGGAAGTGCTAAACCATTAACATGACCAAACTGATTATCAACCATCTTTGACCCTTCCTCCCTTTTAGGGAGAACTACATTGGCCTGAGGCCATTCAAACAGGGGCTATGTAGGTAGCACTCAGTTGACATGACGTCTTTTGGGGTTAGCTCGGCCACAGTCATTTGTCCATCTATCTAATGGACCAACCATACAACCTTTAACCATGACTTAACTTAGTAAAACCCACATCCATAACCTCGACTCCTTCCTCCCTTTTGGGGAGAACTACATTAGCCTGAGGCCCTTCAAACAAGGGCTATGTAGGCAGCACTCAGTTGACATGGGGTCGTCTGAGGTTAGCTCGGCCATTCCTTCGTCCATCCATCTAATGGACCAACTATCTATACCAACCCAAACTCATGACCAAACAACCAGCCCTGACACTACAGAAGTCACCTTAGATTTCTCATAGGGCACATCGGAGATCACATACATCTCCCCATCCACAACACCTGCCACTTGAGATCATACCATGACTCAACCTAACTCGACCAATGACCTTGGAGATCGTGACTATCTCCTCAAACCATGACCACTTCTGAGACAACTCTGCCTTGGTTATTTTGATTACATGTATGTTACCTCATGAATAGTTAGCAAATTGTATGCAACCCATATTATGACCCTCACACCTATTGATGGATCGCGCTTTAGTTGATCCTCAATATTTGTGACATTTTCGTGTTTTCCAAGAGCAATTCCTGAGCCTGGGATACTTGGAACATGACGACCATTGGAGCTACAACTTTGATCGTTTAACCCAATCAGCTACGACTAAATGCTGGGGACCGATTATTTTGATTTTAGCACTCCTCAACCTTTGACTGTGACAATTTGACCTACCTATCACATGAAGTGGTATGCATGCAATCTCAACTTTTGCAGCATTCACACTCAACCTTCACCATACCCATCCACTATCTGTCAAATTGGCACTCGATATCAGGTTACCTTTCCTTGACTCTCGCTTTGAGGGGGAACACCTTATCCCACATCTGGGGCAACCAACTCTTATTTTTGTCTTGTAGTTCATCAAAACAACCAATAGGATAAAAATGACCTTATCCCATACCTGGGGCAACTTACTCCTATTTTTGTCTTGCAGTTCATCAAGAACAACCAACAAGACAAAAAGGGGCAAATGTAGACACCAAAATAGTTTCAACCCCCCCTTTTGTCCCTTTCTAACTTCAACATGCCTAACCTATACTTTATTAATTTAAAATACTTATTTTAAATTAATAATCCCCCTAGACACCTCACCTTGGATTCTTAGCTCTTAGGCCATTTATCACCCTATGACTAATCATAATTACCTAAGCCCTATTTCAACTCCCCCACTAATCCTCATGCCTATTAAACCTGCCATTTAGACTGTTTAACAATGACAATTAAAATTGGCAGATGGAAGAATGGGCAAAAGGCTAAAAATAGCCTTTTTACCCATTCTCTAGCTGCCGATGTCAGTCAACATTCGACTGATGCCAACGGTATCACCGACATCAGTTGCTTAAAACCGAATTCTGACCTCAACTGTAGACCCGAATGTGAATTCTCTTGCTCTCAGGATCCGAATTCTCTTGCTCCTTGACTCTTTGTAGGCATCAACATTCTATCATCACTCTCCAGGCTAAGAAACTCTACAAAATTCACTTCACACCAGATTAAAACATTGCATGAGGTCTCCTACATTAGCCATAACGGAAACAAGTCTTCTACACTTCTGGTTCTCCACCAAGAGCTAAGTATTCTTCTAGTTTATATCTCAGTGTTCTTAGAGGGCATTGGTAATTAGTCCATTGGCTATTTCTTAGTACTGTGGATAGACAACCCGACTTTCTTCTTGGAAGGGCTAAAAATCCTTCTCTCTCATTCTTATTCTCTTTCCACCCCTGTCCTCTACCTTAGCCCTTTCCCAAACCATATTCACTATCCTGCAATCCTCCACAAACCATTAAACAGACCTAGAGTCCTTCTAGACCCCTCTGTCGACCATAGACTTTCCCTGAAACCCATCTAAGGCCATTGCCCTGACCGACATCGACCATTTCCCCTACCGATGTCGGTAGACTAATCAACGTCGGCAACCTTGACCAACTGATGCCGATAGAACTATCGACATTGGTGACTGTGACAGACTGATAGTAGAATACAGGTATGCATTATCTCTATTTCTTTTATTTAATCTTTCACCATTTCTCTTTCTAGCAACACTCTTTTATCAACTAGTGGATTGTCATCCCTCAAGGAAGTATTTACACTTATGGGATTGAGCTTTTGCTTGACAATCCACCATATATCTATCTAACATTTCCTTTGTTTAAGTCTATCTTATCTACAGGTGTCATCCTCCACAGCCAAAGAGGAGCTCCTTTAATCATCTAGATAACGGTGCACAACTTCATCCAAGTATCATCTAACCCCTGACCATTATCTTTAGTTTCTTCCTTCCTTTTGAATGTAAAAAGCAAAAATGAGTAGAAACACTGAGCTCATTGAGATCTTTTTAAGAGCATGTGCCAAGCACATCTCATCGACTTTGTGGGTTCAAACTTTTTACACATTAGATGAAGCTTTCACCATGGCCCGAAAGCTTGAACTCTGCACAGTCGAAGAAGATAGGGTCAAATTGCGTAACAAAAATAAAAACACAAAATCCAATGACCCTTATTCTTCCCACTCCAAGTCTAAGGGATTGGCGAATGCTATGGTCCTTAGGTCATCATCTTCTACCACAACCAATCAATCTGAGCCCTCCACTTCACAATACATCACTAGACAATTCCAACAACGGTATATACAGCGTCAATACACTCCAATACGAGAATCATACGCTTTCGTATTAGATAAACTAGTAAATTAGGGAGTCCTTAACCTCCCTCAAATCTAACTTATTTAATTTGACCCCTCACGAGCCATCCCCACATGGTATAGGGAAAATGACTTTTGTAATTATCACCATGTCAAGGGTCATGACACGAACAATTGCAAAACCCTCAAAAATGTTGTTCAAGACATGTTAGACAAAGGGGACCTTGTTTTGGATAACCCTAATGCGCTGGCCAACTAAAATATGGATGTCTTTAAGCAACCATTTCCTAACCATCCCCCAAGCCAAAACAATGTTTAGACCATGGCCGATGACCTTCAAGAATGCAATATACACACGGTCGACATGGTCTCTCCTTCCATTCCTAACCAACCTCTCCCATAATCTGAAGAGGTTGGTCAACCCATTTTTCCACCATGGGTAGAAGAGCCTATTCTACCCATATCACCCCCACAACATCAAACACCTCCTCCACACATATTTCTACCTCGTGAGGAACCCATATTACCTCTTCCTCTTGCCCCAACCTTCCCTCTTCTTCTATCATTGGAAGAAGTTACCATTCATACCCCACACCCTCATGTAGAAGGGGCCATAATCCCTCTACTTCACCTTTTAGAGGAGCCTTCCTCTCCTATTTGTCCTCCAACGATGGAGGATAGTCCTCCATCCACCCCCCTTTCACACATAGGAGAGTCTACTTTGACCTCTCCCATGTTGGAGGATGCTTTGACGGTACCAACACCACTAGCCCCACCCTCATCCTTCTTATTACCAATAGAGGATCATACTTTCCACACTCCTAGACCACATGTGGAAGGCATGATTATCCCTATGCTCTATCCTCTTGAAGAGCCACATTCTCTAATCCCTTCTCCACTGAGAGAAGAACTTGCCACCTCACCCACTTCAGCTGAGGAAGATCTGGTGATGGTTCTCTCTCACCTTTGGCCTGAGATCACTGTGTCCAACACATTTTTGCTCTCATAATCACCCAAATCCTCTAAAAGACCAACTGTAAGACCTCATGTGACATCATCTAAACCCTTCTCTCGATTGGCAAAAAACTTAGGATTTCTCCATTCTAGGAATCTAGAACATGAGGCGCTATGGGAGTGACTTAAGGCTCCTTATCTTATACATTTCACTTTGCCTTACACTACCAATCCTTCTGTGACAATTCACCCCAAAGTCTCTGACGAGGATCAAGCTTCCATTTCTAAATCATCAAGAGCTCAGCCTTCCACGTCTGAACCCAAACCCTCATAGGCATCCACCATGCCAAAACAGATTACATCTCTTAGTGTTTTCCCTATATCAAACCTCACTCATCCACAAGTGAAGGTAGATTTTAACCTCACCCCGCATAGTAGTAGTCCTCGCACCAAACTAAAGAAGGTTGCTAAACCATGTTGGATAACTCCTCCCCCACCTTCACCATTGGCCTCTATCTTGGGTCCACATCCTTCCACTTTAACAAGAGTGCTCCCCATTCCAACACCTCATAAGGGCAAACTACCTCCATTACTCCCTCTATCCATCAAACATATATTTCCTCCAAAAAAATTGACACCTCTCACCAAGAAAGTGCCATCTATATGTGTGGCCACACCACCAACCAAAAAGGTGGTAAAAAAAACTCCTACAACTCCTAAATAGAAGTTGTCAACTCCTACTACAACAATGAGCACATACCCATCAATGGGTTCTTATGCTTTGCTATTATGCCAATTGTTGCAGTCTTCTAGCATCGTTCTCCCACCCATTAAGCCATATCAACCTCTCGAATCAAAACCATCTTGGTTCGACGACACTAAAATTTGTGCATACCATCACGCACTTGGACATGATACTGAGTGTTGTTGTGCTCTTAAGGTTGTCATTCACCAACACTTGGAAAAAGATACCTTTCTCATTAAGGATCCTCTTGACCACCCTTTCAACAAACCACTGACACCATCCCATGCCTCCCAAACCTCCTCACCTAAATCGGGATCCCAACGCAAGATTATGGTCCCTCTACCACTTTCTCCCCCTTTATTCAAAATCAACACTGTTAATGTGGCCACTAGGTCCCAAACTCTAAAGGATAAAGGAAAAGAGTAAGTTTTTACCCCTTCGACATATCCATTTTCCAAGCCCTCTCAATGACCAAAACCCAAGATTTCTATCTTGGGCACATCTCAACCAATATCTTCTGGGAAAATTCACGACTCCATGGTAAAACAACTTCACCAAACCCCTGTGAAGATGTCTTTGTATAATCTAATACAAAGCTCTCCACAATAGCACCAAGCCTTGATCAAAGCCTTACAGGTAGTGGAGGTCCAACTTGAAGACCCCCAATCATTGGCTGCTTTAGTCAAGTTTTTACCCACCATTGCCTCCATCACCTTTAGTGATTTTGAGATTCTAGACTATAACCTAGAAGATCAGGACCTCACCCTCTAAAAACTAAGCCTATCAGGTAAAAGCTTCATAGGATGCATCCTCACATCACACTCCTTATCAAAGAGGAGCTTCAACATCTTCTCTCTGTCTTATTTATCCAACCCATTGATTATCCACAATGGGTGTCAAACATTGTCCCTGTCATAAAAGCCACAGGGGGAATTCAACTTTGTACTGACTATTGTGACCTCAACCTAGCTTGCCCAAAGGATGACTTTCCTTTGCCAAGCATCGACCAAAATGTGCCTACAACAAAAATCTGAAAGAGTGAGATTTCAAAATCAGAGATCTCATCCTTAAAGAAAACCAACACGTGACCAATATGGAAAGAAGAAAATGAGGCAAGTCTTCTTGTAATTGGCTTAGACCTTACATAATAATGCACAAATATGGATCAGGGACTTATCGTCTATCTTCTCTCGAAGGCCGGCTAGAACCTGAGCCCCTTAATGACTTACATCTGTGACCATTCTATTGTTAATCAAGTAATCATTCACTTTATGTTTAACTTGAGCTCGTCCCTTGAGCAACCCCCATCATCCTCATTCCTATTCCTTTCAACCCTTTTTCCTTACAAACAATTAGTTAACCCTTTTTTTAAGCATTAGTGCTTTGTCCTGATAAAAGGGAAACCCCTAAACCTCTATAGTCTAGTCCATGACTAAAATTTTAGTCAACTAAAAAAATATAAAACTGGGATGCCTAACAAAATATTAAAAGGTCATAAACTATAAATGTAGACTGCTCCCTCGAAGGACAGCTACATTATTGCTATAATTAATAGACTACTCCCTTAAAGGACAGCTATCCAAACATACAAAACAACCTATAGACCATTCCCTCAAAGGATGGCTATGCCCAAATTTTGCTACTAAAATAACACCTTTTAGAAGCTTCTCACATCAATCAGCTTCACATGACCACAAAAAAAAACAACATCCCCAAGTAGACTTGTCGTATTGATCAGTCTACAAAAAAAAAAAAAAAAACTGACTGACAAACTATTAAGTCATGGACTTGCCTATAGTCATTCTCAGGGTCACCTATAAAAGGGGCAAAGTTATCCCTGCTAAACAGGGTTATGCTATCCTGACATATCACATAATCACACCTATTACCCCAAAATACCCAAGGGATTTTGATCTCACTTAATGTCAAGTGATTAGGGTACTTCTCTAACACAAACCAATGGTCAAACGACGTAATGCATGCACGGGGGTTTTGTTTGCAAAAACCCTATCTATGTTATCATTATGGTCCTTGTTAATGAAAGAGCAATGTGCCTTTTACTTCTTACACACCTTTGTCACATGCCAATACAACCCAAACATTTTCTAACCACTAACATAACATCATGATTTATTTAATGCAAATACCAATTTGTGTTATATAAATTATCATAGACCATTCACATTAGTTTCTATGAAAAACAATACACATGAAAACTATCAACCAAACACAATTTATGTCAAGCATATACCATCACCAATATGGAAACCTGCTGAAGCATAAATAAACTCATTTCATTTTTAGCATACACCATCACGAATATGGAAAATTGCTAAGGATGAAAAACCACATAACCTATGTTACAACATACACCATCACACAATATGGAAAAGGCTATAACATCATCATATACTCATCATTTCAAACATAACCAAAACAACTATCAACCTCTTTGACTCTTCTTCCCTTTTGGGGAGAACTACATTGGCCTGAGGCCCTTAAAATAGGGGCTATGTAGGCAACACTCAATTGACATGGGGTCTTCTGAGGTTAGCTCGGCCATTCGTTCATTCGTCTACCTGATGGACCAACCATATAACCTTTAACCATGACTTAACCTAGTCAAACCCAATCCATAACCTATCCTCTTCTTCCCTTTTGGGGAGAACTACATTGGCCTGAGGCCCTTAAAATAGGGGCTATGTAGGCAACACTTAGTTGACATGGGGTCTTCTGAGGTTAGCTCGGCCATTCGTTCATTCGTCTACCTGATGGACCAACCATATAACCTTTAACCATGACTTAACCTAGTCAAACCCAATCCATAACCTACCCTCTTCTTCCCTTTTGGTGAGAACTACATTGGCCTGAGGCCCTTAAAATAGGGGCTATGTAGGCAACACTTGGTTGACATGGGGTCTTCTGAGGTTAGCTCAGCCATTTGTTTGTTTGTCTACCTGATGGACCAACCATACAACCTTTAACCATGACTTAACCTAGTCAAACCCAATCCATAACCTACCCTCTTCTTCCCTTTTGGGGAGAACTACATTGGCCTGAGGCCCTTAAAATAGGGGCTATGTAGGCAGCACTCAGTCGACATGGGGTCTTCTAAGGTTATCTCAGCCATTCATTCATTCATATACCTAATGGACCACTTATCTAAACCAGCCCAAAATCATGACCAAACAACCAACCCTGCCATTGTAGAAGTCACTTTAGACTTCTCATAGGGCACATTGGAGATCACATATATCTCCCTAACCACAACAAACAACACTTGAGATCACTTATATCTCAGCTCGACTCGACAAATGACCTAGGAGATTGTGACTATCTCCTTAGACCACGACCACTTTCGAGACAACTTTGCCTTGGTTGTTTTGATTGCATATGCTACCTCACGAATAGTTAGCAAATTGTCCACGACCCTTACACCTATTGTCAGATCATGACCCAGTTGATCCCCAATATCTATGACATTTTCATGTTTTCTAGGAGCACTTCCAAACCCAAATACTTGGAACATGATGAACATTGGAGCTACAACTTTGATCGATCTAACCAAATCAGCTACCACTAATAAGTTGGGGACTGGTTACTTTGATTTTAGTCCTCTTCAACAATTAGGAGCTACAGCTTTGATCATTTAACTCAATCAGCTACCACTAAAAAGCTGGGGACCATTTACTTTAATTTTAGTGCTCCTCAACCTTGCCTGCAATAATTTGACCTACCTATCAAGTGAAGTGGTATACGTGTAATCTCAACTATTGCAGTGTTCACAATCCAACCTCACTTTACCCATCCACTGCCTATCAAATTGGCACCCAATTTTGGGTTCCCTTCTCTCGATTCCTGCTTTGAGGGGGAATACCTCATCCCATACTTGGGGCAACCTACACCTATTTTTGTCTTGCAATTCATCAGAACAAACCACAAGACAAAAAGGGGCAAATGTAGACACCAACATCCTGTCGACCCCCCTTGGTCCCCTTCTAAATGTCAACACTCTTAACCTACACTTACACACCTTATTAATTTAAAATAAACTATTTATTTTAAATTAATGACCTCACCTAGAAACCTCACCTTGGACACCTCACCCTAAGCCCTTTTCTCACCCTATGAGTCACCCTAAGATTAAGTCCTCCACATCCTAACTACCCATGACCTATTCTCACCCCCTCTTAGCTCCCTAACTAATTTTCATGCGTCATAAACCCATGTTTTAACTTTTCTCTAATAGAAAAAGCACTTGGTGGGTGGAGAAATGGGCAAAGAGCTAAAAATAGCCCTTTTACCCATTCTTTCTCCACCAACGTCGATCAATAGTCGATCGATGCCGGTGAGATCACCAACGTCAGTTACATAACCTAAGCTCTAACATTGAGTTACCCCTAACTTTTGATAGATGGACGTGCACACTCTGACCTCGAGCTCTAGAATTTGACTATCTTCTCCTAGCTATCAAAGTTCTACACAAGTGATTCCAGAGATTGGACTGAAACATTAGACAAGGACCTCAACATTAGCCACAATGAGAACAAGCATTTTGACACCTCTGGTTCTTCACCTAAAAGAGCTAAGTATTTTGGTTCTCAATTCAGTATTTTAGAATACATGATTAGTTAGTTTCTATTTGTTATTTCTAAATACTGTTGAGCTGCTTCCTGACCTCTTCCATGGAGAGGCTGAAAAGCCTTCCCCTTATTCTTACCCTCTCTTCACACCTATCCTCTACCTCACCCTTCCTCAGACCTCAGTAACCTTCTCAAAACCTTGCACAAACCTCCAAACTTTTAGAAACTCTTTTGTCCACCACAGAAATACCCTAAAACCCATCCAAGGCCAATTGCCCTGACCAACATCGTCAATAGCCCCTACCAACATCGACATTCCTATCGATGTCAGCACCATCCACAAACTGACCTCGATAGAACTACCGATGTCAGTGACTATGACATACAGACTGCAAAGAAATAGGTACACACTATCTATTTTCCTCTTTTTTAGTCATTTGTCATTTCTTTATTTATGACACTTTTACTTATAAATAGTGGACTATCATCCCTCAAGGAGCTTTACACTTTCAGGACCGAGCGCGTAGCTTGGCAGTCCACCATATCGTCTTTTAACATCTTCTTTTTTCAAGTCTCTTTCTTATTGCATGTGTTTCCTCCACAGCCAAAGAGGAGCTCCCACAATGCTTGGATATGGTGTGCAACTTAATCCAAGTAACAATCAAACCCCAAACCTTTAACTTTAGTTTCTTCCTTTCTTGAATGTAATTAGCAAAAACTTAGAGAAACAGATGATTTGCTTAATAGATTATCATGTGAAGTAATAAATCATCACTATCAAATCCTTTTAGTTCAAGAGGTTTAGGATAAGTTTAAAGGAGTGGTCAAGAGAGAGTCAACATAGGATACAATGTTCAACTTGAGTTCCACCCATCAATTTATTAGGTATCATAATACACTGGATCAGATGGGGAAAGACACTCAAGTATATAGGGATGCATCTAGAGAACTCTCTAAAATAATGGTAGAATGTGAGATAAGTAACCTATATTCACTTAGTCTTGATGAAGATTTCCTCCAAGGTATCTTAAAAAGCTTTTATGCTTACATTGCAAAAATACAATCAAATAAGGATAATGAATTTTTAGAGGTCATGGTTATAGACTAATTATTTCAATTAATTGTAAAAATACATTCTATAAATTACATTTCTTTGTTGTGAGAGACATTGTAAAACTACAGGTTTCAAATTTCAACTATCATTTTGGTAGCTCTTTTAGAGAAAAGGCCATTTGTAATTTTCAAGTATCTTTTTGATAGGCTTTAAGCTATAAAATTGAAACTTGTAAATTCCACTTTTCTTTTTGACAAAGTTTGAGTTGCTTAACTTGCAAAAAATCATGTTGTAATTTACACTTTCCATTTTTTCAAAGTTGGATGACTTAAAAAGTTGTAAATTCTCAACCAAAAAATACAAATTAGGTTTTGTAATTTATAACCTAAAATACCTAAAATATTTCAGCTTAACTAAGTGCTACTTCATTTTAGCACCTCATTCCTTGGAAAAGATAACAACAACTAAACTCAAATAAAGGAAATGTTTGCATGAAGTTCTAAGATTTTCTTTCTATTCAATTGGACATAGGGTTTTGATAACTCCCACTCTTTCAATAGAGTATTTTTTTATAAATATGGGTACCTAAGTGTATCCCATATATCTTTTTGTTGTATAATATATTTTCCATTTTGAATAATTTATCTACATGTTATAACCTAGATAATGATAATAGATTGAAGTTTTTCCTTCTTTGTGTGTGTCTTCTTTGTGTATGCATGGCTATTTGTAAATTTTGAGAATGTTTTGATTCTTTTTTTAGTCACATAAATTAATTTATGGTATTAACTAGGCCCTTTTGAAAAGTTATTGATAACAAATAAAAAAAAGTATTTCTTATTTGATAAATATTTTATATTACATTTGATCTCACATTTGTGAAAGATTGTGATTTAAAAAACTTAGCATATTAAACATTTTATTGTGTTAATAAAAACCAAGCATTAATTTACTTTATAATCATTTGGTACAATCACCAGTTTCCAATTTTATAAATTCATTTCCAAAACTCTTTTCCTCATAAGTCAAACCATAGTTAGGAGTGAGATCATTAAGAAGTATTTTCAAGTGAACTGGTAATGTATCAGTTATACCAAACTTAGTAAAAGGAATCCAACCTTTTATAAAGGTTAAAATCAATTCACCAAGGTCCCATAGCTTTTAATTGATCCCATTATGTCATTAGATTTCCCACAATTTGTAACTGATACTACACAACACACTACCACATAAAGACGGGTGTAAAAAAAAGTGATAGCACAACCAAAAATATTTTGTGCAAATATTCCTCACAAAAAACTAAATAAAGAACTCCCAAATCAATCTTAACTCCTTTGTGAGTATGAACATGACTAGAAACAAAATTGGTTTGGTAAAAACCCAAACCACTAGCTAGTGTGAACATGTCCACTCCAACATTTTTGAAGGTGGGTATTGATCGTTGTTTGTAGGTTTTTTTTTCTTGGCTTGGCTTGGTTGGTGACACCATCAGTAGTAACATTCATATTGTGGTTTAAGATATTGGGACTTGGTTTTTCATGTTATTTGGGATTCGTTTCATATTTTATGATCCCCCATTATTTTGAGTGACAATATGTATCTTAGTTCCATAGATTCACTATTCACTGTCAACGACTGCTTGGTCATTGCAAAGTGAACTTTCAAGGGCCTCCTTATATGATCAGTATGGAAAATTTTAGACATATCCCCTCATTTAAGGGTTAAGGGAATAGAGGAAAATATTGCATAACTCTTGTTGGTCCATGTTTGATGCACTAACAAAGGAATATAAGACATGCCACCAACTTTTGATAAAATGGGAAGCTAATTCATTATATTATTGATTGATATGCAATAACTCTTGTATGATAGTATTTAGGAGTTTTTTCATGTAAAAATATTTGACAAACTCAGCCATAAGCTAACAAAAATAATGTATGGACCCTTTGGGGAGGAAATAATACCATTCAAGGGCTATCCTTTTGAGTGTCTTTGGGAAGATATTTGCTACAACCCCATCCCAATGTAGGATCTCCCTGACCAATATGTCATAGGATTTTATGTGTGCATTGTGATAGCCTTCCCCTTTGAATTTGGGGAGATATAGTAGGGTATGTGTGATTAAAAAATTGCTATATACTAGCATCCAGAGGTTCTTTAAGATATTTGACATAGGTTCCCATGTTGTTAAAATATATCACCATTGTGGTGACATCAATAGGAGAGGGTAGGGTAACATACAGATTGGCTTGATAGCTACTAGGAGGTGTGTATGAAAATTTATAGGGTAGTACAGAGTAAGCTAGGGAATGATTGTCTGGTTGAGTGGACTTTGAATACATATGGAAGTATGAGGGGACACTACGAGATGCAAAAGGTATCGTACCTTGTTATGGAAAAGTGTACAAGGTTTGTTTCAATGGTATTTGGGCCATATGTGTGTGGCCTATAGTGATGTGGGTTGAGACATATCCCATTTATGGAGGGTGACCATATGTGGGAGGCATATAAAATAGAATCATAGGAAATGATAGATTTTTTACTATTGCATTGTTTAGTAATGGTGTTGTGTATGTGTATAAACCTTCTATTAAAGTTTGAGTGGGTAGTTGGTAAGATAATAAACTTTTGAGAAATTGGGGTTGGGAATCATATCGGTGATAATGTCTCATCAAGGTTGATGATAAACATGGTTTTGTTATGATATTTACCCCTATTATGGTAGGCACAAGTGAGTTTGTTGTTATGATGTACGGTGAGTTGGCATAAGGAGGTTTTGTCTTTTCCCTTGGCTTGAAGTTCATTGATTATTTTTTAGGTCATAGATATTACCCACTAGGGTGTTAATGAGTTGATTTGGCCATGTGATAGTATTAGGGCCCTAGGGCTCTAGTGTAGGAAGGTTAAATTCTTGAGATGAGGCCATATGGGGGGTTTAATTTGGGATAAGATCACTGATATTAGTGTTGGTAATGGTTTTTAGTGAGTTGGAGGCATCTTGATTCTTATAGGGAGGATGCATAATGGATCACATGTGATTGACCTCATCCTCTAAATTATGGATTCTTCCTAAATAATGATCATATTTAGATATGCTCTTCATGTCTAATTTTTTCAAGTTGATATATGTCTTAGTGGCCAAGAGAGGAGTGATTGGGCCTCCATTTTTAATATTCATGGTGTTGGAGTCAAGGTTGTTGTATGTTGTTTTTGATACATCATATATCTCTTGAATCATAACTTGACTCCTCACTTGAATGTTAGAAAGTGATTAATCATATGATTGGTGTTCTACATTGGCATCAAAGGTTGAGTTGTTCAAATCATCAATGATGGTTTTCTAGAGCTAAATTGGCTTCTCTTATATCCCTCTAAGTCAAGAGATTTATCAAAGTCCTATCTAGACATATTCTTGGGGTATATGGATACCCATAAAATAAATATGGGTATATGGATACCCATAAAATAAATATAAGGAGAGAAGATGGAGAAATTAAAAAGTATGGAGAAGAAAAAATGAAAAAGAGGATATGAAAAGTATGAATTCCTTCATGTTAGGTTCACCAATTTATATGCACACAAATTATCACACACTAATCGATGCACTCAATTCCTCAAGGTCTAGTTGAGGTAGTCAATTTATTAAAAGGACTAGGGGTTTCTTTGGTTTTTGAGTATAATGGGATTCAAGATAGGTGGTGGTAATGGATTTTCATGATGGAACCAAAATCCCTCAACAACATCTTGATGCTAATTGAGAGTGTTGAACTATGTGGAGATAAAGATCTAAGGCCCTTTGGTTTATGATATCAAAATGATTCATAGTTTTTTTTCAATGTTAGGCTCATATAAATGAGGGAGATTGGGTTGAATAACTTGTGGGAGAAGATGTAATCTATCAGGTTGATTTTTCCTAGCCAATGTCATCCACTGAGTGTTAATGATATAAGACAAGGCTAGACATAAGGATAAAAGGAATGGGATGGATGGGTGACTAATCTTGGATAAAATTGTGTTTACATTTCCTATTCTATGGGAGAATAATGATTGGTATATCAAGGATGCACTTTTGTTATTATAAAGTGGATAAGGACTCTACAATAAGGTGGGGTATTGGAATGGATCAAAAGACCTCACCTCTTACCTCAATACTAATGTCAAACTATGTGATAATGTTGGAACTAGGTGCTTTAATTCTAGTAAATAGTTTGTCTTAGACAAGATCTAGTGCCTCAAGAAGGGTAATCCAAAAGAGACTAGGTAGAAGCCAAGGAAAAGCATATGATTTTGTTCAATCAATGGCTTACAAAGTATGCTTATAGAAATGTTGAAGCAAGTATTTGATATGTATTACTTGTGTGAATTAAAAGGATTTTTATGTGATTTGATTTCTTTCATGAATGGAAAGGCTTTTTTTTTGTTTTCTTATGTGAATGACAAGGCTTGGTTTGTTGATTATTTTTAGGATTTTCTAGGTTTTTAACAAATGAATGCTATCTAAAAACAAATTGAGGAAAGTAAAGAATAACATAAATGAAAACAAAAGAAATCAAAACTCTTTTTTCTTATCCTTTTCAATATTTGTGATTCATACAAATGAGAGAGGGAATAAACTTATACTATTATGCAAGATTTTGATTTCTTCTAGATCTATTTTCATGCAAACTAGATGTAATGTTTTTATTTAATTTTTATTAGTTTTTGTAACATGGACCAAATGCATGATTTAAATCTATTGTGCACAATTAATATGATAATATATCTAATCCAAAATAACATCAATGAAATAATTTTTAATAACTTTCCTAGTAATCAAACTAGTTTTGTATTTTCAACCCTTGTAACCTGCTATAAATAATATTTTTATAATGAATTTGTAGGATGAAAACAAAAGATATAAGTTCTAATTTGAAGTTTTGAAAGAGATAAATGAAAATAATTTTAATCCTTTAAAATAAATAAAATCATGTATCCAAAATGTTCATATATTCACCTATGTTTGTCTATGTTCATGTGTTTACCCACATGATTTTTTTAAGTGCAAGAAGTTTGTCTAGATATTGAATGAAGAAATTTTGTCTTGGATAGAAATGTATTGAAGATTTACTAAGATCTATTTTTGGATTTATTGAAAAGATGTGTTGTTAATTTTAAAGGAAGCTAATCTATTTAATGTAAGCATAAATCAAAACTAATTATGTTTTTGGTAGCAAATATAAATCAAAGAGGTAGATCTATTTCACTATCAAATTTGATTATTTTCTCTTTTAAATGGGAAATTACTTAAACATAATAATAAAATATATTAAATATAATATAATAAACAACAAATAATATAAATCAAAATAACCCCATATTGATTCTTGAATAAATCAATTGAAGTACAAGTATCATGTTGATAAAAGAATCCTCAACAAGATATCTCTATATGCTCTTATGTGAATTCAGGAAATTCTCTAGCTGAGGGATGCACAAACTCTAGATAAAAATATAAAGGGGGAGAAGACACAATCCATAAAAATAATAATAGTTCAACTAAGGTTCACTAATGTCTTGTCTTATAAGGTATGTGTTGCTCTCACCAATGACACTTATTCCTTTACAACTGTGTAGTCGACTCAAAAATTCTAGGGGATGAATCTCCTAGT
This sequence comes from Torreya grandis, assembly GCA_037957365.1. Classification (NCBI taxonomy): domain Eukaryota; kingdom Viridiplantae; phylum Streptophyta; class Pinopsida; order Cupressales; family Taxaceae; genus Torreya; species Torreya grandis. The sequence continues at coordinate 3,807,080 of JARHVA010000995.1, read as the reverse complement.
AATTTTAGCTAGGTTGTGGCTAAAAATCCTTCTCGATAAAAATATATAATGGTAATTTTTGGATCTGAAACCAGACATAAATTGGCCTTCTTGAAGGATATGAATGGGGTTTAAATGGGAGATTTCAACTAAGTGTAATAGTGACTTCAACTTGAGATGAATTGAATAATGATCAAATTAGAAGAGTGAGTGAGTTGGGCATGATTGGAAGTGAACACAAGGTGATGAAAACAAGAAATTTTATGCTAGTTGTGCAAAACATGTGAAAATTGGAGTCATAAGAGATAATTTTGGAAAATATTCCCATTGTGATGGAATCATCACTTTATGTAGGGGTAGTTACAGAACTACCACTCATATTGACAAAAGCACCCTTTAAAATAACTAAACCACCATTTTTTTTATGCAAAACCACCCTTTATGATCAAAAGTGCCACCTAAATTTCACAACTACCATGGTTGTTGCACAAACCAAGGGGCAATTTCAAAATAGAGGAGGGAAATTATGTTACTTGGGGAGGCAGTTTCATCACCCATGGTCCATTTTTAAAATAATGAATAAATGAATAGGAAGGTCATGATAAGGGGAATTAAATGGGGTCAAAATAGGAATGTAGAAGCATAGAGGGGGTTTATAACTAGAGAGTTCCATGTGGAACACAAAACAAGAGGTCACTACATCATCATCAAATTTGTATCAAAAATGTTTCATCATGTATTTTAGGTGCATACATTACCCAAGGTGGGTTAATTAGTTAAAATTTGATATGAGGTGAGACCATATTATTATTCTATGTATTTTACTTAATACGCCAAATTTCCCTAACACTACGTCCACCACAATGTGGAAATTATTCTTGACATTTACTAAAGTGGATATGTTATGAATAGTTGTTATTAATTAAAAATAAAAATCTATCCACATTTTATTCCTTTTGGGTCATATGTGTTGGATGGTGTTTTGAACATCCCAGTGCTTCTCATTAAACCATAAAACTAAAGCTTTGACTCTGAAAATAATTCATCAAAGTTTTTTAATGTGCCAATACTTTCTTATTTTGTACAAGACTTCCTTTGCCCATCGTGCCATCTCCTAAAATTCATCTAATTTGAGTATATATATTGTATATGGTTATACTTCAAAATTAGGTTGTACTTTAGGTGTCACATTGCACCTTTTATTATATTTGTGTTTATATATTCAACATACATTCTCATTGATGTTATCTCTTTAGACTCAATGTCCACTATTTGGTCAATTTGGTAGACCCACTTATGATCAAACTTTTCATCCCTAACATTGACATTGCATTTTCTAAAATCCAATAGGTAGGATGATAGTGACATTAGTGACATTACTATTTTAGAATGGATTGGCATCACTAACATGAAATTCTTCTCCTTCTACTCTCTAGCTTGGTCATCTTTAATAACTATGATCTCAATAATATTTCAATCTATATTGAATATTTTATAGTCTTCATCTGTGAATGAAACAAACTATTAAGGGAGTTTGTATCATCTTAAAAGTTTGATGAAATTGCTTCCCCACTAATTCAATTATTCAAGTCTGTGACATAATTTCATTTTTTTAATGAAGATCAATTTTTTTTCTAGTTATGATTTCCTTTAGCTACTATCAACCAACCCCAAGTAAAAATGCATCATGAGTCTTATTTTACAATGAGATGACTACAAAATTAATAAAAAGGGATTATGTTCCAATAATTAAAACTTTACCATTAGTACACCCTATCCTTAATCCTACATTGATATAATCCTAGAAATTGAAATGTTTAAAGTCACATATTTGGCTTCCCAATACTCTTCCAAGTCTTCTCTAGAATAACATTCACTGTATAACCACTTTTGATAATAGTGTTTTTCAAAATACTACCTAACATGATTATCAATTATCAGGCTAGGTTCATTTTCAAGAGCATAGGATTGATTTCTTTATCACCCAATAAGGAGGGATCGACTATGGATTCTTTCCTTTTTTAATCTACCCATTAGCTAAAGTTAGGTGTGTCACTGTATACTCTATGCTCGAGCTAATGTCTTATATAGTATCAGTCAAAGCATGCTTGAGTTCTTGAATTTTTTTTAATATTTAATATATCTTCACAATTATAGTGGTCTCTAAGACATGTTGTGCAATATATTTAGAAGACTCTAATCTTCTCATCACTACTCTTGTATGTTCATTTGACTAATGTTGTTATTCAACCATGGCCTTCTAGAGCTCCACCCTTGGTTTATCCAACTTATGCTATATATCTAGGGATATGATATTATAATGTATATGGATTAATAGAGACACTAAAACAAATCACACACCCCTTTATTTAGTTGTATGGGTCAAATAAGTAAATTTTAGAGTTATTTACATTGGGTAATGAGTTGACCTTCATTTGAATTCAGTGTGCACCCATCCATTATTAATAATAAATATCGATATAAATGAGATGAACATCATTTTAAATGATATCAAGTAAGTGTTGAGTCTTATATTTATTACAAGGATATTGGAGGTGTCCTCTTAGAAGTATAATTTTGGAGTTATTCCTTTTGTAAGGAGTATTGCATGATGTTTCCTTACCTTAAGGGTATTATTTTATTTCTAAATATACTACATATTTGGTTATCTTGGCCAACAAATATATCTTGTGTTATATTGGTATACATTATATTATACATAGGTATATTATTATATGTGTGGATCTTACCAAGTGGTATTAGAGTTTTAATTTGGAAAAATGTGGGTCTAAACCCTAATTTTGAAGAATTGGCTATATCTCACAAATTGTTGTGATTTTTTATACAAATTTTTTACTATAATTTGAATTTTACTCAAGTAAGATACTATAAAAAATTTTGAGATATGTAATCATTTTGTAGGAAGTTATTGCTATTATAGGGTTTTTACTAAATTTGTTCAATCATCTACAACTTTAGGAATGTTTTTGTAATTTGTTTACTATAGTTATGAAATAACTTGAGAAATATATAGTTAAAAATTTGGAGTTCTATGTTCAAATTTGAGTGAGTTATTGTAATTTTATGTTTTTTTCATAAATTCACTCTATAGGCCACAATTTTAGGATTTTTTTTATTTCTTTATATTTTTGGAAAACTTGAAAAAATATAGTGGGGTTGCATTCTAAAAAGTTTTGGTTTTCAAGCTGAATTCATGTCAAAAATTTAAAGTCAAAGTTAGGTAAAAGGAGGTATTTATATACTTATAATTCTTAGATTTGGTTTTCTTGAAACCCTTATTTGTGTGGATCATGGAATTAAAAAATTTCTCTGGAGAGGATGGCATTAATGATATAGAATGGTGGCTCTTTTTTAAGGAGATATATTTTCATATGGGTTTATTGAAATAATTTTTTTCATTTTATTTTGAGGGTGTAGTGTGCTAGTGGGTTCATCTAGGTGAAAAATGATGCTATTTGTTTTGGGAATAAATTGAACATGCTTTACTAGATCAATGGGATATAGAAGACATAGATGATGAAAAATAAAAAGAAGAGAAATAAAATAATGATGATGATGGTAATGAAGAAGATAATGTAAATAATGATGAAAGATAAGAAGAGGCACATAATGATGATGATGAGGAGGAGGATATGAATGATGTAGAAAGAGAGGTATAAGATCATAATGAGAAAGAAGGAGAGATGGATATAAGGATTCAAACATTTTGCTCCAAAGAGAGATAAGACAATATTTTAGTTTCATAGATGTATTCAAAGGAATAAGTTCATTGTGTCCATAAACCCTAGAAGCAATTATAACGTCATCAACATAGATGTGTCCAAACATATAAAGGTTCAAGCAAATAATATCAAGGAGGCTCAAGTAGATGGTAAGAGAATTCAAGTTTTTAAATATTTGAAGCTCATTATAAACATATATGTTTTGCATTCTAATTTTTATTATTTATATATGGATGGTTTGGATATTGTTTTTAGATATCTTTGGTTAGGTACTTTGGAAAATAATCAATATTAATGATTAGAATTAGTTCATAAAGATTTGGTACAAGAGAAAGAAGGTCACTTTGTAGGATATCACACTTGGCAAGGAAAAAATAAAGGTCAAGGTAGAGCATGAGGATGAATATAAATAAGGGTGAATAAGGGTATAAGGAAGATTCAAAAGAATAATAGGATGACTATGAGGAAAATTTTCAAGAAAAAAATAACAATTGAGTAAGTGCATGGAGATGGGGGAACAAAAAGTGGACAAAAATTCATGTTTAGAGTGTTGGAAAAGATTTTGTGTACACATTTTTTAAAAGTGCATACACAATTCTATGACATAGGTTAGATGATCACTGAGCCTAAACCATGTAGATGGTTTAATGCATTAAAACCACATACATGGTTATAAAGTAATAGAACTGTTTTGTTTCTTTGTAACCAAAGACAAAGCATTGATGCCATTCATTTGGCATCAATGTAAACTGTGACTAAGAAATAACAAGAGGAAATATGTAGTTAATAATGAGACAAAGGAAATTAAAAAACTCTATAGAAACACACATTTTATAATGTCACATTGAGAGAGAGAGGTACACAAACATGTTTTAATGCATTTAGAAACAAAATTAGTTAATTTTGTTCGGTTTTTGTTAAATATTTTTTTAACACATGCAGAGGCTAATGTGCCAAGTGAAAATGAATAAAAATTTGACCCTCATATACATCCTAACCCACAAAACCCTCTTATCCCTCCTAAACCACAAAAACCTCCTATCCCTCATTGCCCGCAAAACCCTCCTAGTCCTCTTGTAGTTATTTAAGCCCTATAAGGTAGTTAAGAGGATTTAGTATCCCATATCATTGAAAATAAGATCAAAATTGAGAATTTGATTAAGAAATTTAGGGATCCTTGTGAAAACAACCCCCATCAAATTTCTTTGGTAAGCACAACACAAACATTATTAGGTGAAATTGACTTGTTAAAAGTTAAAATTGATAGGTGGTTTGACTATAGAAATAAATGTAGGGCATATGATTCTAATATATTGTATGCAACCATTATGAGAGATAAATACATAGCCAAAGCCCAAATTTGTTCCCTATTCAATGATGGTAAAACTAGTGTGCTATTATGTGATGGCCAAATGGATTCTAATCCACTTGTGCACTTGCTATTTGATCAAATAAAAATTTTGGGAGTGATGGTGGATGGCCTTTGATCACCCACCTTGAAACAATAATGAGGTATAGATGTATTTTTTGATAAAATTATATTATGAGTTTGTGCTGAATGAAGTTACAAATTATTTTGATATATTAGATTTTTAGGTTAGAAGAAATAGCTCTGTGTAGGATGTGTCAAGTGTACATCATGTACCTAATCAGCCTATGAGAGTAAGTATCGGAAAGCCACATCCTCCTAAGATCTTACCCTCTATAGTCAAGGATACTATAGATATTAATAATTTTCATTCACTTAAAGTGCTTACTAACACTCTAGTTTAGCATACAAACTAGGTTTTCCATACTCTTGTTGGAAAGGGTAGACATGGAGAGGCTTTATCTAGATATGATACCTAACAAACTCACTATTTTATATCATGTGGTGGTATATGCATTTGACTTAAGGAGTAGGAGGAGGATATCATGTAGCCCACACATTGTGGTAATTTTATAGGCCTAGATAATATCAATCTCGCTATGTTTTATCCATCTACACTTTATTTGGACACCTTGACTACAACTTCCTAGGTATCTTTAATATTTTACTTGTTATAAAAATTGTCATACTTGTTAAATTTTAAATATTTGTATAATTTAAAAGATAATACTTCTTTTTCATATAGAAATAAATAATGTATATGATTTTTTTTTATGTTGTAACAGGATTTTGAATGCCACACAAGCATGTGTGTTATTGTTACTATCCATGTATATACCTATACAGAGGTGAATTTTAAGAATTGATTAATGTTATGGTTCATTTTACATGTATGTTATTTTATATATATGTTGAAGTGACTAATAATGATATTTTGTTTGTTTAGTTGATGACCACACTAGACACTCTACCATTTATTTGAGAGGGAGTAAATGTAAGTGTTGTTGTGGTGATTTCATCTACACAACAACTCACTAAGGTACATGAGAGTTATTTTAATGTTTAAGATTAAATATGGATGTGTGTTTTTTTATTGTCCTTAGTTTTTGTGAAAATAGATAATGCATGAAATAATTATCTATGTAGAATATTTTGTCGATGTCTTTTGGTCTTGTTGAAATGATTAGCAGGTGTGACATGGTATAATTGAAAATTTAATTTGTAATTTTTTCTATTATATTTAAATGATTTAGTTAGTTGGCTTATATGTTTATGAGTTAATTTTGAATTTTTATTTTGTTTATGAGTTAATTGTGAAATAGATCACTAATAAGATTTGGTGATGTGTGCATGATAATAGAAGGGATGGGTCCCTACAAACATATAAATAAATGTGTGTGTGTGTGTGTGTGTGTGTGTGTGTGTGTGTGTGTGTGTGTGTGTGTGTGTGTGTGTGTGTGTGTGTAGGGACCCATCCCTTCCATTATCATGAACACATCACCAAATCTTATTGGTGATCTATTTCACACTCTCGTTTACTAGTGTGAACCTATCATTGACACTATTGAGTGTTAGTCTCAAATTTATTGTTACCATCAACTTGTAGTAAGTGAACCTATGAATATTTTTTTATCATTTTAAAAATTTAACTTGTTAATTTTTTAAGTATCTCATTATAGTACATCTATAAAGTTTTTGACAATATTTCCATGTCAATAATTAGATATACAAATTAGTTTTGAACATAAGAGGACGCATAGTCAAAAATATCCAACACTTTTAGTTGTGAGCAAGGCATCCAAGTGAGAGGATTTTATAATCAAGGCAAAGAGAGCCATTCATTTTAATGATTAGGATCATGTCTTATGACATTTTTTTGTATGCCTATATGGCTTGATGTTTAGTTTTTTACAATTATATGCCTATAAAACATTGACCTGAGATATTATATTGTGTTCACATTTTATACACCTTTATATGTATTTTATTGATATTATATATACATACATTGTTCAACATTTTAATTTTTAAACATTCTTATTAATTTCACCTTTTAGATTTTGTTCTAGTTTATTACTTATTCTATTACATTTTCACATTATTATATGCCTTAAAATTTTGTTGAGCATTAAAAATATACATTGCAGTCTATTGAATGTTATTGAAATTTATGGGAAATGTATGGGAAATGTATGTATAATTATGTTATAAAATTATTATAAAAGGTGTTCTTAGTGTTCATGATGTAAGTAGACCTATCTTAGATATACTTACTAAGTATATTGAAGCTTCGTATCCTCCTTTTTCAATTTAAATCTCTTTATTATTTTATGAATATCCTTGATATTATCAAGGTTATCTCATAATCACAATCTGACCTCTATACACAAAACATAAAAAATCTTGTTAGGTCTTTTCAACTAAACCTATAGCTTATAATGCTCTTAATTTGATCTTGGTCTCAACTCAAATGTTTATAGATTTATCAAGGTTCTTCCACACTTTAGAATATTCTCTAACTCTACCTATATCTTTAACAATCCTCTTTTATTAGTCTTTAGCTGGAAAGAAGTATTCTACCCTTTACATAGTCCTTTAGGCCTTGTTGTAATGTATGTTAACTTCCCTAATGAAGGATTTTTTTAAAAATCTAAGCTCCTTATGACTTGGAAGGGGTTTCCTATATTCTTCAGGTCATTTTTAATCAAATAAACATGTTTATAATTGCTCCTAGATTGGTTCCTTTAGGAAAATACAAAAAACACGTGTTTTTTCTAGTCTTTTCAAGACTTTGACAAGTAGGTTTGTCATCTTATAATAGTATGTTTGATCATTACTTAGATTCTTAAATCCTTCATCAGGGTATTAAAAGTCTATTTACCTATTTTAAATGTGTTTTAACCTCCATTTTAGTCAAAAATCTACCTTAAGAATAATCAAGGAAATTACATATATTTACCTATTGTAAATGTGTTTTAACCTCCAATTTAGTCAAAAAACTACCTTAAGACTAATCAAGGCAAGTACAACATAGGAGGAAGACTAGATAAGGCATGAGTTGTTAAGTTGTTGACTATATCAAGGTGAATGAATATAAATAAACCAAGTTTGGAATATTTTTTTAATGTGATAATGTATGTACCATGAAGGCAAGAGAATGGAAACAAGGATAAAATCCCATTAAGGCAAGCTTTGAAAAAAAAGGAGGTAAGAGTGTGCAGTATAGGTGTGAAGGATTATGTATGTGTTTTGAAGAAAATCAATGAAGAATCCTTCCTTCAAGTCTTAAATTATGGTTTAATTTATTCTATCATGTAAGTGAGTGATGTTGATAATTTTTAGCATTATTTAATGCATTTTATGATGATTCATAAGGTATGTAGGCTTAAGAAGGTGAAAATAAGGTTATGCAGTCAACTCTAAGGAGTATTTGGTGAGTTTGAAGTTTATTTATGGATTTAAATCATCACTTAAATTTGGGAAAAAGTTGATAGATTGGTTTCCAACCCCAAACTTCTAATAACAAGTCTCGAAATTGAAGTAATCATAAGAAAAGTATTCTCAACCTTGTCATAGTCTTAAAACCTCAAAATTTGAAGGGAAATAGTCATATTATATATGATTTCATATTGTAAAGTGATGGAATGAAGATTCTATAAGGTGAGTAGGGCCAGGTAAGACCAAAAAAAAGATTTAGTTTTCCTTTAAATCTTTTGAAATCTTTAAATTGAATTTTATATCCTCTCAACCTACTAACAATTTTATAAACCATGGGTTAGAATATTAGTCACTAAAATTCATATTGTAAGCAAATTAACCATACAAAAGACTTAAAAATTGTTTTACATGTTTGTTTGGATGTTATTCAATTATAAAATTGGTTTGGATTCAATTAGATGCATATAAATGAAGTTAGGTCCATTATACATTTTTAAAAATAGTGTTTTTGGTCTAAAAACCTTGCAAGAGTGGTCTAGAAGAGTTTGGAGGTCAAACAAGAGTTGTAACCTATTAATTTGAGTGTGGTTATATGAAATATGATGATTCCATACTTAATAATGATTAATTATTAAGATTTTGTATTGTATAATTGAATAAAATGCCAATTAGGCCCAATTTTGATTACTATCCCTTTCAGGCATTTGATGTATATTTAGATCAAACAGATGGAAGGACCATACAAGTTGTGCTATTCCATATTCCTTATATTATAAGATATTAAAGGAATACATGAGAATGTTTATATAAATCCTAATACCTTGAAAATTTATTAAACTTAATTTTAGTCTTGTAATGTTTTGGGTGATATGTTTATAGAATTATCTAATGAGGAAGATGTGCTAGTTGTAGCGCTTGCAAGAATATAGTCTATAAATCCTAGTTTTCTATATTTATTCAAGAGTTGAGATAAAGATTGAAAAAAAACTATGTATAAGGTTGTAATAATTTGTATTGAATACTTTGATTTTTATTCAAGACTTTTGAAGTCTTAGGGAGGAAGATATCATAGTTGTACAATTTGTAGACCTATAGCTTGCAATGTAAACCTTGCTTTAAGTATTTGTGAAGAGTAAATGCCTATGATTAGGTTTTATAGCATTAATAATGACTCAATAATTTTTTTAAAATCCTAAGAAGTCTATATGTTGAATAATACTAAGAGGATGTAATAAGATCTATGATAAATTCAAGAAAACTTTATATTCTATTTACTAAATAAGGCTGAAAGTTATTTGTAGGGTCAAAAGATTCTTAATAGAATGGGAAGAACCTCATGAAAGTATTATAGGTATGAGATATAAAAAAGGATTAATTTAATAAGATTTAAAATTTACTATAAAATGAGATAGTCTTAGAGGGATAAGAATTGATAAGGCAATTTGAGATTGCTTGAAAGAATCTTGGATGAACTTATTAATATACGTCATGAAGAATTGAGTCTTATAACATTGTTATGAATATTGTAACTTATTCAATTTATAAAATCAATTCCTTGAAGTAAATTATAGACCTATTCTAATCAATAATACCTATAGTATTTATGAATACTTATACCAATAAAAGAATCATTATATATTAAAGGTATAGAACAAGTTGATTGTGTGCTTCTTGGGATTGGTACAAGGTAAAGTTTTAAAGAAGACCTTTGTAAGTTTATTTACATTAGGAAAAGATAAATATTTTGAAACCTATTATAAAACCTCAATGAAATTATATTTTAACCTTCTACGAAGTTTCACAAATATTTTATAGTTAAATTTAAAGTTATGATAGTTATAGTTGATGCACCTAGAGTGTTATTCTTTTTAGGCAAGTAGCTTACTCAACTAGAGTATTAGTTGATATATTATTAGTTATATTGGATTATCATATCCCTAAAATTTTAATTTGACTTAAATAATAGGTTTCTCACTTCTTTAGGTTTTAGTTTTTTTCAAGGATATTTGAAAATAGAGGGTTTTAGGCCTAATCTACGGGCCTAAAATATATTTTTTTGAAATAACCTAAGTTATAGGAACATAAAATAAATGAAACCAATTTAAACACATTAAAAACATATTACCACACATTTCTACAAATTTTCAATTTATTTTAAGTGTTAGGTTTTTATTTATGGAGGTTTTTTTGTTATAAACCCTAAGTCAAGGGTTTTAAGACTGTGTCAAAATAACGAGTATGAATAACATGAAATTTTAGATTTTTAAGACTTTATTTGAGACTTTATGTTGGATGGATACTCTTAACACCCTCATATATCCCTATCACTTAGTATTATCCCTCAATCAATCTTCAAACGTGATAAAAGACCAATTTTTATTATCTATCAAACCCTGTGTACTACCTTTCCATATCTACAAATTTAAGAACACAATAACTATGTAAAATTATTACTTAAAAACAACATAAAAATTTACTTAAAATTAATACAATCCTGGTATTTAAACATAAACCTCAATAAATTAGGCTTCCATTGATTATAGTATAGATTGAGTTACAAACTTAGTATTATCCCTCAATCAATCTTCAAACGTGATAAAAGACCAATTTTTATTATCTATCAAACCCTGTGTACTACCTTTCCATATCTAAAAATTTAAGAACACAATAAATATGTAAAATTATTACATAAAAACAACATATAAATTTACTTAAAATTAATACAAGCTTGGTATTTAAACATAAACCTCAATAAAGTAGGCTTCCATTGATTATAGTATAGATTGAGTTACAATAGTTCTTGATAAAACTCTATCTTAAAATATTATTCTCATTTATTTGAGTTCTTAAATCTTTTTTATTGGATTTATATGTGGATATTGACTTATATTACTATATTCTTGGCATATGATTACGCCTAGTTTGGAGAGGAAGAACCTACTTTGGTTTAAGATAGTATTTACCTTGATGTAAGATGCAAGCTACAATTGGAGTTCTTTATGTATGGGGATTCATGGCTAAAAAATAGCATTAACACCATGTTATGAGTGTAAATTAATCTATAGGACCACATTATTAACATATGAGTAAACCTGGTTAGGAGATGGATCCCTTGTTCTAGCCTCAATATGATATTTCCCTATAAGAAAAAAATGTTATTTTTAGGCAAACTTTGGATAGGCATAATAAGAAAATTGTAAATCATAACCACAAATAAAAATAATGGTCGTGTTCATGTTTAAATACTCTAATTTAACCCCAAATCCATTATATTTAAAATCATCAACAAACTCATGGTAGAGGATTCATTGATTAGTCCTAAAATGTAACTTTTATGTAGTTAAAAGATAGGGTCTTTACCTCCAATAAATGGTTCCACTTTCAAGACCTCTAATTTTAAATCCATCACTTAAAAAACCTTGGTATGTGTAATTTAAATTCATTACCATTTCCATGGCTTTAGAATCCATGCAGATACCCTTTTTTGAAATAATTTTGACCTCGAGAAACATTGATAAGAAATATTGTCAAGATGCAAGCCATGGTTGGATATCTCTATCTTTAGAGCCTCTTGATTGAAAAATAGCACTAAAACCACATTAGGGTGGTGATTAACCTATAGGACCATTTTATTGGCATCTTAATACACCCATTTAGGAGATGGATCACCCATTCTAGCCTCAAGACAGTATTTCCCTAGATGCAAGATCCAAGTCATATTTAGATATATCTATCTGCAAGGCATCATAGAAAAAAAATAGCATTGCCACCATGTCAGGGGTTGAGATTAAAATCTAATAATTCATTATTAGCATCCAAGTATACCTATTTAGGAGATAGAGCACCTATTCTAGTCTCAAGACAACATTTCCTTATAAGGCTAAATTATTAATTTTTAGGAAAACTTTGGACAAACATATTAAAAAAATAATAAGTTGTATCCATAAATCAAAAGAAAGGTTAAATGCATGTTGAATTACTCTAATTTCACCTTGAATCCATAAAATTAAAAATCATATATGAACTCATGGTAGAGGATTTAGTTATTAGTCCTAAAATGCAATTTTCATGTAGTTAAGAGACATGATCTTTGCCTCTAATAGACATCATTGCTTCCAAGACCTACACTTTGAAAGATAAAAACTTTAGATGTGTAATTTACATGTGTTCCCTCTCTCATAGCTTGAGAATCAACATGGATACCCTTATTTGCAATAATTCTAGCCTCAAACAACATTGACAAGAAATGTTGTCAAGATGTAAGCCATAATTGGAGATCTCTATCTCTGAGGCCTCGTGACTAAAAACTAGCATTGACACCACATTAGGGTGGATATTAACCTCTATGACCCCATTATTGGATTTTAAGTACATCTAATTAGGCTACAAAGCATATGTTCCAACCTCAAGGTAGTATTTTCCTATATATAAGCCATATTTGGAGATCTCTATCTCTAGAGCCTCATGGCTAAAAATTGGCATCACCACCATGTCAAAGATGGATATTAACCTCTAGGTCTACATTCTTGGCATTTTATTATGCCTAGTTAGTGTTAAAATTTTGGCCTCACTTTCAAAATATCAACCCTTATCATTAAAATCTTGTTGATGGCATTTGTTTTGTCTTGATCTTATGCCTCATAGTGCCTTAGTTTAAAGGGAAAATAACTAATTCAAGCTAGAGAAACTAGACCATCATAGAAACGTCATGCAAGGACAATCCAAAATTTTGGGATGTGCTCAAGGACATATATTTTAAGCCTAAAAAAATATTCATTTATTTTTAAAAATATTAAAGGGATCTTGAAAATAAATGTAGGTTTGATAAGTGGCATGATCTCAGGAACCAATATAGCAAATCAATGGCATGCGGGAGTCTAACAAAGTCAAAAAGTTAAGAAATATTGATGGTGCATGTTCATGCATAAAATCCAAGATGAATAATCCATGTTAAATACTGGTAAAAAGATCAATGGTACATGTTTAATTGTGCAATAAATATCTAACAGTGCGAGTAAGGTCAAAAGTCAATAGAACTTAAGATTAAACACATATGCACCAAGTGTTTCAATCATAGCAATGTTTGAGAAAATCAATAATGTGGATCAAAGGTATAAAAGTTAAAGGAGTTAGATCAAATGTGTAGCTAATAAGTGGAAAGATCTCAGGTGCCGATACAAAGATCTAACAATACATGATTATTGAAAAGCTAGTGGGTCAAAATTGATCAATGGTATGTGATCCATTATACCAAAGTATATCAACATCAAGCAAAATGTCAAAGGGTCAAATGAGATTAGGATAAATGTGAGGCCACCACATGGTGCAAGTGTAGGAATCAAAAAATACTAATTTTATGCCCTTATAATGAATAGGGAACTAATATCTGGCACAATATGAGAAGCTTAAATTAAGATCAATGACTGATAGCAAAATTCAAATCCAGGAGTTTTCAAATAGAGGTCGAACATGGTTCAAGTCAAACTAGGGCAATTATTTCAAAGGTTATTTACCACCATTAGAGTTTAGTTGAAAAGGCATATTTATATAGTCAAGGTTATTATTGGTGAGGCTCTATTTCCATTAAAGCTTAGATGCAAGATAGGTTTGTTTAAACCTAATATAGTCTAGAACAAAGCTATGTGATCTGAAAATATTTCATTGATATAATGACAATATAAAAACCAATAAATTGGATTAGTTTTCAATCTATAATAAATACCTATGCTCAAATTTTATATTATGGGAATATATGTGATTATGGAGAGGTGTCTCATCCTTCGACATAGTCATTTCCTTAATAAGTAGGTACTTGCAATTGCTTAAAGCAAACTTAGTCATGGCTCTATCAAATTTAAGATATGAGGATTTTGTCCTTACAGTGAAGGGCATTAAGGTATATGAGCTTGAGAAGGATTCATGTGGTGAGGGTGGTTACTTATTATAGTGTTCTTGACCTTCATGATCCATCTTTCCACACCAGGAAAAGACATAGTGGCATTAATGTATAGAAAGGCTCAATGAAGTTTTAAGTGGCTATTATGATTGCTTCTAGTGTTAATCTTAGCATTGATCATTATGACCCCTTCTCTACTTTCCCATGCATCCATTACCCTATTTATCATCCCATTTTTATATAAATTTAAGCTATGAGGTCTTGATTTTGATCCCTCTCATGGGCATGACTAGACTCTACCAAGATTGATCTTTGTAGCCTCATGAAATAAATAAATGATTGTTTTAGATTTCATTATTCTTGTATAGTGTATTAATGTCAATTTAATTTGTATATGTGGTATAAATATCTCCCATATCAAGTTTTGATCTCACCTAGCTACTGATTTATCTTATTTTATAGATCATGTTTAGTGTTTAATGTCATTTTATTGAAGCTAGCAAGTGGATACATTAACTGGTGAGTGCCTTAAATCAAGACTTTCCATCATTTCCTTTAGGTTTTTATCACTGAGTGAAATTTTGCATGAAATTTTGATGCATAACAAACATTTAAAGTTGTAGATTTAGTCTTTTTCTTGTCTCATTAGTGTTTTTAAAAGTTCAAATAGAGTGGATGAGTAATCAATTTAGGTGCATCACTAACATTCGCTTAAATTTCCCTTTTAGTTATCTTTTTATCCCTTTTCACCCTAGAAATGAGTAAGTTTTAGTGTAAATTAGCTAAGTGATACATTATAGGAGTTAACCCCATTAAAAATCCTAGAGGTCTGACCCAAGATTAAATGACCCACAACCTAGGACAATTCCCATGTCAGACTAGGTTTGAACTAGGGTGTAGCCTAAGTCTCCAATAGTTATGGCACACCTAGTGGGACACACTTTTAGCTATTGAAGCAATTATATAACACATTCATCTTCAAAAGTAGATTCAAGTACTCCTTGGTCCTTATTTCAATGTAAGAGGCATATTTTTGTTCATGGTTTTAGTTATCTTCATCTTTTCTAGGCTATGGTAGCCTATAGAGAAGAATTCTATCTTTCATCTCCTAATCAACAATTTTAAGATTATCCATATAAATCTTGTTATGATGCTCATGACCCCTATTAGCCCTACCATGATCTATATAAGCCTTATGATAAGCATGATCAACCACACTATGATCCTCACCAATAGTATGATGGCATATATCAGTCATACATATAAGAGTATTTCCCTAATCCTCCCTTGTTAGTGGTATAATCCACTAGGGGTTGAATCAATGAGCCTAGATATTACAATTTCAATCGTAGTCCCTTTCAAACTATTTAAACAATCAACTTATATCAACTTGATTAATCAACATTAACAAGATAACTCATTCATTCAATGCATACACAAAATAAAACACATAACACATTGTTCCTATGGGAAACTCTCAAGGGGAATAAAACCCACTCTCAATCTTGCAACACAAATGGACTACTATCTTATAAGAAATTACAAACAAGAGACTGATCAATTCCTTTAGAGTAGCAAACTTTGATCATGTCCTCTTGACTAAAGGTATTTATTGAAACACCTATTCCATAAGGATCACCTTCCCCTAATATGATCAACTCCTTTAGACCATGTTCCTTTAGTAAAACACATATTTTACAAGGAATAACTACCCCTAAGGAAGACCAACTCCTTTAGACCTTCTTTTGATAAGAACACTTCCACCTTAGAACTAATGTCTTCAACACCTGGTGATGGATCTCTGGTTATCACTCTTCTCACCTTTCAACAAAAAGTTTGTTGCGTAACACACCATGTTGGCCAAAGCACATTACATACTTGAACCAACATATATAGATCAATTAAGACACATTACATATCCCAACTAATGCCACTCTTCAACTATGTACACTTAATGCATCCTTCATAGAAATAACTCTATTCACAACATAAACAAACATGACCATATGGTCATACACATAGTCTATAAATTTATCTACCTCTCAAATCAACTAGCATGCTCACACAGACTTCACCTTGCCTTCGCTCACACTCAAACAATAAGAGCACTATTCTACCAACAAAATTATGACCAATAGGTCATACAAATAGTCCTTAAATTTATCTTCTCATCAACTCATCCATAGGTCACTCTACCCCTCCTTCATTCCCCAATTCATATATATAAGATCCTCTAAAAAACTCTCCCAAGTCTTTCTTAAATAGCCTCTTGAGCATACTCACCCATTCTACCTCTTTTAGGCTTACTAGGTCTAATGACCTATGTGATCACCTTTAGCACCTTTCTTAGACAAGCATGTCTAATCCTCTTATCTCTTTTATGGTCCTCACTAATTTGTACCTTCTCTTTCAAAGGTTGTCTCCTTTGCTTGGCTCTTCACTCGCACACCCTCATTTAAGTCTTACAAGTATAGAAACCAACACATTTAGTTTTACTATATATAGAGAAATCATGAATTAACAAGATCACAATATTTCCTTGTCAACCACAAAACATTCCTTCACCCTTAATGCATTTCACATGGATCATACTTAAGCACAATCCTCTTTCAAAAAGGCCTAAGTCACTTTTAGATCCTATAGACACCCATTCAACTCATTGACACTTCTTCGAGCATAATAAGAACACATGATCTCTTATAAATACATAGGTCCACTCCTTATGTCCCCTAGGACACACTTAAAAGATCACAATCATCTTAGCTTACCTATGTGTATGCTCAAATAACTTAAACAGAGACCTTATACACATGAACAACATTACTGAACATACAGTCAAATTATTAAGCATTTTTCATACTCAAGATAGATTTATCACACCTCTAAAATACTCATAGATCATACTCATGGAGTCTATAACACTCCATAATATCCAATTAACCATGAAACATCAAAACAACACCCACATAATCTTGAATATTCTTCTTGGGACACTTGTAGCACGTACAAAAAAACATGATCAACTTTGGATCTTAATATCTTTGTCTATACACACTTATATATCTTCAAATCCATATGTCCAAATTCATCTTGGAGTCCTCTACCACTTTTATTTTTACTACAATATCAAATTAATCTTCTATCAAAAGATATTGTCCAAAAATTAGACACTGGTCTTTCCTTCACAAATTCAAATATTTAAATGCAAACGGTCATAGTTAAACTTAGAACACTATGCTTGCATCTCATGTCCTCTCAAATTTAGATCAAATATAGTCTATCGATATTGATAAATCTTTAACACATAGGAACCAAAGCTCAGACATTAAGCCTCAGTCATGTTGACCTCATCTCATGTAATATTGAAATGTTGATTCAACATGCTCCATCAATCTCTATAGATCAACCAGGTCTTTAACAATCAACACTCACCATTTGATCAAACTATATGAACACTTGATCACCATTGTATCCTTATCCTATACCTTTGCTTAGTCATTAATCATCATGAACCTATCCTCATCACACTACTTTTTGACTTCTTGTAGCAATGTGCACTGTTGATCTTGCTCAAGCTTTAACTCTTACAAAAATGACTTAGTATGGGGACCTTTTCAATATGCTCGAGTATCCATTTTTTAACCTTAATAACTTATTTTTTGCTTACTTGCATGATCTCAAATTTGGACCAGATGATCTCCTCACATAGGATAATCCAATCGTATAACAAACATCTCTTAAAACCCTCATGCATGTAAGATATATTTCCATTAAAAATCCTTCTCAATTTTTTTTGTTATAGAGCCAACCATGTTAAAACTTGCTTGAGAGGCCAACTTTGCTCAAGCATAACTTTTGTCATGCTTCAATGTGTGATCTAGAATTTAGTGTAAATTAGCTCTACTCAAAAATCAACAAACCCATATGATAAAATTTTCTTAACACCTTCACACATGCAATATATAACACCATCAAAATTCTCGCTTGGCTCTTTTTGCCATATTTTAAAATTGGCTAAGTATGGGAAAACATATTCAAAATACCTGGGAGCCTAACTTTGCTTAGGCATATCTCTTGACATGCTACATCACATGATCTAATAATTAGCAAAAATAAACTAGGTTCAAAACTAAATAAACCCATATGATCACCTCCTAAAACATCCACACATATGAGATCTTCCACCATCAAACTACTTACTCAACTCTTTCAGACCATATCACAAATTTGGCTAAGTATGGGAAAATAATGAATTCTTTCTTAAAATTCAAATTTTCACCCTCATATATTTGACCACACTTCAATTCATGAATTGAGATCTAATACACAACAACTAAGTACTAATGTGATCACAATCATATGACCAAATCCCTCTGACTCATTCCCTTTTGGCAATGGTGATGTCATCAAACTACCTACTTAGATTTTCTACCACTAGATCCAAACTATCTATAACAAAATTATGGACTACCAAATGAATTCCACTTATACACACAAGCTCTCAAAGCATAAATAACATATTAGGGACCTATTTCACAATCTTCAATCACCAAACTTATCCCTTAACATCTCTAAGCATGCCAAAACTAAATATCAACCAAGCCAACATAAAGCATATTAGAACAAGCACATTACACACTTTGTCATTGTTACATAGCCTATCAAAGCACTTCATCCACTAACTAGAACACCTATATGAAATCACCATGACATCACTGATAACTCTCCACAATCCCTATGAATTAAGACAATATTACCCCTTACCATCACTATCATGATCCATACTACTCATCTAACCAACTTAATCATGGCCATTTTGTAGCTACCCAATATATATTAGCACTTAAAAAAACTTTAGTGAGCCTTGAAAATCATTCACTAGAATTGTACTCATGAAGGTATCATGGCCAATATTTTCTTGCTCACCTAATTCATCATGTGAGGGAGTCATTGCAGCTAGTGAAATAAGAATGGGCACATTTTGAGAGAGCAAATTGAAAAATTTTCACAGTTGAGATGATGGATGTAGGTGGTTACATTCAAAGCATCAAGGATAAGCTAAAATTCCTAGATTAAAAATAGGTTCAAATCCATAAAACTTATGTGTCTTCATATACATAACCTCAACCCTCATATATGCGACCCATTCTTCCCCAAAAGACCATTCCAAGTGAACCTTCAATTATTCCAAGTTCTTCATGTGTTCCTCAGACCTTCCCTTCTTGGAATTCAATCCAAGAGAGCTATCAAAGAAAGGAGTCTATTGTTGAATAGCCTAATATTGAGATCAAATATTCCACTTATCTTCTTCAAGAATCCCTTAATAAGTCTTTCAATTTTCTAAGCTAGAATTAAGTGGTGAAGTCATGGAGTGGGCAAGATGAGACAAATCTATATTGGGGAGACCAAGTTAAAGAATAATCTAAACCTATGCAAGTATCTCTCATCCCTCCTCAATAATCCTCTTGTATCTCATACCATCCCTCTTGTATTCCTTATCTTTATGAATCCACTAACCACCTTAAAGAGAAGCTACTCCAGGAGAATATAGATTAAAAAAAATCAAAGAGTTAGAGCTGAAGACAAGGAAGGAGGAGGAGAACCAAAATCAAAAGGTTGATTAAGAACCTATAACTTTTCCATCTTGGAGGTATATCAAAATATGTTCTCAGGGAGACTTCAATTATGAAGGTTGAAGGATAGTTTACAACTATTAAAAAGTATCAAGAAGGCTTTGAGGAAAATGAAGTTCTGGTGGAAGATGGTGCTCCTTATATTTCCCAACTCAACTTGCTTTCCCTACAAAATATTCTTTAAAAGTCAACCATTCCCAACGTTTCAAGTTGAAATAAGGTTCCCTCCATTCCCAGACCCATCCATGAACCATCCATCATACCTTATACTCCATCTCCAACTTATCATCCCCCATCACATCTTATCCTTCACCTAAAACCCATGATCCTATCCATCAACCTTCCACCCCACCCTTTCTTGAGAAGGAACCCATTTTGAGAGAAGAAAGTGAGGAGGAAATAACTCAATATATAATTGATCAAGAAGATGTCATGAGTGACTCTAAAGAATAAATCATCATAAGGACTCCCCTTGGTGAACACAAGTACAATTCTACCTTCTTTAATGAAGATAAACACATTGAAGATCCTACTACAACTATCCGTACAAAATTTGATGTGAAAGAGGATGTACTTGATAAAGACCTCTTACTTATTGTCCATGATGATATAGCTCTTGAAGGTGACATTCATGAGGAATATGTCTTATCATAAAGGTTTGATGCCATATACAAGGAATTTGACAAATTAGAACATGAAGGTGAATGTCTTTATACTGGTGATGAGCCTATAGTCATGAAGGAGTTTGATGTAGTTTCTACCCAAGAAGTTGTGAACATAGAGGATGAGTCCAAGGTAGAAGTTGAGGTTCCTTAAATATAGTCAAGAGCTCTATCTAAAGTTGAAGCCTTTTCAGGGATGTTAAGACATGGCAATGTGAATCTTGATGTTTCCAAACATCAAACACATTCCATCATAGAGGAAATCAAGGTTAAAAGGCTACCATATCTTCAATCTTATAAGTTAAGGGTGAAGTACTTTAGAAGGAAGAGAAGAAGTTTTCCATGGAAGACAATGACCAAAATTGGGTAGAATATGTAGAGCTCCTAGATGATATTAAAGAACTTGCAGTCGAGAAGAAGCCTATTCTTATTAAGGGCACCATAAAAATAAAGAAGGTATGTCTTGTTGAACCATTATTAGAGGTTGTAGTTGAGGAACCATATGAGAAATTTGAGACTACCTAGATGTAATACAAGTTCATTTCCATAGCTGACCTAGTTAGAGTTGCTTTGTTCTCACTGAACATCATGCTAATGAAGTTTTTAGATACCATAATGAAGAAGGTTGCATTAAGGCCAAGGTTCAAAAGACTACATGCTTCATTTAATCCCGCATCCCATGATGTAGGATGGTTTTCAAA
Source organism: Torreya grandis (assembly GCA_037957365.1). Classification (NCBI taxonomy): domain Eukaryota; kingdom Viridiplantae; phylum Streptophyta; class Pinopsida; order Cupressales; family Taxaceae; genus Torreya; species Torreya grandis. The sequence continues at coordinate 3,785,659 of JARHVA010000995.1, read as the reverse complement.
CCTTCCTTTTGATCTAGGAGGAAAGGCATATGTAGATTTAAGTTGTATATATTAGGGTAGTTTTTGATAATTTCTAACAAGTGTTGTCCTAACACATTTTTTTATTGTCTTTGCTTTGTTTAGGTTAGTTTCCCTATTTTGTGTGCTTCCTTTCTTTTTTTGGTGGTTTTTGTCATTACCAATAGATCACTTGCATTCAAGGTTCAATTTTGTCATTGTTTATAAGTCTAAAATTCATGTAAGTATCTAGGTTCTAAAGCATAGTAGGTATGCTTCCCTATGAGTCACTAAATATGTTGGCCAATTTTGGCCCACATACCAAACTTTTGCCTAGATAGAGAAGCTAAGTAGATTTCCTAACCCATAAATAATAAAAATATGTAAAAATCAAGCTTTGAAGAGTTAGACCATCTCAAACACCATGAATAAATGGTCTGGTTAGCTCAATTATACATTTTATAAATACACTTAGGAAATTGATCAAGGAAAAAAGACCACACGGACATGATTTTTTTCATGCTGAGAAGGTCCCTTGAAAATTTCATATCTTGATGAGTTCTCTATCTCAAGATATAAGCTTCCAAAGTTGAACTTGTAGAGTGGGACATGCATGCAAACATCAAATTTGGGCCTCATGAAATAGTCATTTAAATTCAAATGTTCCAAGGATGAACACATGACTGACAAGTGTCAAAATATTACTTAAATGGATCATAGATCAATACCACATGGGTAGTTAATAGGTCAAAATGTCTTTGGAATGAGATCAATAGTCTACATTCAATCAAATTAAAATATCCAATGGAAAATGGGTGAGGACAACATCAATAGGTCCCAAAGATCCAATAGAGCACATTTAATCATACACTCCAAGATCAATAGTGAGCTCACAATAAAAATTTTAGAGGGTCTTAGGATTAAATTCATCAATGACAAGTGGCATGATCATGGAAAATAAGTAGATCAATGGTGCACATTCAATCAAGCAGAAGAAGATCAACAACATGCTTTTAATTGCTCCAAGGAGATATATGGTGCATGTAAGGTCAAAAGGTCAAAGAGATAGATCAAATGTGAGGTTACCACATGGCATAATCATGTGAAGTAGAATGGACTAATGGTAAGATCTTAAGAAGGAATGTAGAGCTAACAGATGACATGATTTTGGGAGCCCATATCAAGATTAATGGTTGAGATTACAAGTCAAAGTTAGGAGTCTTCAAATGGAGGTCGAATACGGTTCAAGTTGAACCAAGAGCAAATTCTTCTAAGAGTTTTGTCACCATTAGAGCTTGGTCAAATACCATTAAGTAGGTGAAGCCATACAATCAAGATTATTAATGTTTAATCTCTATCACCTTCAAATTTTAAAGGCATGATAGGTTTGTTTAAACCAAATATTTTCTAAGAATGAGGCTATGTAATATGTGGATCTACATCGATATAATAACTATACAAAAACTATTAAGTTGGATTGGTTTTCAATCTATAGTAAAGATCTATATTCAGGTTGGAGTAGATGCAGATATAAATGAGATATGGTAGAATGTCTCATCTTTTGACACAATCATATCTTCAACAAATAGGTACCTATGGCTGCTTAAGGTAGTTATAGTCATGGCTTTGTGAGGTGCATGAATATGAGTATTTTGTCCTTGTATTTAAAAAAATTAATGTAGGGAAGGGCTCGATGAAGTTTTGAGTCACTATTGTGATTGATTCTAATGGTAATCTCAACCTTGATTATTATGACTCCTTATCCACTCTTTCATGCATCCCTTCCCCTCTCTATCATCCCATTCTATTATAAATTCAAGATTTGAGCTCTTTATTTTGATCCCTCTCTTGGGCATGACTAGTCTCTACCAAGATTGAGCTTTGTAACCTCTTAAGATGAATAAAATATTGTCTTAAGATTTCATTATGCTTATCTAGTGTGTTCATGTTAGTAGATTTGCATATGTAGTAAAGCTTTATCCCTTGTCAAGTCCTGATCTCACCTAGTTGGTAGTTTGTTATGTTATGTAGGTCATGCCTAGTGTTTGATGTTATTTGATTGAAGATAATATTGGATACATTGATTGGTTATTGCCTTGAATTAGGCCTATTCCATCACTTCCCTCAAGCTCAAGTAAGAGACTTAGGAGTTATAGATCCAGACATTTATTTTATCTCATTAGTGTTTTAAGAGATCAAGTAAGAGTAGAAGAACAATAATTCTAAGTGTATCACTAATATTATCTTAGGGTTTCCCTTTTATTTTATTTTTCTCCCTTTTCACCCCAAAAATGAGTAGGTTTTAGTGTAAATGAGCTAAGTGATACATCAGAAGAGCTAGCCTTGTTAAAAATCCTAGAGGTCTAACCCAAGATTAGGTGACCCATAGCCTAAGGTCTTTACCATGTTGGACTAAGTTTGATCAAGAGGACCTGAGCACTTCCCTTCTTAGCTAAGGTGCAACCTAAGCCTCCAGTATTTAGGATATGGAGTACCCATTCTGAGCTCAAGATGACATTTCCCTAAATGCAAAATGCAATCCATAGTTGAGATCTCTATCTTTGAGGTATCATGGATAAAAAATAGCATTTCCACCACATTGGGGGAGGTGATTGACCTCTAGGAATAAATTATTGGCATTCAAGGATACTTGGTTAGGATACTGAGCACCTGTTTCAACCTCAAGATGGCATTTCCCTATAAAGAAAAATTATTTTTTTAGGTAAACTTTGGGCATGCATAAAATGGAAACTATAAATCATATATATGAACCAAAAGAATGGTCATGTGCATGTTTAATTCCTCTAATTTCACTTTAGGACCTTAGATCACAAATTATTGAAGAACTTATGGTAGAGGATTCAATGATTTGTCCTAAAATGTAACTTTTATGTAGTTAAGAGATAGGGTCTTTGCCTCTAATAGATATTTTCTCTTTATGGACCTCTTGTTTGAAATCCATCACTTTCAACACCTTAGGATGTGTAATTTACATGTTTTCCCACTACCATGGCCTCAAAATCCACATGGAAATCATTTTTTTCAATAATTATAGCCTTGAGCAACATTGACAAGAAATTTTGTCAAGATGCAAGATGCAATTGGAGATCTCTATCTCCAGGGCCTTGTGACTAAAAATTTGCATCACCACCACATTAGATATGGATATTAACCTTTATGAACCCATTATTAGCATCCAAGTACACTCAGTTAGGATATGGATCACCTATTCTAAATTTAAGATGATATTTCCCTAGATAAGGTAAAACATTCAATCATCTAAATGAATAGAAAGCTTCTCTTAGCTTTGAAAATATTTAATTATCTACTAAAAGTGCCAAACATGTGGATGTGGAAGCTAAATTGACACCACTAACCTACAAAAAATATGTTCATATGTAATTAAATTGAAATTTATATGTAATACCAAAGAAATAAATAAAATATGATAAAATTAAACACATTTGCATTTGAGAAGTCAACATACATTGGGAGTTTAATATAAGGAACCACTAAGATTGTATCTATTACTTATATTAGAAAGAATTGCTTCATGATCAAATTCATGAACCTTCCATAGAGTCATTTATAATGGCCTACCTTGATATTTTTATAATTAAACATTTATTTCAAGAACCAAATTTGAAAAGTGGAGTATCTTCCTATATACTTTGTAGTCTTCACACAACCATACATTTGATTTTTTGATAGGATAGCATTGAATCCAAGTTCTAGTAACTATCACAGACTCAATAGGATAGCGAATGTATTCCACATCTATGATCACAAAATTCAATTTATTTTTTTCCTCTACACACTAACACAAGTAGTAGTTTGTCCCCTCCTCATTATCCTCATCTATAACAACTACATAAACATGCCATGCATAAAAAAACAAAACATGATTTACTAACATGATCTATTGATATATTCAACAAATTTAATCATGAAACACATGTTAAATATATGGTACTTAGTTTCACTAGATCAGATACATGGTCAAATTCATGTGATGATGTTAACTCTATAAGTTGTAATTTTGGTGGAACTTGATAAGTGTCAATTGGAAATAGAGGCCTAGAACTCCATTTATCCACCCATTCTTATGACTTGCACTCATTCCAAACAAATTCACTGCATTTAGAATAAAAGAGTACCATGTGACTCATATAAACCATCCAAGAACCTATGTTTGAGATAAGAAATGAGTGTAACTCACTTGATCTTGTTACTATCATATAATCTTCATAAATTTTCAATTTTTCATCCTCCATCAGCCATAAATATCTACAAATAGTGGAATTTTATTTAACACAATGGCCCATATTTTCATTTCACTCAAATTACCATAAAATGTCTGAAAACAACCTTACACATACTCTGAAGAATGTGTTCGATCATCATTGACATATGATTGGTACTCCCTTAATTTTTTTATCATGATTTGTACTCTTAGGTGAATGCATGAATGTTATATGCATAGAAAGGGAAGCCTATACTAAATTTTAGTATTGTGACTGAACCTTTTTTTATGGTTATAATATGTAATTCTCTACAAAGTCAACTATTGAAATAATAGTACCAAGTAGAAATGTGTCCTTACTTGACTTGAATTTTTCATCTAGCCATTGAGCTCTATGTGTGTGCCTTGCATACTCAAACAATTTTTTCCTTGAATTTGTCCATAAATTTGGAAACATGTATTTGTTTTTTAACAAGCTCACACCTTTTAGATTCCTTTCCATATTTTAATTGATATGTCACATATTTATATTTAATAAACCCAACAAATTATTTTCCAATTTTGTGTGTACTCTCATCATGAGTACATTTTTTCAATTTTAGCAATCCACCACAAATGTTGCAAGTTCCATCCAAACATGCCCTATTATAAAAAATTATCCATCTAGTCTTTCACAAAAAATAGTTGGAATAAATTCCCTTACTAATTTTGGTAGGGCTTCCACTCCACAATCCTAAAAAATGTTTTCATTATACAAAATACAATGAACATGATGAAAAATATCAGAACGCGTCAAAAATTCAACATGTTGCCTACAACACCAAGTAGTGTATGTGTGATTGATTTTCACATATAAGGGTTTGGCCATTTTAAAATATATTTGAATCATAGAAATATGTGGATATTTTTTTAAAAATTTAGAATACAATTGTGTTTGAGTCATATCCAAAAAATATTTAGGATGTGGTTCACAATTATGAGAACCAATTCTTATTTTCACTACATCTCTAATATTAGGTGATACCCTTGTGTTATATTTTCAAAATTATACAAGTAAATCTGATAGGGCATTGACTATAGCCTTTCTTTTACATGGGAGTATACCAAATAACACCCACAAGTCATTGTTACTGACAACATTATGTCTTTTAGATCTCTCAATTAATTTCATTAGTATTGTTATGTTTATGTGCAATGCTTAACTTGTTTGGCTAATCAATCATTTAATCTTTGTTTGAAAACTTACCAAAGAAGTTGTAATAATGCATTAGGCAGCATTACCATATTTGGTGCATTTCTTCACACCTACTTGGTTTGTATTATGAAAAATTTCAACAATTGATTTATTTACACCATTAATATTAGATGTTCTTAGTCTCAGGTTGTTCATTGTAGGTTTCATCTTAAGCATTTTCATCAATGTAACAAATAATTGGCATCTTCAAGTTTCATTTAATTTTTAAAAGTACAAGTCCCAAATTCTTTAACTTTTTCTTCTCATATGGTACTTGGACATTTTGTAGGCATTGGTTTCAAAATATTTTCTTCAATTTTAATTAAATAAATGGGTATTGTTTTCAAAATCCTAGGTGTTCTTAGTGGTAAATTTTATTGATTTGGTGTTTCCATATCATTTTTTTCATTACTACTTTCTTCATTTGACGGTGTTCCCATACTGTTTTCTTGATTTTTACTTTCACCAATCAATATTTCCATGCAATTTAAATCATCATGCATACTACCATCATCACCACAATTAAAAATCATAAAATTTGAATGTAGACTTGCATTATAATTTGGTATAATATCATAATTTTTAATTATACTTTTAGAATTTAGTATAGTATCATTGTTCATTTCATCATTATTTGTGACATTCAATTCATTAGGGATACTTTACATACTTTTATGAAGTTTTTTCATTCAATGCCTTTTCTTTCTCTTTGCACTTCTAATTCTTATGGCATTTGGTACTTTAACTTCTTCTTCTTGATATTATGAAATCTATCACCCATGATTGCACAAATTTGTCAACTTTTGAGGGTGGGGAAAATAATGAAATTATTAAAAATAGACATAATTGATGTGCAACACCAAGTGGGGATAAAAATCCAATTATTAAACAATAGACCTGCATTCTTTAGTCAACCATGAGTAGACAAAATTTTATAATTTTGAGGGTGGGACATGCATCAAATCAATAAAAAAATAGACCTAAAACATGCAAAACAAAACAAATTAGAGTATGCAAGGGATAGAACTATCGATGTGAAAAAAATGATGTTGACCATACATGTTTTTTTTATTTTTTTAGTAATATAAAAATTGTGTACGCATTAATACCATGTACATGATATTATATGTATGCACAAATACCCATAAAACCAAACCCTTAACATTAAAACCTTGATCTCTTGGACCTTATACACTCAAACTTAATCCCTAATCCCTGAATCCCAAGCCCTAAAAACCTTAAACCCTAAATCATAAACTCTTAAAACCCTAAACTAATCATTTAAGCCCCACTTAATATCATTGACACCAAGAATTAAGTTCACATGGCTCAATTTATCCCTAATCACACCACTATTTGGCCTAATTTACCAATTCATTCAATTTGTGATGGCATGGGGGCTAGTAAAACCCAAAAACACATTCTATTCTCATAAATAGCTTCAAAAACTCAAATTATCTTCAATTTCCTTTGCTTTAGACCTTATACCCTATATCCTAAACCCTATAACCTATACCTCAAACTTAAACCCTAATCCCTAAAAACCCTAAACTATAAATTGTAAAATCTTAAATCCCTAAACCAATCATTCAAGCCCTAATTACCATCATTTAGACTAATAATTAGGTTCACAAGGATAAATTTTGCCTAAATCACATCACTAATTACCCTAATTGACTAATTTTCTCAATTTGTGATGACATAGAGGACAATTGAACTCAAAAACACATTTTTTCTCACAAATAGGTTTAAGCAACTCAAATTATCCTAAATTTCCTTCACATTTAACCCTATACCCTAAACCTTAAACCCTAAGCCCTAAACCATATACCCTATACCCTATACCCTAAATTATAAACCCTAAGCCATAAACCCTAAGCTATAATCCCTAATCCATAAACCTTATACCCTATACCTTAAACCTTAAACTCTAATCCCTAATCTATAATCCATAAAAACCCTAAACCAATCATTTGAGTTATAATTCCCATAATTTAAACTATAATTAAGTTCACATGGATAAATTTGGCCCAAATCACACCACTAACAACCTTAGTTAACCAATTCACTCAATTTGTGATGGCATGGGGGATAATTGAACATAAAACACATTCTCTACGCATAAATAGGTTTAAGAAACTCAAATTGTCCTCAATTAGCTTCCTTTTTGGACCCTAAACCCTAAACCTTATACCCTAAATTTTAAACCCTAAACCTTAATCCTTAAGCCCTAAACCCTAATCCCTAATCCCTAAGCCCTATACCCTAAACCTTAAACCCTATGCCATAAAAGCCCTAAACCATAAATAGTAAACTCTTAAAACCCTAAAATAATCATTTGAGCCCCAATTACAATCATTTAGACTAATAATTAGGTTCAAATGGCTCAATTTGGTCCAAATTGCACCACTAACTACCCTAATTGACTAATTCACTCAATGAGTGATGACATGGGGACTAATCAACCCAAAAACACATTTTATGGTCATAAATAGGCTCAAACAAATCAAATTATCCTTAATTAATTTTTTAATTAAACCATAAACCCTAAACCAAATGATTTAGCCTCAACTAACATCTTTTAGACTAATAATTAAGTTCACAAGGCTCAATTTGGTCCAAATCACATCACTCACTACCCCAATTGACTAATTAGCTCATTTTGAGATGACATAGGGGCCAATTGAGCCCAAAATCACATTCTATAGTCATAAATAGGTTTAAAAACCTAATTTGGCCTTAATTACCTTTGTGATTAGACTTATACCCTAAAATATAAACCCTATATACCCTAATCCCTAAGCCCTAAACCCTAAATTATAAACCTTAAACCAATCAATTTAACCCCACTTAACATCTATTAAAATAATAATTATGTTCACATATGGCTTAATCTAATGTAAATCACATTACTTATTAGGCCAATTGACTAATTGGCTCAATTTGTGATGACATTGGGGTTAATTGTGACCAAAATTACATTCTATAGTCACAAATAAGATAAAAGAGCTCATATTATGTTCAATTGCCTTCACGATTGGACCATATACCCTATACCTTAAACCCTAAACCCTAAACCAATTGATTTAACCCTAATTAACATCCTTTAGAGTAATAATTAGGTTCACATGGCTCAATTTATCCCACATCACATCACTCATTGGCCCAATTGACTAATTGGCTCAATCTATTATGACATAGTGGATAATTGATCTCAAAAAATCATATTCTATAGTCAAAAATAGGTTTAAAGAGCTCAATTTAGCCCCAATTACTTTTGTGATTGGACTTTATATACCCTAAAACATAAAACCTATGTCCTAATCCCTAAATCCTAAACCATAAATTGTAAACTCTTGAAACCTTAAACCAATATTTTTATCCCTAATAAAACAACATTTAGACTAATAAAATTATGTTCAAATGGATCAATTTGGCATGCATGTGAAATGCATGTAAAGTATTCTGTGTACATGGTAATTCTACATATGTGGTAATTACACAAACATGGTAATTATATTTCACATTTGAAATTCATGCTTGAAGGCTCAAGAATGGATTGGATTCCTAAGATTGAGGCATGGACCTACAAACACACAACTGAATGCATGTTTTTAACTAAATATAACAAAATGCAACTTCATCCATGTTAAACACTATGATTTTTTTTTCTTAAAAATATTACTACAACAAAATGCACATTCCTATTTCTAAATGTATAGTTTTTTTATATTGTTATTAATTTAAGGTTTTTATCTATATTTATTTCTAAGTATGCCTTTTTTAGCACTATATGTCATAACTATACATATTTATCTTTGTTTATGTATCTTTTCATTCATTGATTCAAACCAAAAAAATTATATGGTTGCAAACTAGACCTAATTCTACACATTCAAAAAAAAAAAGATATTTTTGAGGTAGTTAGGGGGTACATGGTCACCTATACATTATTTATCATATTTTAGGGTCTATTGACTTGTGAAATTAGTAAAAATATAAATAGGTTGCAAACTAGATGATCTTATCTAAATTTTCACTACAAGGTTTGAAAAAACTAAAAAATTATTAAAAATGATGAGATGCACCAAACACTATCTTCGTTGATTTTCCTAAAAAGTAATAATACCTCTTAAATTTTTTGATATTTCACCAACTTATTCTTGACCATTTCAAAAAACAATAGTAGTTTAGAAACTAGACTTGAAATGTTATAATTCATGTTCCTATGACATCTTCAAATTTTGAGTTTAAGTGTCTTAAATAATTTGTAAAAGTTGAGGTTTCTTGTTTTTCAATAAAAACATGTCCACTTAAGACTTGATTTTGACCTCCAATTCCATGCACTTTCCCAATTTATCTACTCAAGAGACAAAAGCACTAGGAAAAAAACAAGTGGAAGAGGTAGGATAAAAGGTTGATAAGGTCAAAGGATTATAAAATGATACCAAGATTAAGATGTATAGGAATCCAAATCTTCATAAAAAATAACAATCATGGAGGCATGTCAAGGAGTATCATATAAAAAATAACTATGGCTATACAAGGAATCAAAGGAACAACCACTATGACTATGTATGGAATCAAGGGAGCAATAACAATAGCTATACATGGAATCATAATAGTGCATTGGATTATGGAACAATGACTAAGTTGAGAAATCACTATGGCTATGCATGGAAGCCAAAGAAGAACTATTATGATCATGCATGGAATCAAAATAGTGAAATAGAATATGAAACATATACATAAAGGAGAAATCATTATACATGGACATGAAGGAGGTATAAATATGATCATAAATAAAATCAAATTAGTACAATTTAATTTTGAGGCAAGTTTGGTAAGCTATCACCTACCAAGATCATATATGGGTGATTGGATGATTAGGGATTGAGACAAGTATGTGCAATGGTTTGAATATCACTCATTACTTGGTTTTAGGGATGAAATATGTCAAGGAGGGATTTCATGTTATGTACCTAGGGATATGATATTATAATATATATGGGTTAATTTAAATGTTTATATATAACACACATCCCCCTTAGTTAGTTGTATGGATCAAATATATTGAGTCAAATAAGTAACTTGTGAATGAGTTGCATTAGGTAATGAGTCTACCTACATTGGAATTAGGTGTGTACCCATATAGTATTAGTAATATAGGTATATATAAATGAGATGCATATCATTGTAAAATATATAAAATAAATATTGAGTCTTTATTTGTGAGAAGGATATTGGATTTGTCTCCCTCAAAATGGAATTGTGAAACTATTCCTTCCTAAATGAGTATTTTATGATATTTCCATACCTTAAAGGTGTTACTCTATTTTTTATTATACTACATCAATCAAATTGGCATTGGATGACTTTGAAAATATCTATTGTTATGTTCCCCAAGTCTACACTTTCTAAAGAAAATAACTATGTTATTTTTTTTAGGGAAATCTCTTGCAAAATGGCTCCACTCATTGCACTTCTATCTTCAAAAGTTTATTGGTGGTGTGGTGGGTGGTGTTGATATCTCTCCTTGTGTGAACAATACTTGGGCATTATTATTTTTCCAATTATATGGAAAGTCCTTGAATTAATGCCCTATAACTTGAAAATTATTGCACAAAATATGTGTGCCTTCATTCTTATTATCTTCTTGTAATTCTTGCATCATCTTAATTATGTCATTTCTTAAGGCTCACATTGATCTATGTTCACTACCATAGTTGGAGGTTAAGTTCTTCATGTCGTTTTGAACATGAGGATGTTTTTTTCTTGATTTCAATGTTCATGGCTCAGTCATATGTATCTCCATGATATAAGTATGGTACCACCTTCATTATCCTTCATAATGAGGATAATAACCCTTCAATGAACCATCAGTTATTTAAGTCATCTATAGGTTATTTTGTTAAATGTATATGCCACTAAGAGGGGGGGTGAATTAGAGGTGGAAAACAATCCAAGTCATTTTATAAACCCTTCAAATGCTTAAGCATTCAATACAACCATTCATGAAGCATTCAAGATCTTTATAACAATGAACAAATAGATAATGCAAGATTACACACACAACACAAGATCTATTGGGAAACCCTCTAGGGGGATAAAACCCTTTGAACCCTATAATATGGACTATAGTACTATAAATACAAGATTCAACATTTATACAATCACCAACTGATCAAGGAGCAGCCACCCCTTAATTTATTCAAGCACCCACTTGACCTTTAGCTAGCTCCAACTACTAAGGAGGATATAACCCTCTAGGCCACCAAGCACCAACTCAGCTACCTCTGATCTGATCTCCACCTTTCATCTAATGTCAAATACACCTGATGATGGATTCCTCTTGTCCTCTTTCCCCTTTACACTCTCACAAACTTTCACACACAAGCAATGATCCAAAACCACCTTTTGGATCACTCTACACTTATCGGCAACAACTCTATCATAATATCAAAAACATGACCAAATGATCATACACACAAACCAAACTTTAATCTGCCTCTCAAATCAACCACCAATCTCACATAGACATCATCTATCCTTCATTTCCACGCAAAGCATCTAAAACGTCCTTTTGGATCAGTATAGATCTCTTCGCTCATCCTCAATATTCAAACTTGTAAGACAACTATTATGAGATCAAAAAATTGACCTACAATTCATACACATAGTCATCAACCTACTCTGCACTGGGCAACCACCCTTTCTTCTTTCCTTTGCTCTATAACTCTCACATGCACCTCTTCTCTCAAGTCTCTCACATCTAGAAATCATCATCTTTGATTTCACCATTTATATAACCTTCACGATTATTATATTCTTGGTTGGAATTTAGACTTGTCTTAACTATTAAGACATCTTACATAGCGCAATACTATCCTCATAGTTTGGTCATAAAAACTATGGGTCACACTTAAATAACTATGCCTTTCAATTATGCCTTAGTAGCCCTTATTGGTCTTATGGAAACCCATTCACCTCTTTGACACTTCTTCAAGAAAACTTAAAACACAATAACACTTTAAAAAAACATAAACCCATGCCACATGATCTATAGGTCTACCTTAAGTGATAATATCCATCATAACACCCTTATGCTAAAGTTCAATTTGCTAAAACAACATTTTATGCACACAACCACAATGAACAAACACATAGTCACCTTCTAAGACTTTGATCACACTGAATGTGATTGATCAAACCTTCATAATCCACACAGATGGTCCTCATGGATTTTAAAACACTATTTGATAGTTATCTCATCCCAAAACATCAAAATACCATCAAGAACAACTAATTACCCTTCCTAAGTTATTTACAGAGCATGAATGAACAATTAGTCAACTTATAAGTATTTTTCATATATAATATGGATTGGTCAAACCTCCAAGGTCCATAAATATCATCCTTAGAGAGTCTACAACACTCTTCGATAGCTAAGTCCCTTTGAAACATCCAAATACCAATAGAATAGCTAAAAAAATCCTTAGGTCAATTACAGACCATGGTAAAACACATAATCAAATTTGGATCTCAATATCCTTAAATATACAAATAATTAGACCTTATAAATAATTTATCTATGTGTTACTTGAAGTCCTCTACAATTTTTCTTTTTACTACACCTTCAGATTCTGCATAGATCAAAAGTTATGGCTCAAAAATCAAGTATTGGTCTTTCCTTCATTAAGTTCAAATATTTAAATTCTAATGGTCACTGAGTAACTGTTAAACTTTAAACACTTGTAATAATATTTTTGTTTCATAAAAATTTGGAACAAATGTGCTCCATTTATATTTACATATTAACCAAGTCTTTATCTTGCAACACTCACCATTGATCTAAGCTCAAAACTCTCAAGATTATGACACTTGGCACCATCATGTGCCTTTTGATCACTTTACTAAAAATCCCTTATGCTTGTTCCACTTGGTAGTATCACATTCATTTTTTAATCTTTGAATTTTCCTACACCATTGATCTTCATCAGTACAAACTTTTGCTCACTATTGATCTTCTATCAAACTAGCAAGCTTGTGACACTTATCACTTGCGCATGTAACATTTAACATGTTGAATTTTATGCACAACATTGGATCAAGATATATAATTTAATGCACACCATTATATATAATAACTATTGACTTCATATTTTAGCATTTTTAAACTAGATAGTCTCTGACCTAATCTATAAGAGCAACTTTAAAGCTTTATAACTTGAGCTAGAAAACACTTCAAGAGTCTAAATTTTTAGAGGACCTTCTTGGTAATATAGATAATATCTATATGAAATAATTTGACCTTGATTTAATTTATAATTACCATAAAAAAATTCTCAAACTTACTAGTTCATCCATATATGCATGATGTGTAGTGACGGTTTGGCTATGGGAACATAGTAAATTCTATCTGAGAAACTTTAAAGCTTTATAACTTGAGCTAGAAAACACTTCAAGTGTCCAAATTTTTAGAGGATCTTCTTGGTACTATATATAATATCTATATTAACTCATTTTACCTTTATTTACTTTCTAAGTACCATAAAAAATGCTCAAACTTACTAGTTCATCTATATATGCATGATGTGTAGTGACGTTTTGGCTAAGTATGGGAACATAGTAAATTCTATCTAAGAAGCCAAGTTTTCCCCTTAATAAATTTTGTTGTGCTTGTTGTCTCCCAAAAATGACAATCATTTTTGGAACAAAATTTGAATTATTTTGGTTTTACAGACCAAAATTGTATCTTCCATTTTCAAAAATTTGTCTTAGATATTCATATTTCTCATTTTCAGAGCTTCTCAAAAAATCTACAGACTTTGCAAGTCAAGTTCAATGGATTTTACATGTTGATTTCTACAAAAAAATTATTTTCAGTTTCTACAAGCAGGTTCATTTATATAGTTTCAAAGACTTCTGTAGGTGGTTTTCAGTCAAAATAATTGATTTTCAACATTTGTTTATTTTCCAGGATTGGTTCAAGTGAAAATCTTCATCGGCAAGCATCTGAGTGCAAAAAACAACTAAACCATTGAATTGAACCATTGAACCATTTTGGTTCAAAGGTTCAATGGGTTCAAGGTTCAAAAAGTTCATGTTCGGTAAGAGTTAAGTGCTTCAAAATGGTTCAAAGTTCACTCGCTTCAATTGGTTCATCAGATTCAAGGACGTTTGGCCAAATCATTCAATTGAACCATTGAACCATTTTGGTTCAAAGGTTTAACGGGTTCAAAGTTCAATGACAAGTTCAACCAAAAGAATAGTTTAATGGTTTAGTTCAACCAAGCAGTTCAATGCTTTATTTCATTTAGTTGGTTCATTCTTTCAATTCATCTTTTGGTTCAACATCTACAGGTTCAACAACAGGGGCTCTGCATGCTTCATTGAACCATTGAACCAGTTCAATAGATTGGTTCAACGGATTGGTTCGATCAAATGGTTCAACTGTTGGTTCAAAGGCAAGTTCAACATTTTGGTTCAATGCTTAGTTTATCAGCTTGTTTTATTTATTAAACAATCAGCTTGAACCATTGGCTTGAACCATTTTGGTTCAAAGCCTTGGTTCAATGTCAAATTTCATTGGATGGTTCATCAGCTTTTGGTTGAAAAGGACTTGGCGTGCTTTATTGAACCATTGAACCAGTTCAACTAATGGTTCATCGTCCAAGTTCAAAGGGATGGTTCAACACAAAAGAAGACTTTCTAAAGGACAAGTGCCCTTGTGGAGGGCACTTAATCAAGAAAATCACCTTTTTGGAGGATAATTTTTCTAAGAAGCCGATATGTAATTCTTTCGAATTTGTCTAAGGCATTTAAATTTTTTTGATTAAGACTTAATTCTTTTGGATTTTTGTCCGAAGGAATTCCTTCAGACAAAAAGTCTGAAAGAATTCCAAGTGGTCACGGATCTCGAAGGAATTTCCAAAGAACAAATGCGGGCTCAAAAAAAACTCGAAGACTTGTTCAAATACTTGGCGTAATTTTCCCTGAACTTTTTGTCCGCAAGAATTTTCCACGTGAAAAATGTCTGCGGAATTACCCATGGGGAACTTTCAAATCAAACACCTGAGAATTTTCCCCAGGGATTTGTCCATGGGAATAAAGCCCAAGGAAACATTTGCTCATGAGGACTGCCAAAGCAAAAGGGATTAATAAAACAAAGGGCTGCCGAAGGATCCCGAAGGGCAAATGCCCTTACGGGGAACACTCAATGGCCAAAGTAAAGGGCTTATCTGATTCAAATAAAGGTCATTTTTCAAAATCCGAAAGGGTAAGTCCAAGCTGATTGGGTAAGGCCAAAAGTGCTAAGCAGAAGACCAAGGGGTGATGCCCACAAAGACATCAAATTTAGCATAGCTGACTAGCCATTGGAAGCATATTGACGGGCATGTAAACGTCAATTTTAAAGGCAGTAAAATAACTATTGATCCTTTGATTCATAGACCTAGATGCATTTCCAAAATTCAAGACAAAAACTAGCTGAAAGCGAGGAAACACAAAATAATGGATGAATCCAGGCCCTGATTCAATCAATCTGGAAAGGAAGAGCGATGAAGACAAGATCAGACCGATAGCTAGACATTGAAAGTTGTAATCTTTCAATTACGTAGCTTGTTTATCTACATTGAAAAGATCAAATGGGTAAAAGGCCCCAAAGTTCTAGCTAGTCTTCCTAACATTTCCCAATGCATCATGATGTATTACTATTCCCGAGTCCTTCTTCAAGTGGCTATATAAGGGACTTTCTTTCATTATAAAATCATCTTCTTTTTGACAATCTAAATGAAACTCTGCCAAAATTGAGAGGCATCATTGAGACTTTGTGCTCAGTCTGTTGATCATATTTTGTTAATGAAAACAAGGGACTTTTTCAGACTTTGTGCTGTGATATCTTTCTGTTTCATTAATTTAATAAGCAGGATTAGTAAATTAGTCAGGAAGGTGTCCTGAAGAATCAATTGTGGAGAGACTTTGTGCCCCCATAACTGCCTTCAGTGTGTTTGCTTTTTTCATGGCTGTGTAAAGGACTTTGAAAAGACTTTGAGCTTTCATTGCCCTTCGTATATTACTCTTGAGCATTTCAGATAGAGACGTTGTGTTCTATTTCAATTTGCTGGTTACTACACTCCAAGTTACATTCTACTTTAATTTCCAAGAGTATTCTTGTGGCTGGCTGAATAGTTTTTCTTGAAAGAAGAGGAGAGTTGTCTATCATTCCCTTGAGTTTTTCCTTTGTTTTGCATACATCATCTTTGAAGAAAAAGAGATGGATGTCTAGTCCTACCCTTGAGCATTATTATTTTCTGTTTATACATATACATAGCGTATCCATAGGGAACCTCCCCTTGATGAGAGGAGAGAGCAGTCTCCTTCTGATGTGATAAACTTACACATTAGGAAGACTAATCTTCTTGCTTTGGCTGATAAGACCTACTTTGTTTACCAGTATGCTGATAGACAAAATATTCAACCAACAATTTTTGGTGACTCTGCTAGGGATATACCCATTATCCATTTATAGTCTATCCATTATATTCACATCCATACCACAGGAAAAAAATGCACAGTTTAAAGCCTCAAGCTTTAACTAAAGCAAAGTCAAATCTTTTCCATTTTTGTTTTACAATTTGGCAGATTCAAGGTATACACGAAGCCAAAGGGCTAAAGGTGTTGTTGATCCTGTGTTCAAGTTAGTACAGCAAAGTGATTTTGATCTATTTCCTTCACCATCTCATCTCCAACAAAAAAAAAGCTTCCCTCCTACTAAAGCTAGATCTCCATTACCAGATGAAGTATCTACTTCAGCTATTGATAAAGCTATGCCTATAATTACTCCATTGAGATTTGTTATCCCTCCTTTTCAGTATCTTATAATGGCAGTTCAAGGCCACTGGGGTAATGCTTTTGGTCCTCTCAATCTTACTCCTCTACGTGAGCTTCCACGTAGTTCTAGGAATAATTTTCCTAAATTCTATGGTGATGGGAAAGTTCATCCTGATGAACATATTGCAGCATTCAGTATAGCTTATGGAGTAATCAGAGTAGAGTCTGAGGATGTAGCTGCTAGGCTTTTTGTTGAAACACTACAAGGTCCTACTGCAGATTGGTTTTACCACTTATAGGCTCAATTTGTGACTGATTAGAAACTTTGAAAGCTAAGTTTGAAGCCAAATTCAAACCTACAAAAGATGCACATACACTTCTGGCTCAACTTACACAAATGAAAAAAGAGCCACATGAGCCTATGAGAGACTTCATAGCTAAATTTGACAAGTTGAGAAATAAAATTCTTATGATTGCCAGACCTATAGTTGAGAATCTCAAATTCTTTTTCATTAATTCTTAGATACCTGAAGTCAGTTTCCTCTTGAGACGTGCTAGCCAAATAGATCTCACTGCAGCTCAACTTTTAGCCACTGAAGTAGAAGATGATCTCATCTTAGCAGGAAAAATAATAAGAGATCCCAATAGAAATAAAGCTTCATCATCTTCCAAATTTGCATCTACAAGCACCACAAATTTAATGGTGCAAAAATTAGCAAATGAGCTCCTTGCCCTCAAAAAGCAAATGGATCTAGGAATGTCTTATGCTCCTACATATAGAAGAACATTCCCAAATTAGTCATATCAGGGTAATGTTGCTAGAAACCAAGGACAACAAAATCATCTTCCTCCCTCATAAGGGAAACTTGCCCTGGAAGCTCCTCTAACTAATTTAGCAATGGGATATCTTGAGATAGAATCAAAATTTTCTTATCAGACTAAATTAAATCAAGAAAATGATGCTAATATCATTGAAGACAGTCAAGAAGAATCAGCTGGCAATTCCCACATTAGTTTCCTAAATTATTAGGATGAACCCAGAAGCAAAGGAGAAGCTTCAGATGGATCACATGTAATGTTTACCAGATCTAAGAATCAATCAGCCCAACAGGCTAATAAAGAAAAGACAGAAGAACAACCATAGCCAGCAGTCACAATTGTCAAGCGTGGAACAGCTCTGCGCTTTCAACCAAAATATCTGGTAATCACTCAAAAGGTAAATACATCTGTTGTGCCTTCCCCTTCTACTTCTAATTCACAAACTAGCCCACCTCCCATCCCTTTGAAAACTCAGAAAGCTGAAGTACCTTTATCTGTACCTAGCTCGAATCAACCATTTGATATAATTGACTATGTTAAAAAGACAAAAATATAGATGTCTAAATTTGAGTACTTGCAGTCCAATCTGGATCAACTGAACAAGTTGGTCCAATATATTAAAAATCAGACCATCCCTGCAAGATAAAAGGCCAAAAAAGTAACTTTTGATTCTTCAATGAATATGCCTATTCCAAATAATTTGATTTTTACTCCTCCAGCTACTTCTATAAAAATAGAACCTTTCTATGTTTCCCTGTTAATCAATGGCCATAAGCTGAGTAACTATATAATAGACTCAGGCGCATCTGACAATGTTATGCCTGCCAAAGTCACTGAGTCTCTTGGTCTCACATTAACCAAGACATTTGGCAGATGTTTCTCCATGGAGAACAAGCAAGTGCCATTGCTGGGGCAAATCAAAGATGCCTAATTTGCATTCACAGCCTTTCCAAACAAGAGGATTAATATGATTGTATTAGTGGTTGATGTCCCAGCATCTTATGTCATTTTGCTTGGATAGAATTTATGTAAGGACGTAGGAGGAGAACTGAACATGGATCTATTTGAGGCAAGGATCCCTGTCCAAGGTGTGATGAAAAGATTACTTCCTAAAAAGGAAGTAAACTATGTAGTTACCAAGACGTCAGCTCCTAAAGCTCAAATTCTCTTTGAATCTGCAGGTATGGGTAATTATTTTTTATATACAGATCATGAAGAAAGACCCTCCATCTCTAATGAGGGAAAGTCTAAAATAAAGCCAGTATCTAATGAGATTTGGACTCTAGAATTTGATGGTGATTGTTCCTCTACTGATTCTGGAGCCAGAATTGTCTTGATATCTCCTCAAAGAGATATGTTCCCTTCATCATATAAATTACAATTTAGCAACACAAATAATATAGCTGAATATGAATCGATGTTATTGGGTGTGAAGGCTGCTCAAGAAAGAGGTGTCAAGTTTCTTCATGCTAAAGGGGACGCCAAATTAGTGGTCTATCAAGTGAGAAATTCATATCAGACCAAGATTGAGAGGCTGCACCATTACCGTAATCTTGTTTGGGACCAAATTGAAAGCTTTGATGCTTTCAACATTTCTTCCATTCCAAGAGAATCCAATGATAGAGCTGATGCACTTGCTATTTCAGGAACTCTTTTAGTTCCTCATTCTGAATTTAAAGAAGATAAATATACCATTGAGTTGGTCTATAGGCCGAATGTTCCTGACAATGCTGATTATTGGCAAATTTTCAATGATGATCAGCAAATCATTGCCTTCTTGGAAAGAAAAGATAATTTTGAACAGCTGTATTTTGAAGGCAACGAATCTCAGAAGTTTGAATTAATTTCTGAATCTAGTTTAGATGTCAATAAAGAGTTCCTACAGCTGAAAGGAAACAAAATTCCTAAAGGCTTGGTTTCTCTTGAGAAGCTGTTTGACAAGCATGATAGATTCGTCAAGCAACAATAGACAGATCTAAATTTCTCTAAGGGATTTGACCAAGTGAATCTGAACAACAAAGAAAATCCAAAAATGGTCAACATTGGTAAGTGTTGTACACCTAAAGAAAAATTCAAATTTACTTCTTTGCTCCATCAATACATTGATGTCTTGGCATATTCATACGAAGATCTGAAGTCTCTCACACTTGATGAAATCTACCATCATATTCCTTTCAAGGTTGATTCAATGCCTTATAAGTAGAAATCCAGACAATACAATCCAAAAATTTTAGGTACAATTTTGTCTGAGATTCAAAAAATGTTAAATGCTAGAATTATTTTTCCAATTTATCATTCTACATGGATTGCAAACATAGTTTCAGTAAGGAAAAAAATGGTGAAATCCACATTTGTGTAGATTTTGGAATCTGAACCAGTCATCTCTGAAAGACAATTATCCTTTGCCAATCATGGACCAAGTGCTTCAAATAGTAACAGGATCAGAAATGTTATCAATGCTGGATGGCTTTTCAAGCTATAACCAAGTTGAAGTTGCTGAAGTTGATCAACACAAGACTGCATTCACCATGCCTTGGGTTACATTTGCATACAAAAGAATGCCTTTTGGATTAATAAATGCCAGCGCTACCTTTTAGAGAGCTATGGACATGGCTTTCAAAGATGAGATTGGCAAATTCATAGTTGTATATCTTGATGATTTAACTATCTTTTCAAAGCATCGATCTGATCATGTGCACCATTTACAGCAAGTGCTAGAGCACTGCCGATAGAATGGTATTTCTTTGAATCCTAAAAAGTCTATTTTTGGAGTGACAGAAGGGAAACTCCTTGGACACATTGTGTCCAAAGAAGGCATAAAGATTGACTCAGATAGAGTCAAGTCTATCCAAGAGATGAATTTCCCTGCAAGTAAGAATGTTGTTCACTCTTTCTTCAAAAAAGTGAATTTCTTACGGAGATTCATCCTTGAATTTACTGAGAAGACAAGACAAATTGTAAACATGATAAAAGGAAAGACTACCTTCAGCTGGACCAAAGAAGGTAAAGCAGCATTTCAAGATATCAAAGTCACTATTGCTCACGCCCCCACCTTGGTCTGCCCAGATTACCATAGAGATTTCATTATATACAACTATGCATCTGATCCTACTCTTTTAGCGATTCTTGTCCAACAAGATAAAGAAAGTATGGAATCTCACATCTCTTTCATGAGCTTCTCTCTGAAAACTCATGAAATAAAGTATTCAAATATAGAGAAGCATGCCTATGCCTTGGTAAAAGTAGACAAACATGTTTCTATACAATTTTCACTTTCACATTCAAAAAAAGGAAATGAAAAACTAAGAGAAATGGTCTAGGACTTGTACGTACCCAGATATAGTCTTGCGCACCAGATTCAGACGATAGCAAGAAATCCTCTTTGGTTGTGGAAGATGACACCTGTAGCAAAAAGAGACTCAAACATGAAAATGGTTAGATGGCTAGAAAGTGGACTGCCAAGCGAAAGCTTGGTCCTCGAAGTGCAAATACTTCTCGAGGGATGACAGTCCACTATTAAAAAGTAGAATATTGACAGAAATAGAAATGATAAAAATAGAAATAAAGAAATGAAAGCAAATGCGTACCTGTTTGCAACAATCTACTTTGCACAATCACTGACGTCGATGGTCCTGCCAGCTTCGATCAAGGAAGGTCACCGACGTCAATTAGTTTGCCAACGTCGATAGGGGCAATGGTTGAGGTTAGTCAGGGTAATGGCCTGGGACAAGTTTCAAGGCTGGTTTCAGGGCAGTCTGGTCAATAGGATGGTCTATAGAATGGTCTGTGGTAGTTTGAGAGTTTGTATAGGGTGGTAAGATAGTAGATAGAATCTTTAGGAAGAACTAAGGCAGAGGGTATGTTGTCATAAAAAGGGGTAAAAGGTAGGGAAAAGGCCTCTCAGCGTTTTTGGGAAGTAGTTTAGTCAGGTCGACCAAAATGATCTTGGGAGGGTCTGTAGGTCTCTGATAGCTTGTGTTGAGTTGATTGGACAGAAAGTATTGTCTGAAGAGAGACTAAATGGGTGTCAAAAGAAAAAAAAAGGAGAATAAGGGTGAGAGAAGGCTTTTTAGCCTCTTCAGGAAGAATAGGTAAGGTTGTGTCAAGGATGCTTGGAATAGACAGTAGACAGAATGCTAATATATTTGAAATGACACTGAAATAAAAATAGTACAAATACTTAGCTGTGGCATGAGTTGGTAGAGGTGCAGGAGCTGTGTTTCCATTGTGGCTGGTGATGGAGATATCATGCAGTCTTTAACCCTGTGTGGAATGGTTGGTGCAAGATCTCAGTGCCTGGAAAGTGCTGTCAAGAATGCTGGTACCTACAAGAAAATAAGAAGCAAGAAGGTTGGAAAGCAAGAGCACGAGAATTTTATTTTGTGGGAAGAGGATTTGAGATTCGTGATTAGCCATCTACTGATTAGCGATTCATTATTAGCCTGAGTGAGAGGTAAGAACTCAGTTTAATTAAATCAACATCAACGATCCTACCAGCATCAGCCAACAGTTGACCGACGTCGATGGGTTGAGAATGAATAAAAGGGCCATCAAGCCCATTCTCCATCTGCCAAGTGCATAATCTATTGGAGAATTGTCGAAGGTTGGGCTAAATATGCATGAGAGTTGGTTAGGCGGTTGGAAAGGAGTAAGAATAGGTCTTGGGTGAGTCATAGGGTGGGAAATGGTCCAAGGTGAGGTGTCAGATGAGGTGTTATAGGTGATGTGTCAAAGGGGGGGTTATTAATTCAAAATAAGTTATTATTTTAAATTAGTAATTGTATGGGTTAGGAATGGGTTAGGAATAGACCAAGGGGGAGGATGACCAAGGGTTAGACACAATTTCGGTGTCTACATTTGCCTTTTTTTGTCTTGTTGGTTGTTCGGACGAACTGCAAGACAAAAATAGGAGTTGATTGCCCTAGGTATAGGATGAGATTGTTTTTGTCCTATTGGTTGTTCTGGTGAACTGCAAGACAAAATTAGGAATGGGTTGCCCTGATTATGAGATGAGGTATTCCCCCTCAAAGCGGGAGTCGAGGGAAGGAAACTTGGAATCAGGTGCTGATTTGACAGAGAGTGGATGAAAATGGTGAAGATGGAGTGTGAATGCTGCAAAAGTCATGATTGCGCGTATACCACTTCACGAGATGGTCAGGTCAAATTGTCACAGGTCAAGGTCGAGGAGTGCCAAAATTAAAAGAATCAGGCCCTAGCATTTAGTCATAGCTGATTGGGTTATTCGATCCAAGCTGTAGCTCTAATGGTCGTCGTGTTCTAAGTATCTCGGGCTCAGGAAGTGCTCTTGGAAAAAACAAAAGTGTCACAAGTAGTGGGGATCAACTTGCTCGTGATCCTATACTTGTGAGGGTCAAAATATGGGTTGTAGATAATTTGGCTAACCGTTCATGAGGTAGCATACATGCAAAAACAAACAAGGCAACATTGTCTTGGAAGTGGTTATAGTCGAAGGAGATAGTTGCGATCTCCATGGTCATTGGTCAAGGTGGATGGACAGATGAAGGAATGTGGCCGAGATAACCTCAGAAGACTGAGTGCTGCCTACATAGCCCCTGTTGAAGGGCCTCAGGCCAATGTAGTTCTCCCAAGAGGGAGGAAGGGTCAAAGTTGTGGATTGTTTTGGTCGAGGTTAAGTCATGGTTAAAAGGAGGATATGGTTTTGTTCATCAGGTAGACGAACAAACAGATGTGGTCGAGCTAACCCCAAAAGATGTCATGTCGACTGAGTGCTACCTACATAGCCCCAGTCTTAAGGCCTCAGACCAATGTAGTTCAGATGAAGAGTTAAAATGGTTGATAATTGATTGGGTTAGGTGTTGAAATGATGAGTATAAGATGATGTTACAGCCTTTTCCATATGAGGTGATGGTGTATTCTGTAACATTGGTCGAGGGGTCTTTCATCCCTAGCAAGTTTTCATATTTTTGATGGATGTATATTAAAAATGAATTGAGTCTATTTATGCTTCAGCAAGTAATGGTTTATGCTTAACATAAATTGTGTAGGCCATAGTTTCCATGTGTATTGGTGTCCATAGAAACTAGTGTGAATAAGTTATGATAATGTGAGTGGTCTGAAAAAAGTTAGGTTGGGTTGTATGGCAAATGATGTGGTTGAATATGACCAATGGTAAGAAGGAAGTGAAAGGCATTTTTGCCCTTTCATTGATAAGGACCATAATGATAACATAAGCAGGGGGCTTTTTGGAATAAAAGCCCCATTTATGCATTACGTTGTTGACCATTGGTTGTGTTAGAGAGGTAATCGAATCACTTTGACATTAAAATGAGCTCAAAATCCATTGAGTAGGTGATGTGATATGTGAGGAGAGGGTAACCCCTTTTAGTAGGGATAATTTGCCCCTTTTTATAGACCCTGAGACAACTACAAACCAAGTCCATGACCCAATATGTTTTTTTTTTTTTTTTAAGCAGACTGATCAATGCGGGAAGTCTACATGGAGATGTCATTTTGTTTTGTGGTCATTTGTGAAGCTGATCGATGCGGGAAGCTTCTGAGAAAGCACTATTTGTAGCAAGATTTTAGTCATAGCCATCCTTCGAGGGAGTGGTCTATATTTTTGCTTTATATATATATGAGGGCTTGGAATAGCTGTCCTTCGAGGGAGCAGTTTGTTTTTTGAGTTTATGACCTTTGATATTTTGACATCAATTTATTTATTTATTTATTTTGATAGAATTTTGAGTCATGGACAAGACTATAGAAGTTCAAGGGCTCCCTTTTATTAGGACAAAGCATTCATATTTTATAAAAGGGTTACATAGGGCTTGCTTTAGAGAAATATGGTTGAAAGAAATGAGGATTAAGAGGACAAGGGTTGATCAAGGGACGAGCTCAAGTTAAATGTCAAGTGAGTGAGTACTCGACTAAAAGTAGAATGGTTGCAGATGCAAGGCATTAAGGGGCTCGGGTTCTGGTCGGCCTTCAAGAGAAGACAGACGATAGGTCTCTGATCCATACTTGTGCGTGATGATGTAAGGTCTGAGCTAATTAAGAGCAAATTTGCCTCATTTACTCCATTCTATATTGGTCACGTGTTGGTTCTCTTTGAGGATGAGGTCTCTGATGTTGAAATCTCGTTCTCTCATATTTTTGTTATAGGCTCATTTAATGCGATTTTGATAGACATGGAGATGGTTGAGGGTAGCAAGACGATGTTCATCGAGTAACTCAAGTTGAGCTAATCGATCTTGACGAAAGTCATTGTTAAAAAGAATGTCATGGAGAGAGATGTGAAGAGACAGGATCTATACTTTGAGAGGTAGGAAAACCTCTGTTACATACACTAGAGAGAAAGGGGTAGCACCCATAGAGGTTTGGATGCTAGTGTGGTAGGCCCACAAAGTGAAGGGAATGTGAATGTGCCAATCCCTTCTAGTGTTGTTGACCATCTTCAGGATAATTTTAGTTAATATTTTGTTGGAAACCTCGGCCTACCCATTTTCTTGTGGGTAGTAAGGTGAAGAAAAGTTGAGTTTGATTCCAAAGGAGTCACAAAGTTTTTGGACAGTTTTGTTTTTGAATGACTTGCCATTATCGGTGATAATTTTGTGAGGTACACCGAAATGACAGATGATGTGGGTGTTGATGAAGTTGACAATTTTTTTAGTTTTTGTGGAGATGAGAGGAATAGATTCCACCCATTTAGTGAAATATTCAGTGGTGGTGATGATGGACTGATGATGAAGAGATGAATGAGGGTTAATCTCACTGATGAGATCTAAGCCCCATTGTGAAAAAGGCCAGAAATCTTGAATGACTTATAGGGCATGGATAAGGAGATGAAGCAAGTTAGCATGCTGCTGACACTTGATGCAATGCCGAACATAGTCGCTATAGTCTTGATGAAGATTAGGCCAATAATAGCCCAGGCAAAGGATGTGCTTGGCAACCAAGTTACCACTGAAGTGTCTACCACAAATCCTGTTGTGGACCTATTTAATAGCATGAGAGGCTTCAGTGGAGGTTAGACAGTGAAGAAGAAGGCCATCAAAACCTCTTTTATAGAGAAGACCCCCTAGCATGGTATAGCGAGTGGTGCGTTTGATGAAAGCCCGCCGTGCATTGCTAGAGAGGTTGGGAGGAATGATAGAATGAGCTAAGTAGTCCACAAGGTGTTTATACCACACATCCTGTGGACTAGAGTCTATGGTGTTGATGAGGTTGATGTCAGTGGAAATGTATGAAGGCAATGGCACACGATGTATCATGACGTAAATTCTTGATGAGGATGATGAAGAGAGAATATGTGAGGCAAGAGAAGCCATGGTGTCAGCAAACTTATTCATAGATCGAGGAATAGTCTGCAAGAGGTAATGGTCAAAAGATGCTAGAAGGGTGTCAAAACGGTGCTTGTACCTTTGCAAAATTTTGTTTTTACAAAGATATGAACTGTTGATTTGATTGACGACAAGTTGTGAGTCACCGAAGATGATGGTCTTGATGGTTAAAGAAAGGGCAGTTTGAAGTCCCAAAATTAAGGCTTCATATTCGGCCATATTATTGGTACATTCAAAGTTGAGTTTGAAAGATAGGGGCATGGGCTCACCCTTGTGTGGGATGAGGATGACCCCCGCACCTCCACTGAGTTGACATTTGGAGCCGTCGAAGAACATCGTCATTTGGTAGAATGTGTCATCAGTCGAGAGACTGGTGATAGATTCATCGGGAAACTCGCACTGAGAAGGTTGATTGTTGGGAAGAGGGGCATCTACCAGTTGGTCAATGATTATTTTCCCCTTTATGGATTTCTACTGGATGAATTCCAAGTTGAACTCAGCAAGAAGCATGAGCCAATGAGCCATACGCTGGTTTTGGTATGGCTTGGAATGCATGTATTTAAGAGGGTCAGTGTGAGTGATGACAAAGGTTTTGTGATTGAGAAGATAGTGATGGAGCTTGGTAGCGGCAAAGACTAAGGCCAAATAGAGTTTCTCGGTATGAGTATATTGAGTTTCATATTCAACAAGTGTTTGGCTTATGTAGTAGACCGCTTGCTCATAGTGTTGCTTGTCTCGGTGCGTGATCATGGCACCTAACAAATGGTTGGTTGCTGAGATGTAGAGGTAGAAGGGTTGGTCATCTTTAGGTGGAATGAAGACTAGTGGAGAGACCAAATAGCGTTTAAGGGCTTCAAATGCCTCTTGACAGTCCTTATCCCATTTAAAGGAGACATCCTTCTTGAGGAGATGATGAAAGGGTTGGCAGTGGTCAAAAAGCTGTGAGATGAAGCGACGGATGGATTGGAGCTTCCCTTGCAGACTACAAAGCTGCTTGAGATTGGTCGGAGGTGGCATCTCGAGGATAGCATGGATCTTGGTGGGATCTATCTCAATGCCACAGAAAGAAATGATGAAGCCTAGGAGCTTGCCTGAGAGGACCCCAAAGACACATTTCTTGGGGTTAAGGTAGACATTGTACTAAAGAAGACGAGAGAAGATGATCTTGAGGATAGTCAAATGGTCACGATGAAGCTTAGACTTGCCAAGTAGGTCATCCACATAGTCTTCCATGATTTTATGGAGGAGATCGTGAAAAATGTAAGTCATGACATGTTGATATGTGGCACCTGCATTCTTCAGACCAAAAGGCATGACCCGATAGCAGAAAGTCCCCCATGGGGTAATGAAGGTAGTCTTGTGCTGATCTTTCGATGCAATCAGGATTTGGTTATATCTTGAAAACCCATCCATGAGTGATAACATCTCATGACCGGCTAGGAGATCAATAATTTGGTCAATGTTGGGAAGAGGAAAGTCATCTTTGGGACTGGCCAAGTTGAGGTCACGATAGTCCATGCAGATTCGGATCCCCCCAATTGCTTTGGTGACAAGGACAATGTTAGATATCCACTGCAGATAATCAATGGGTTGGATGAAAGAGATAGAGAGAAGACACTGGAGTTCCTCTTTGACAAGGAGTGCAACACGAGGATGCATTTTGTGAAGCTTTTGCCTGACAGGATTAGCCTCTGGGTTTGTGATGATGTTATGGATGACAATGTTAAGTTCGATACCAAGCATGTCACCGTAGGTCCAAGCAAAGGCCTTGTTATTGTCTGAAAGAAATGTGGTATAGTTGATCTGCTCCTAGGCGTCCAAAGATTGACCAATCTTTAAGACGTGAGGAACATCAAAAGATGGAAGGTTAATGTCAATGGTTGATTCATTTAACATAACCTGCATTTCAAAAGGGAAGGAGAGCTGAATAAAAGAGTCATCGGCACCCATGTAGGTGAGAATGGCATCATCGCCTATGCAGTGGATAGTGTTGATGGTTGCTGATTCATCGTATATCATGTTGGGATAAATGAGAGGGAGAGACCTGGAGACCCTGTTGAGTTGATAGGTTAGGGGTTCCAAGCGGATGGTGTTTATGCAAAAAAAAAAAAGGAGGGATGGAAACCACCGATTCCGTAGGTGAAGGGGGAATAATAGGTGAGCCTGGAGGAGAGTGGTTAATGGTGGGTTTGGGACAAAGGTTTGTAGAAGCCTCGATGGGTTCTTGGAAACCCAGACCATATCGTTTCTTGGCATTGTCATCATTGGGTGGTTCGATGGGCTGATGGGAGCCTTGTTCGTAGCGCCTGAAGCCAAAACCCTTCCATGCACACCTATAAAGGTAGGTGTGAGCAAAGGTAGGGTTGCCAAGAAAAGAGAAGTCTGATGTGAATGGTTGAGGTGAGGAGAGAGGATTCTCGTCAATAGGAGCTCGATCCAACCCCTCATAGATGAGATTGGTTCGAAGGCTAGGAGGACCATAAGGAATGACCATTCTAATCTGATGGTCATAGCTTGGACTTTGATGAAGCTGTCCATAATTTTGCAGAGTCTAGAACATGTCTAGGGTAAGTAAGTGATATTCCCCAAGTGAAAGTCATTGGAAGATATATTCCATGAGGTCCTTGGTTATCACTTGTGAAGGTGATGTGAGGGCAACTGTCGTTTGCATACTGGTTGAAGCTTTTGCGAATGGAGGTGGTGTTTGGGTTGGTGTCTTGAGAGGAATGAGAATGTCATTTGGTTGATAGGTCATGTTACAAGTCTTGAAAGGGGATGGGTCGGCAGGAATGACATGGACTTGCCCGTCGTGTTTAAATTTGACACAACGGTGAAGTGTAGAAGGGACACAAGCCATGGCACGGATCCATGGTCATCCTAATAGCATGTTATATTAGAATTCTCCCTCGATGATGTAGAAGAGCTCCGAGATTGTGCGCGGGCCAACGCAAATATGGAGGACGACGGTGCCAATAGTGTTAGTAGTGGTGTCATTAAAGGATCAAAGGATTGCGTCAGTTTTTGATACGCAATTCTTGGGGAGGGCCAATTGATCAAAGGTGTGGGTAGAGATGATGTTAATGCTGGTGCCCCCGTCAATCATAACTTTCTTAATGCAGGTTTGATCAATGTAGGCTGTGATGAAGAGGGCAGCATCCTGATCTTCTGAGGTAAAGGTAGGAATTTTAGAATCATTGAAAGTGATAGAGGCGACGGGGGATAAAGAATGGCCCAGGGCAGCTAGTGGTTGGGGGTCTTTAGGTTGGACCTCTGTTGCCTGTAAGGCTCTGATTAGAGCTTGACGATGCTGGGGTGAGCTTTGGATGAGGTCATACAAGGTCATCTTCACAAGCGTTTGGTGAAGTTGTTTTAACATAGAGTCATGGATTGCCCCTGAAGAAGAGGGTTGGGATGCACCCAAGATGGAAATCTTGGGCTTTGGTGGTTGAGGTGGCTAGACAAAAGGGTAGGTCCAAGGAATAGTAGCTTTTTCTTTTGCCTTATCCTTTTGTGACCTAGTGGTTATGTGGATGGCATTAATTTTGAAGAGAGGGGGTGAAGGAGATGAAGGGGCCATAGTTTGTTGATGAGATGTCGATGTCGATGAAGAGGTTTGAGGGATATGAGAAGGTGTTGGAGGTCTGTCGTCAGTGTCCTCAAGGAGAAGGGTGTATTTATCCATGTATTGGTGAATGACCACTTTGAGGGCATAGCAATCCTCGGTATCATGTCCTAGCATACGATGATATAGGCAAATCTTAGTATCATCGAACTAGGAAGGTTTTGACCCGAGGGGTTAGAATGGCTTGATAGGTGGAAGGGTTATGCTAGAGGTCTGTAAAAGTTGGCGCAATATCAAAGAGTATGAGCCCACTAAAGGGTCCATGCTTGTTGATGTGTGAGATGCTAGTGACTTTTTCTTGGGAGGTGTTGAAGGAGGCTTCCATACCACCTTTTGGGTTGGTGGTGTGGCCACATGTGAAGACGACACTTTCTTCGTGAGAGGTGTCAAATTTTTCAGAGAGTGTAGGCTTGTGGTAGGCAAAGGAAGTAGTGGAGGTAACTTGTTTTGGTTAGGGGTCGGAGTAGGGAGCACTCTTATTAGGGTAGAAGGATGAGGGCCCAAAATGGAGGGCAATGGTGACAATAGAGGAGGGGTTCGCTGTCGTGGTTTAGCAGTCTTCTTTGGTTTGGTTTGAAGACTACTATTGGGTGAGGCCTAGTTCAAGTCTACCTTCACTTGTGAGTGAGTGAGGTTAGTGATGGGGTGAACACCAAGTGACTTGATGGGTTTTGATATGGTGGATGAGGGTTTATGTTCTGATGTGGATGGTTAATGTTTTGAAGTGGAAGTCTGATTCGTGTCAGTGACTTTGGGGGATTTTGTCACAAGAGAGTTGGTGGCATGAGATGAGATAGGTTGGGTAGGATGAGGAGCTTTGAGTCGCTCCCATAATGCCTGATGTTCCACTTTCCTCAATTGGAGAAGTCCTAGTTTCTCTACTAATCGAGAGAATGGTTGGGAAGATGTAGGATGAGACTTTGGTCCTTTAGAAGATGAGGATGGTTGTGGGGCCAAAAATGTGTTAGGTGTGGCAGTCTCGGACCCAATGTGTAGGGGAGTTATAATTGGATTGTCGTTGGTCGAAGAAGATGGAGAGTCAGGTTCTTCTCTTGGTGGAGAAGGAACTGGAGAATGTGGCTCCTCAAGAGGGTAGAGGGCAGGGATGATTGTGCCTTCTACATGCGGTTGAGGAGTAGGAAGGGTAGGGTCCTCCATTGGTAGGAGGAATGATGAAGGTGAGGTTGGTGGTGCTGGTATGGCCAAGGCATCCTCCAATATAAGGGAAGTTGATGGATAACTAACAAGAGAAGAGGATTCATCCACGTGTGATGGACTAATGGGTAGACTAACCTCTTGAGACTGAGAGAGAGGTTGGTCAGATATAAGAGGCAAGACCATGTTGACTGTACGTATATTATGTTCCTGGGAGTCATTAGTCATGGTCTGCACATTGTTTTGGCTAGGAGGATGATTGGGAAAGGGTTATTTAAAGATATCTATGTTTTAATTGGGTGGCACATTGGGGTTGTCTAAGACAAGGTCACCTTTATCAAGCATGTCCTGAATGATGTTCTTAATGGTCTTATAGTTGACCGTGTCATGACCCTTGACACAGTGATAGTTGCAGAAGTCATTCTCCCTATACCACACAGGGATGGCGCGTGAGGGATCAAATTGTGGAGGCGGTCAGATTTGGGGGAGATTGAGAACCCCCTGTTTGACAAGTTTGTCCAGCACAGATGCGTATGATTCTCCTAGTGGAGTATACTAACGTTGCACATATCTTTGCTAGAATTGTTTGGTGATGTAGTCTGATGTGGAAGGTTGAGATTGGTTATTTGTTGAAGAAGATAATCTAATGACTATAGCATTTGCTAATGCCTTAGATTTGGAATTAGAAGAAGAAGGTTTAGAGGAAGAGTCATTGGACTTGGAGTTGGGGTTTTTACTCCAGAACTTGACTTTGTTTTCCATGACGGCACGTAGTTCAAGCTTTCTAGCCATCGTGAAAGCCTCGTCAAAGGTACAGAATGTTTGGACCCAAAAGGTAGAAGAGATGTGCTTGGCACATGCTCAAGAGATAAGTTTGATGAGCTCGATTTGGGGCAAAGAAAAGGAGAGCTGATTAATGAGGCCTCTCCAGCGAGCAACAAAATCGGCTATGGATTCATCCTCAAACTGTCAAATAGAATACAGATCTGTGATTGAAACCTTTTTGGTGATATTGATAGAAAAGTGGTCAAGGAAGAGTTGGGCTAGCTAGGTGAATGTGAAAAGAGAATGGCTGGTGAGAGAGCTGTACCAGTCGAGAGTAGCACCATCAAGTGACATGGGGAACATGTGTAACAACAACGCATCATCATGCGCTATGAGATAACAAGCATGTCTGAATGCTCGTAGGTGTTGTTGTGGGTCTTCCTTACTCTAGAAACAAGTAAATTTAGAAAGTTCCCACTGACTGGGATATGGTCGGATCAGGATGGAGGGATGGATGGGTTCATTGCAAATTTGCTCATACGAGAGAGCATTTCGTGAACCAAAAATAGAGGTCTCGAGACTAGACATTTTGTCCATCAGCATTTTGATTATATCAGCTGACGGATTGATGGGTGGAGCACCCCCTAAGTTGTAGGGCATTTGAAAGGTATTGAGAGGAGCGTATGACGTGGTTGGTTTCACTTGTGTAGGTGCAACATATGGGTAGCTAGTTATTGGGGTGGATGTTAAAGCCAAGGGCACTTGTGTTATGGGGTTGGTGGGCACAAATTGGATAGGGGCCGTCAAAGGTAGTTGAGGAGTGGCCACACTTGTTGAAGGGTAGACTATTACTCTTGTGTTGATAGGTGCAAGAGTAGGGGTGATAGAGACCACCAGGCTTTGGAAGGGTGTAGAATTTGGTTGAGTAGTTTGAGGTTGAGGGGGGTGCCGAAACCCCCATGGAGGTAGGTCTAAAAGGAGAGGCTAAATTTTGAAGATAGGACATGGTCGGGTTATTAGTCGAGGTGTTGGCTTGATTGTCTATAGGTTGAATTGTGGACACTGTTGATATGGCTGCTGTCTCGAGTAAGGAGGTTGGCATCCCATAAATTGGGTTGCCTGAAGGGTCTCATGTTTGGCTTCTCATGAGATAATGTTGAAGGGCCTTGACATTGA
This sequence comes from Torreya grandis, assembly GCA_037957365.1. NCBI lineage: Eukaryota > Viridiplantae > Streptophyta > Pinopsida > Cupressales > Taxaceae > Torreya > Torreya grandis. The sequence continues at coordinate 3,752,495 of JARHVA010000995.1, read as the reverse complement.
GGTCAAGGAACCTTTCAAAGTCTTAGTCCCCCTCAAGGACAGTGGGAGGCTAAGTCGAGGTCGGTTGAGTAGGAGTTTGTTCAGTTTCTGAATGATACTCCATTAGAGGATTGGTTATGGACAGTGAACACAGAAGCGGTTGTTGCCTCACGTGGTCAAGAAGAGCCTTGGTTTGATTGCATGTCAAAACCATTCAAGGCAAGAAAGGGTCAAGTTTCAAAAACTGTGTTTTTTAGTCTCAAAAAACCAGAATGGGTGTTGGACATCAAGAAAGTTAGATTTTAAGCTCGTTGTTTTGGGAAAAAAGTTTTGGACAATGACCGATGTTGGTTGAAAAACTGATGTCAGTGAAAAAGACTACTGATGTCGGTTAGATAACTGATGCCAGTGAATAAATATTGCCGACGTCGGTGGTAAAACTGATGTCAGTTACTGTGTTTTCCAAAAACTCAAAAAATTTGAAAGTTTTTGGAAAAAAAGAAGAAAACGTCCTCACTAGCTCAAAAAAAACCAGATGGGAATAGAAAAGATGAAGAACACAAGCAGATCCTAAGCATTAAATCCCTAAAAATAAATTATTAAGATCGTGGTGGCTTATGCCTTAGAATATGTTTAGGAGATTCGCTTTTGAGACGGGTCCTAGAAGTAGTCTAGAGCTGGTTTCGGGTTTGTTTTGGTGCTCAAGAGTCTATGTTAGGTTCTGTACGTGGCCTGGTGCTAGGAGCTTGCTCCTCTCACTTCACGAACCTAGAGCCAAGCTAGGCCGCTTAGCCAAAATATACTTCCCCTAGAGATTATCCTCTGCCAGAGAACAGAGTGGGCTTTCCCCTTGGTAGTGAAGTCCAAGTGGGATTGTCGGGATGGGTAAGGTATCTGCTAGGTGATAAAATCCCAGTCGGGCTTTGTCTCAGGTAAGTTAAGATGTTTGATTTGTGCAAGTGATTTGGTTGTGTAACATAAGTGGCCTACAATTAATTCATGATGCGATTGTTAATTACTAGATGTGTGAGCTAAAAATGCAAGCAATCAGAAATGAAATGCAAATTGATTTTAAGCCCAAATTGAAGTGTGAGTTCGGATGAAAACAAGTTGAGAAAGGGTTGAGGAGTATGAGTTTTGGCTAGTCTAATATGCAAGAAAAAAAAGAACAAGAATGATTCTTTTTAATTTTTGCTAATAGTGTCTTTTGGAAGAGATAGAAGAAAGAGGTGAAAGGAGAAACCTAATGCACCCTATATGAAAAGAAAGAAAAGAACCCAAGGAAGACCCTAGGGTCCCACCGAGCGTGCCAGAATATTTCTATATGATTTTTGCTTTCACATTCAAAAAAAGGAAATGAGAAACTAAGAGAAATGGTCTAGGACTTGTATGTACCCGGATATAGTCTTGCACACCAGATTCAGATGATAGAAAGAACTCCTCTTTGGTTGTGGAGGATGACACCTGTAGCAAAAAGAGACTCAAACATGAAAATGGTTAGATGGCTAGAAAGTGGACTGCCAAGCGAAAGCTTGGTCCTCGAAGTGCAAAGACTTCTCAGGGGATGACAGTCCACTGTTAAAAAGCAGAATATTGACAAAAATAGAAATGATAAAAATAGAAATAAGAAAATGAAAGCAAATGCGTACCTGTTTGAAAAAATCTACTTTGCACAGTCATCGACATCGGTGGTCCTGCTGGTGTCGGTCAAGGAAGGTCACCGACGTCGATAGGGGCAATGGTTGAGGTCGGTCGGGGTAATGGCCTGGGACAAGTTTCAGGGCTGGTTTCAAGGTAGTCTGGTCAATAAGATGGTCTGCAGAATGGTCTATGGTAGTTTGAGAGTTTGTATAGGGTGGTAAGACAGTAGATAGAATCTTTAGGAAGAACTAAGGCAGAGGGCATGTTGTCAAAAAAAGGGGTAAAAGGTAGGAAAAAGGCCTCTCAGCGTTTCTAAGAAGCAGTTTAGTCAGGTCGACCAGAATGATCTTGGGAGGGTTTGTAGGTCTCTGATAGCTTGTGCTGAGTTGATTGGATAGAGAGTATTGTCTGAAGAGAGACTAAATGGGTGTCAAAGGCAAAAAAAAGGGGAATAAGGGTGAGAGAAGGCTTTTTAGCCTCTCTAGAAAGAACAGGTAAGGTTGTGTCAAGGATGCTTGGAATAGATAGTAGATAGAATGCTAATATATTTGAAATGACACTAAAATAAAAACAGTACAAATACTTAGCTGTGGCATGAGTTGGCAGAGGTGCAGGAGCTATGTTTCCATTGTGGCTGGTGATGGAGATATCATGCAGTCTTCAACCTTGTGTGGAATGGCTGGTGCAAGAACTCAGTGCCTAGAAAGTGCTATCAAGAATGCTGGTACCTACAAGAAAACAAGAATCAAGAAGGCTGGAAAGTAAGAACACGAGAATTCTATTTTGCGGGAAGAGGATTCGAGATTCATGATTAGCCATCTACTAATTAGTGATTCATGATTAGCCCGAGCGAGAGGTAAGAACTCAGTTTAAGTAAACCGACATCGGTGATCCCATCAACGTCGGCTGACAGTTGACCGACGTCGGTGGGTTGAGAACGAGTAAAAGGGCCATCAAGCCCGTTCTCCATCCGCCAAGTGCATAATCCGTTGGATAATTATCAAAGGTTGGGCTAAATACACACGAGAGTTGGTTAGGTAGTTGGAAAGGAGTAAGAATAGGTCTTGGGTGAGTCACAGGGTGGGAAATGGTCCAAGGCGAGGTGTCAGATGAGGTGTTATAGGTGATGTGTCAAAGGGGGGGTTATTAATTCAAAATAAGTTATTATTTTAAATTAGTAATTGTGTGGGTTAGGAATGGGTTAGGAATAGACCAAGGGGGAGGATGACCAAGGGTTAGACACGATTTCGGTGTCTACAAAACACTTTCGCTTCTATATTCTAAATTCACATATTACTGCCTTAGTTCCTGACAGTACAATCAAGTCTATATTAACTCAGTAGGAGTTTGGCACAAAGAGAGGTAATTGGATTGTAAAGATCCAAGAATTTGATCTGGATATCAAGCTGATAAAGCTGGTCAGAGGTAAATGTCTTTGTCAACTAATGGCTGACAATAAGCCAAAAGATACACAACGTGAAGAAGCTGAAGTAGACAATATGCCAACAGTCTTTTTTGTTTCTACTACCAATGAATGGTATTCAGATATTGCCTATTTTTTGACTTATGGAGAATGTCTTGCTCATTTGTCTTACAAAGAGAGGAGAACTATCAGATTAAAAGCTACCAATTTTGTCCTTTGGGACAATGGCCTATACAAAAGAAGTATAGATGAAGTTTTTCTTCGTTGTGTAGATAAAGAACAACAAACCCAGCTCTTGAAATCTTTCCACAATCTAGCATGTGGAGGACATTTTTTTGCCCCTGTGACTACTCACAAAATTCTACAAGCCAGGTATTATTGGCCGACTCTTTTCCAAGATGCACATAAATGGGTAAGGAAATGTGAACTTTGCTAGTAATTTGTTGGAAGACCCAAGTTGGCTACTCTGCCTCTCAAGCCAGTAATCATAGAGCAACCTTTCCAACAGTGGGGACTCGATTTTATTGGGACAATAAATCCATCTTCAAGTGTTGGACATGATTATGTCCTTACAGCGACTGATTATTTCACTAAGTGGGTAGAAGCAATCCTGACAAAACATGCTACTTCAGAAGTTATATGCAACTTCCTGAAAGAGAATATCATTTCCAGATTTGGAGTCCCACTCAAAATTGTTACTGGTAATGCAGCTTGTTTCACCTCTCAAGAAATTACACAATTCTATTTTTATTATGGAATTACTCTCTCTTATTCTTCTGATTATTTTTTGCAAGGGAATGGACAAACTGAGTCCAGTAATAAAAAATTGGTGACTATTATCAAGAAACATGCAGATGATAATCAAAGGATGTGGCATAAAGCATTAGTTGATGCTTTGTGGGCTGACAGGATCACACCAAAAAGGGCAATTGGTATGTCTCCTTTTTAACTTCTCTACGGGATTAATGCCGAGTACCAATCACTTTAGAGTTACCAGCCTTGAAATTGGTGAAGTCCATTGAAGATTAGACATATGAGAGTTCTCTTGACAAAAGAATCATGTGCCTGAATCAGCTGGAAGAACAAAGAACCATGGTGGTGGATAGAATTGTTGTTCATCAAAGTTTGGTAAAGAAACTTTTTGATCAGAAAGCCAGAAATCATGATTTCCAGATTGGAGATAAAGTCCTACTATGGGAAAAAAGAAGAGAACCAAAGGGGATGCATGGAAAATTTGACTCCCTTTGGAGAGGGCCATTCATAATTCATCAGCACATGGGTGAAAATAGCTTTCTTTTGAAATACCAAGATGGCACACTCTTTTCTCTACCCCACAATGGGTAGCATCTGAAACACTTCAACTCTTGAAGTACCAGATCATTACCTCTATATATATATGTATATTTGTACATCTTTATTCCTTTTTGTTTTATTTATTTTCTATTTGATGCCTTTCATGACTCCATGGGATGACTCCAAAGCCCAATGGTACACTTGAAGACACTGGAGATTCAGAATTCTACTCCTTCCAATTCATTTTGCAATTGACAGAAGTTCCCCAACTAGAGCTAGCTGTTGTCTCCCAAAAATGACAATCATTTTTAGAACAACATTTGAATTATTTTGGTTTTACAGACCAAAATTATATCTTCCATTTTCAAAAATTTGTCTTAGATATTCAGATTTCTCATTTTCAGAGCTTCTCAGAAAATCTACAGAATTTGCAAGTCAAGTTTAATGGATTTTACATGTTGATTTCTATGGACATTGTATTTTTAGTTTCTACAGGCAGGTTCATTTATATAGTTTCAAAGACTTCTACAGGCGGTTTTTAGTCAAAAAATTGATTTTCAACATTTGTTCATTTTTTGAGATTGGTTCAGAGTTTTGGTTCAAGTGAAAATCTTCATTAGCAAGCATCTAAGTGCAAAAAACAACTGAACCATTGAACCATTTTGGTTCAAAGGTTTAATGGGTTCAAGGTTCAAAAAGTTCATGTTTGGTAAGAGTTAAGTGCTTCAAAATGGTTCAAAGTTCATTCGATTCAATTGGTTCATCAGCTTCAAGGATGTTTGGCCAAATCATTCAATTGAACCATTGAACCATTTTGGTTCAAAGGTTCAATGGGTTCAAAGTTCAATGACAGGTTCAACCAAAAGAACAGTTCAATGGTTCAGTTCAACCAAGCAGTTCAATGCTTTATTTCATTCAGTTGGTTCATTCTTTCAGTTCATCTTTTGGTTCAACATCTATAGGTTCAACAACAGGGGCTTGATGTGCTTCATTAAACCATTGAACCAATTCAATAGATTGGTTCAACGGATTGGTTCGATCAAATGGTTCAACTATTGGTTCAAAGGCAAGTTCAACATTTTGGTTCAATGCTTAGTTTATTGGCTTGTTTTATTCATTGAACCATCGGCTTGAACCATTAGGTTGAACCATTTTGGTTCAAATCTTGGTTCAACCAATTGGTTCAACGTCAAAGTTCAATGGATGGTTCATCAGTTTTTGGTTCAAAAGGACTTGGCGCGCTTCATTGAACCGTTGAATCGGTTCAACTAATGGTTCATCGTCCAAGTTCAAAGGGATGGTTCAACACAAAAGAAGACTTTCTGAAGGACAAGTGCCCTTGCAGAGGGCACTTAATCAATAAAATCACCTTTTTGGAGGATCATTTTTCTAAGAAGCTGATAGGTAATTCTTTCGGATTTGTCTAAGGCATTTAAATTTTTTTGATTAAGACTTAATTCTTTTGGATTTTTGTCCGAAGGAATTCCTTCGGACAAAAAGTCCAAAATAATTCCAAGTGATCACAGATCCCAAAGGAATTTCCAAAGAAAAAATGTGGGCTCAAAAAAAACCCAAAGACTTGTTCAAATACTTGGCAGAATTTTCCCCAAACTTTTTGTCCGCAAGAATTTTCCGTAGGACAAATGTCCACAGAATTACTCATGGGGAACTTTCAAATCAAACACCTGAGAATTTTTCCTGGGGATTTTTCCATACGAATAAAGCCCAGGGAAACATTTTCTCATGAGGACTACCAAAGCAAAAGGGATTAATAAAACAAAGGGCTGTCGAAGGATCCCGAAGGGCAAGTGCCCTTACGGGGAACTCTCGATGGCCAAAGTAAAGGGCTTGTCTGATTCGAACAGAGGTCATTTTTCAAAATTTGAAAGGGTAAGTCCAAGCTAACTGGGTAAGGCCGAAAGTGCTAAGAAGAAGACCAAGGGGTGACACCCACAAAGACGTCAAATTCAACATAGCCGACCAGTCATTGCAAGCATATTGACGGGCATGTAAACGTCAATTTTAAAGGCAGTAAAATAGCCATTGATCCTTTGATTCACAGACCCAGATGCATTTCCAAAATTCAAGACAAAAACTAGTTGAAAGCAAGGAAAGATAGAATAATGGATGAATCTAGGACCTGATTCAATCAATCTGGAAAGGAAGAACGATGAAGACAAGATCAGACTGACAGTTGGACATTGAAAGTTGTAATCTTTCAATTACGTAGCTTGTTTATCTACATTGAAAATATCAAATGGGTAAAAGGCCCCAAAGTTCCAGCTGGTCTTCCTAACATTTCCCAACGCATCATGATGTATTATTGTCCCCAAGTCCTTCAAGTGGCTATATAAGGGACTTTCTTTCATTGTAAAATCATCTTCTTTTTGACAATCTGAATGAAACTCTGCTGAAATTGGGAGGCATCATTGAGACTTTGTGCTCAATCTGTTGATCATATTTTGTTAATGAAAATAAGGGACTTTTTCAGACTTTGTGATGTGATATCTTTTCTATTTCATTAATTTAATAAGCAGGATTAGTAAATTAGTCTGGAAGGTTTCCTGAAGAATCAATTATGGAGAGACTTTGTGCCCCCATAACTGCCTTCAGTGTGTTTGTTTTTTTCATTATTGTGTAAAGGACTTTGAAAAGACTTTGATCTTTCATTGCCCTTCATATATTACTCTTGAGCATTTCAGATAGAGACTTTGTGTTCTGTTTTGATTTGCTAGTTACTACACTCCCAGTTACATTCTATTTTAATTTCTAGGAGTATTCTTGTGGCTGGCTGAATAGTTTTTTCTGAAAGAAGAGGAGAGCTGTTTGTCATTCCCTTGAGTTTTTCCTTTGTTTTACATACATCATCTCTGAAGAAAGAGAGATGGATGTCTGGTCCTACCCTTGAGTATTATTATTTTCTGTTTATACATATACATAGCATATCCATAGGGAACCTCCCCTTGATGAGAGGAGAGATCAGTCTCCTTCTGATGTGATAAACTTACACATTAGGATGACTAATCTTCTTGCTTTGGCTGATAAGACCTCTTTTGTTTACTAGTACGCTGATAGACAAAATATTCAACCAACAGTGCTCAATCACATGATATGAAATTTTAACCATATAATGTCCTTACATATTTGAATCCATCTATATATCAATATTCTCATGGAACCTTCACATGTGTAAAACATAACATCATTAATATGCCTACTCGGATCTTTTTGTCAAAGAACCAACTATGCAAAGATGAATATAATGAAGAACCAGATGAATATCATGCACTTCCACAATATCTAAAATCATCCTTGACATCTGATATGACCCCACACACATGATCAATAATTTAGACCCATCCCTAATCATGCCAAAACTAAATATCAAACAGTCCTACTTTAAGCATACTAGGACAAGCACATTGCACACTTTTTTATTGACACTTATACTATAAAAATACATCATCTACTAACCTAGACACTTCCAGGACATCAATAAAAATTCTCCAACAATATCTCCCTTTCTCATTTATGTTAACACCCATCATACATCTCACCTTCCTTATCTCTCTTCAATCACTCTCATAATTGTAATCTTCTCCTACTTTGATACAATGACAATGTGGGAAAAACATGATCTTGAGGACCTAAAAAATACCACCAACTAGAGGGGACCACCTTATAAATATGATACAAACTCCCCCTTACCTTGACCTTATCTCTTCTTGCCTTGACACCTTCCTCTTGCTACATGTCAACACTCTCTTCAACCAAGCATTGTAACCAACAAAGAAAGAACACACAAAATCATTAAAATATAATGAAACTCACCAAGAAACATCTAAGAGGGACTCACCCTAAGATATCTAAGCCATTTCACCTCTTGATCATCTTCATATCTCCACACACCATGAATAACCACCACATAAGCATATATCCTTCTATCTCAATCCACCTTAAGGACCACCAACAGAACTTCATGCCACTCACCAAATAGGAAACATGATCTAAATTAACATGATAACTCACATTGAAACACTCATGCCTTAATATTTTGGATAAACTAAGAAAAACATCAAATATTCACACTAGGCCTATCTAGATTCCTTGTATCCCTTCCTAGAACTTACAGATCCCAAAAATTTTAGTGGACATACTTTCAAGACCTAAGACTTCATACATAGATCAAAATAATATACCCCCTTAAGAAAACCAATTTACATCACCTAGATCCTCCTCTACAACATACTTCCTTCACAAATCTACTAGTCAATTAGGCCTCCATCTTGACAAAATCATGAATAATTTGAAAACCACAAACCTTCAGATCTCTTTGAAGCTTTATTTGACAACCCATTTGGCTGATTCAACCTATTAAGAATCCTCAGACCTCAACTCATAAGGCAAACAACTTTTATATCATATCTCAAAATTCTAGAATCTTAAAACAAACAAGGTTAACAAACCTCCTTCTGGTTAATGCCCACCTCTAAAAATTCTTGCACACCTAGAGACAACCATCACACACTTTTGGATCAAGATTTGAGACTCCATAATTTTGGGAACCTTGACTTCCTATACCATGGATTTGATCTGCAATAAGATAGATAAACTTGAGAGTACACAAAAACCTCCAAAAGGCACTCTTACACAAAAAACATGTAGCACATCACAAAGAAGTGAATAGACCTTTTTGAGCACCAAAATATTCTTGACATTACATCAATCTCATCATGCCACCTAAAAACACTCATTCTGATCTTGTAGACACTACATACACAACAAAAACACCTTATGACATCACTCTAATCTCATCAAATCACTTCTCCCATCTTGACACACCAAATCCAACTAGAAAAACTCATCTCTTGCCTTTTAAGACATTCTAGAGGATACCACAGTAACACTTGCTTCTCCACTAAAAGGAGTCTCTTAAGAAGCATAAATAGAGACCTCTATACCACAATGCTCTTGAAATAAAGTGAATCTAGGAGTGGTCCACATCTCCTTAGTAATCACTAGAATCCTTTTATAGTTATAAGACTTATTTATCTTGTTATCCTTTGTCTAAACTTTGACAACTTGTTCCTTTTCTACATCACTCACTTTCTCCTCCATGATAGGATATAAAACATTTGGAGTAACTATGGAATCTTGACATACCTTGATCACTAAATTAGTTTCTTTGTATTATAGAACATCACCTTTAGACCTTGACAACATAGGAACCAAGCTCAAAACTTGCTCACACATTGCAAGTTTCTCATTAGCATCCAAATGCACCTTATAACTAGCCTCAACCGGAACCTTGGTCTTCTCCTTGAGATTGGTCACTTTATTCAGAACATGAGTAGACAATGAGAGCTCTTGGCACTCTTCAACTTCTGTAGCATTTTACACCATATAAAATAGATTACTTGTACTGGTATACTCATCATGGAACACACTTACCACCTTTGGTTTCCATGAGTTAACTTGTCTTCTTTATTGCACTCTAGGAGCCTAATTAAACATATTCTATCTTGTAGGCCTTTGCTTATAAAATCTAGCAATGTGACCTTTCTATTGATAGTTGAAGCACACTATACCTTTTGCAAGAAGCTTATCCTACCTTCTTGATCAGAACAAAATCTTGAAATATGTCCATTATTTTGACAATTGAAACAAACTACTTCTTTTGAAAAAGGCTTGCCTTTTAATTGATGACCCCCATTATAGTTCCATGCAAACTCATTTCTAAAAGGTCTCTTACATTCTATATCTCTATGACCAAACTGATTACATTTGAAATAATAACCATTATAACTTGCATACCTTATGGCATTTGGTTGTCTGATCTGATTTATCTTCACTCTACTAACATCTTCATTCCTTGACTAATTGTTGACCTTCAAGGTCTAATTTACATTAGTCTTCATCTTATCTTGAGTTGCATTTTATGGTTATTCTTTGTATCCAAGACTATTTCTATCACTTTCATGCTTTTGACCACTCAGGATATTATCCAGATCACTTGAGCTATTTTAAAATCTCATAAATGATTGCATCTTACTAGATGTCTTCTCTAACTCAGCTTTTAATGACTCATTTTCAATTACATACCTTGAAAATTCATCTTCTTTAGCTTTCAGGCTTGTAGATAGGATTTCCAATTGATAACTAAGATATTTGATAATTTATTCATGTTCCTTGGTGTCTTCATTCATTCTTGCTTCATACACACTAAATTGTTCCTCATAGTCCTTGATTTGAGACGTCATATTCTTGTTAATATTCTTCTCAATATAAAATTCTTCAAGAGCATTCATTAATTTAGTCTCATATTTATCATCATCTGAATCACTCTAAGTAGACTCATTTTGATATGAGCAACTTCCTTCCTCAGCCATAAATATGTCTTCATCTTCAACACAATCATCATCTTCATGAGCATACTTTGAGTCACTATCTTCACTCTCATCTGATGAGCTGTAATCTTCTTTGGTGTAGAGACCCTTCTTGTCCTTGAAGTAATTATTCTTGTTTTCAAACCTTATAAATCCCTTCTTGCTTTTATTAGACCTAAATGATCTCTTGCCATCATCATGAACTTGACCATGCTCTTCGTCATAAATCCTCTTATACTTATGAGGGAACTCATTATCAAAATGTCCTACTTCTCCATAATTGAAGAATTTGAAGGCAATTAATTGATTTAACCTATTTTCAATTTCCTTGTGAATCCCTTATACTTGCTTGAACCTATTTTCAATTCCCTTGTAAATAAAGCAATTAGTTCATCTTCACCAATATTGGATATGTCATCCTCCTTGAGTTTCTTACCTTGGAACTTCTTCTTTGGATTCATTTATGTCTTGAATGTTTCTTCCTTATTTGGTGGTATATCATCATTTAATCTCATCTCATAGGTAGTAAGGATCCTATGTAATTTGATTTAATAGTTTTGAGAATATTGGTGTTTAATTCCTAATTTAGTTAAGGGTTTGGAATAAATAAATTAGAAAATAATATTTCAATAATTATAGTACTAATTTGTATAATTTATTGTGCCTTTTAAACCTTTATAAAAATAGTAATAAATAAGGATAAATTCAACTTAGCTTAAAATTAGACTGAAACGATTGAGACATAGGCTAAAACTAGTTGTGTAGGACTAGGATAATGTCATGAACTTGGATCTAGATTTCATTCAATGAAAGGATAGGAGCACTAAAAATAAGACATTTTAGGGTCCGATGATATAGTCTAGGTCTTGTCGCTATTGTCTAAACTAGTCATAGAGATCTACATTTTTTGAGTTTTGTCTATTGTCCTTGTATGAGCCTACCTATGGAATTTTGAGCCCTTAATGTCGATGGAGCTCCTTGTAGATCTGATTTCATCTTGAAACCCTAGACCTTTATTATGCTTGATAAAACTTGAGAAAGAGGGGGTTTAGTGTGTGTAATATGCACTAAATGTGTATCCACACCCCTTGTGTGGGCATGTTACCTACATACCAATACTCCGAAGAGGGATCAAGCCATATGTATTTCTCCCACTCAATGTGCTTTATGTAATAGTGTTATGCAGATATAAAAATGCCAAACTGAGAGTGTTTAGGGTGGCTAGGGACTGGTGTGAGGGTTTGAATATCTTTGCAACTATGTTGGGTGACTATATGCAGAGAATAGGGAAATTTTCCTTAGTGTTTTGTTTATATTCGTGCTTGCTTTGAAATAATTTTCACCTTCCTTCTAAATGAACTTTGAATAGAATTTTATAGGGATCTATTAGTCATGGGTTAAATTTATTCATGCTAGACCAACATAATGAAGAAAATGAATCAAATGGAAACATTCATTTGGGATCAAAATATGATTGGATAGGAGTAACAAAAATGGGACACCCTAGGGTTCGATGCTATATTCTAAATTTGGTGATCCTATCCTAAAGGCTCAAGACTTCGAGGATAGAATTGACTTGGGAAATGTAGCCTGGCTAAGCTAGAATTAGGTTTTAGAAGTCTAAAGATGACTAGTTATAAGAAAAAGGTGTCTAGAAGGGTTATGAGAGCATGCAAGAAGGTCCTATAGATTGGGTATCATAAGCCACACTCAAGCTATCAATTTGGACATTTTATATGACTACATTTACCCCCCCTTTATTCACTGATGTAGTAAAGTGAAATACTAGGATAAACGAAAATAAAAATCATACTTGAACTTACCTATAAGGGTGAAGCTTATGAAGCTATGTAATGTTGAGTGTGTATAGAGAGAGCATATTATGAAGTGTAAATTTGTAAGAGAAAATAAAGAGTAGATCGATTCTTACTAGATACACTACATTTAAAATAAGAACGTATAAAATGTAGGTAAGAGAGAGAGGAAGAGAAAGAAATGAATATACCTCATTGAGTATGTGTACCAATACAAAACCTATTGTGATGATGAGTGATGATGGATATGTGATGGGTATGTGTTGTAAAAAAAATAATATCATGAATGGAGCTAAGTACTCAATTCCTCAAGAGTGGCTCAAGAATGTAAAGGCTAGCCCTTTGGTTCAATCATCACCCACTGAGTGAAGCTATGTGATCATGCATGTGCTAATTGATGTTTAGACTATATGTCTAATCCCTCTGAGGAGGTGGCTCAAGAATATAAAGGCTATCTAGTCCTTGGCTCCATCATTACCCACTAGTTAAAGTTATGAACTGATACCAATATGAATGTGTGTCATATAAGATGGATCTTGAATCCCATGAATGCTTTGAAATCTAACAATGTGGCATGGGTAGCTAAATGTGTACTAGAAACTAGGCCAATCTTGGCCATTCTAAAAGGTGGAGATTAGGCTTGTATGAAAGCCACTCTAAAAATGGAAACTAGGCATATGTGGAAGCCACTCGCAAATGTAGAGGTTAGGCCTGTATGAAATCTAGTCCAAAATGATGTCAACCACCTATAAATAAACTAAGGCATTCAATTACTAAGAATGCTTGGGTAATATACTAAACTTGGAAAGAAAATAAGTCAAATGTGTCATGCACATTTCCCCCAATCACTGGTGTCTGTAACATGGATTTTGATCTAAAAGTTATACCAACTACCCAATCTAAAACTGGAAGTGAGAGTCATCATGCCATACATGATTCCCCCTATATCTAGATTATAAGAGAAAACTATACTAAAACTATTAAATCTAAACTGATCTATATCTGACAAAACTATAGCTAAGCTTACTACCTATTTCTATAAAATCTAAGTTTTTTGTTATTTAGATAGGATTTCTAAAAATAGGACACGTTGGTGTCCAGTACTATTGTTCAGGTCTAGTGCTCTTGTCCTTTGGTGATTTTGATCACTATTCAATTATCATCACTATTTTTTTGGTCTATTCTACGTGGTTTAAACTTTTATTACTATTTTGAGTGTTTTGAAAACTTATTTTTGCCTAGTAGAGGTATCTAATCTCTGTGATAAAACCCCTATTTGTTGCCCCCTCTCTTAAGGGTAGGAATGAAGACCCTACAATGACTACCCTTATAAAAAAGAGCCTTAAAAGTGTGTTATGATACAAAATACATGATATAACAATGATAATTGAAAATATGTCTCAAGATATAACATATTTTGTTTTGGAGATTGTTAGATAAATAGAGGTATGCCTAGATAGATGTAAGAATGTAATAGCATGTGTAATGTATTGAACTAAAACTAAAAATTATGGTTAGTTGTTAGTTGTTAATGAGGGATGGAACATGATGTCCATTATGGCATCCAAGAATGTGAGATAATGCATTTCCCACTTGGAGATAAACAGTTACACCAGTACCTGTACAACAACATCTTCTAGCTTTTCCATCTTCAAACTCAATCTTGAAGACCAACAAAAGTTGAATGAAGATTCAACTTCTCCTTTGTTACCGGATTGGTTAACATACCAGCAGGGTTCTTATCTATATGGATCTTCTCCAGCTTCAACTCACCATCCTCCAATATCTATCTAATGAAGTGGTACCTAAGTTGTATATGTTTGGTTCTTGAATGAAAGGTTGAATTCTTAGCCAAATGAATTGCACTTTGACTATCACTGTATAATCTACAACTCTCTTACTCCTTTCCTAGCTCTTCCATGAACCGTGTCATCCATATCATCTCTTTGCTAGCCTCTATGACTGCAATGTATTATGCCTCTGTAGTAGACAAGGCAACAACCTTCTGCAACTTTGAAATCCAGCTAACTGTCGTTCCACCAATAGTGAAAACATATCCTGTGGTGCTTCTCCTGCCATCCAAATCACCTGCCATGTCCGAATCTACATAACCATGTAGAGAAGTGTTTAACCCACCATAGCATAAATTCCTACTGCTGGTCCCTCTCAGATATCTGAGAATCCACTGGACTGCTTTCCAGTGCTCTTTCCTTGGATTGGCCATATACTTACTGGCAACTCCCACTGCTTGGGCCATATCCGGTCTAGTACATACCATTGCATACATTAAGCTCCCAACTATGGAAGCATATGGAACTTTCCTCATGTACTCTACCTCATCATGTGAATTAGGACACTGTTCTTTACTCAACTTGAAGTGTCCAGCCATAGGTGTGCTTACTGGTTTCGCATCCTTCATATTGAACCATTTCAACACCTTGTTCACATAATCCTTTTGAGACAAAATCAACCTGTGATTTTTCCTGTCTCTCTTAATACTCATGCCAAGGATTTTCCTTGCTACTCCCAAATCTTTTATGGCAAATGTGTGAGCTAATTTCACCTTAAGCTCAGAGATATCCTACATGTGTGATCCTACAACCAGCATATCATCTACATACAACAATAGAATAATATATTTACCATTATCCAATCTCTTAAAATAAACACAATGGTTAGATTGACATCTACTATAGCCATGCTCAATCATAAACCTATCAAATTTCAAATACCATTGTCTAGGAGCTTGCTTGAGACCATACAAGCTTTTCTTCAATCTGCACACAAGTTTCTCCTTACCTTTGACCTCAAATCCTTCCAGCTAATCCATATATATTTTTTCATCCGAATCTCCATGAAGAAACGTTGTCTTAACATCAAGCTACTCAAGATGCAAATCCTCAATAGCAACTAAAGACAATACAGTCCGTATAGAAGTCATTTTAACTACAGGAGAAAAAATCTCACCAAAATCAATACCTAGTTTCTGTGCAAATCTTTTCACTACCAACTTGGCCTTATATCTCATCTGTCCATTCTCACCTTCCTTTAACCTGTAGATCCATCTTTTCTTTAGTGTCTTTTTTCCTACTGGCAACTCAACCAAATCCCATGTTTGGTTCTCTTTCAAGGAATCATTTTCCTCATTCATGCCTAGCTCCCACTGATTCTTGGATTCCACCTGTATTGCTTCATCAAAACTCTCTGGTTCTCCACCATCAGTAAGCAATAAATAAAATAATGAAGGGGAATATCGAATTGGAGGTTTACTTACCCTCTGACCTCCTAATAGGTGTCTAAGACTCATTTTCTACTTAATGTCCACCCAAATTCTCTGGCAGTGACCGACCTCAGTCACCTTCAGGCATGTAACTAACCGACGTCGGTTCCACATGACCGACGCTGGTTCCTTCTTGACCGACGTCGGTCACTGTCTGACCGATGTTAGTTCCTATATTGCCGATGTCGGTTCTTGCCTGACTGACATCAGTCTCTGTGTTTTCTTGTCTATGATTATTCTTTTCTGCGAGCTCATTTTAAATCGTCACCTCATCCAAATCTTCATGGCCCTACTCAGAATTCTTCAGCTTCTTGAGCTGATCACTATACATCACTTTTTCATTGAAAACAACATCACGGCTCCTAATTATTTTGTTAGTTCCTAAATTCCAAAATTGAAATCCAAAATCATCAGAGCCATAACCAATAAATGTGCACCTCATAGACTTAGCATCCAGCTTCTTTCTATTTTCCTTATCAGTGTGCACAAAAGCTTCAGAACCAAAAACTCTAAGAAATGAAAGATCTACCTTTTTACCTGTCCAAGCCTCTTTTGGAATTCCACCATCCAGAGCTGTAGAGGGTCCTCTATTAATAAGGTAAACTGTAGTATCTATAGCTTCTACCCAAAACTGTAAGGGCAAACCAACATGCAACCTCATATACTGTGCACGCTCCAATATTATTCTGTTCATCCTTTCAGTAACTCCATTTTGCTGAGGTGTCCTTAGAACCATCCTTTGCCTACGTATTCCATTCATATAACAATACCAGTTGAACTTATAGCTGCAGAACTCACCACCATTGTCAGATCTAAGGCACTTCAATCTCCTGCCTATTTCATTCTCAACTAAAGCTTTTCACATCTTAAAAGTGTCAAAAACATCAGATTTCTTCTTTATGCAATAAACCCATACCTTTCTTGTAGCATCATCAATGAAGGAAACATAATACTGTGATCCTCCAATAGAAGCAACCTGTGCTGGTCCCCACACGTCTGTGTGAACAAGCTCCAACTTGTGCTTCTTCTTTGTTGACCCAGTCTTGAGAAAACTCACTCTCTTCTATTTTTCAAAAATGCAGTGCTCACAAAAATCTAGATCTATGCTTTTCAAATCTGAAAGCTTACCTTTTGACTTAAGAATAGACATTCCCTTCTCACTCATGTGGCCAAGTCTCTAGTGCCACAACTTTGCATCTACATCTGAAGTAGATAATACAGAAGGAGAATTATCAGTAATACAATTACATAAATAGAGAGTACCTAGTCTCTTACCTCTGGCCAATACAAGTGCACCCTTGGTCACATTCCAAGATTCAGCTGTGAGAGTTACTGTGCAACCCTCATCCCCCAACTTTCTTGCAGAAATTAGATTCCTCTTTAGGATGGGAACATGCATGACATCTCTCAACACCCATGTGTTGCCATTCTGCATTTTCAGCTGCACTTTTCCTTTGCCAACAATTTTACAAGGCTCATCATCCCCTAAATAAACTATTCCAAAATCTCCATGGACATAGTCACTGAAATATTCTCTATTTGGGGTTGCATGGAAAGAGGCACCAGAATCTAAAACCCAAGATTTTATATTATTATGAAAAGAGAATATAAGAGCATCTTGTGTAACAATACCTGCAACTTTTGCTTCTTCTTTACCTTCATGCTGATTGTCTTCTTTAGGTTTTAACCAACAATCTTTGCTTATATGCCCTATCTTTCCACAATTCCAGCAGGCTATCTTCTTGCCATTTCTGGATTTGGATCTACCTCTCATCTTTGACTTAGACCTTGATCTCTGATGCTTTCCCTTCTCTTTTTGCCTTCCCCTGCTTTCAAAACTTAAAGCGTTCCCTGATGTTTCCTCTGTGCTTTTCTTGCAAATTTTTTCATTCAAGATTACACTAACAACATCATCTACTTTTAAAATATTTGAAGCAAATGCAGTATTACTAACTGCCATTACCAAGCTCTGCCAGCTTTCAGGTAAAGAGCATAAGATTAATAGATCTTTAATTTTATCATCAAAAACTATTTTGATTGAATTTAATTGATTTACAATTCCATGGAAATCATTAAGATGATTAGATACAGATCCACCTTCCTGCATTTGCAAATTAAATAACTGCTTCATAAGATATACCTTATTTAAAGCTGAGGGTTTTTCATATAAATTTTCTAAAGTAGTCATTAACTCTACCATTGACTTTGCCTGTGATAAATTAGATATCATAGTAGATGCCAGACTCAATCTTATAGATCCAAGAGCCTTTCTATCAAGAACTTCCCATTCTTCATCTTCCATGTCTGTGGGCTTCTTTGAAACCCCACCTAACGGTAAGTATAGATCTTTTTGATACAGATAATCTTCTATCTACATTCTCCATAATTGGTAATTCTTGCCATTAAACTTCTCCATTCTCAGTTTACTTTCTTCTGCCATTGCTTCTCCCACTCAAACAAAAACCCCTATGAGTGACTTGTAATCAACAAACACTAACCAGATCTGAAACACCTGTTAGTCAACCTGAGCTCTGATACCACTTGTTGGGGATCAACTAACAAACTTGATTACTTTTATGTAAGCAACAAAACACAGAATTAAACCAGAATGATAAGTAACTAGAATCAGAAACAACAAAAAATAAGAGATACAAGAAACCACCCTGAAAACTTGTATTAAACTCTTCCAGAAGGAAATACAATGAAGAAAAATCACACTTTCTTCTCACACCTCTCAGATGTACAGATCTCTTTCCCTCAAGAGTTCTCTCTCTCAATTACAATCAATTCCAACAACCTAGATTGATACACATATACAATAAATATCTTGTACTATTCTACATCTACATAAGCTATAAAGATTTATCCCTATATATAGAATTAGGGATCATGAGCTATGCATTAACAACCATTAGATACACCTCCTAATCAAAGGTTTAAAATAGTCTTGCCAAAAATAGAAATGCAGACTTACAACTAACAGCTAAACTAATCATGCAAACAATCTGTTCATCCATGAAAATAGACTTTTTGGACGCACAGGTGACCGACGTTGGTCTCTATTTGCCTGCACATGACCGACATCGATCGATCTATAACCGACGTCGGTAGCTACTGGTCGACTCCTTGCCATCGTCGTCAATTGTGTAAATCCAGCAACTTTAGCATCTGCTCATCTAGTGAAGATTTTAGCTCCACACCTTAACATGCATGATATAGATCATGGCATTGCAAACAATTGAGAAGCAAACAAACAATAAGTGCATAAATCAAGAAGTAAGAAGGACACAAAAGAGTGGCCAAATGGCTAAGCAAACAAAGGACATGGGCACATGTCACTCAAACTAGAAAGCAAGCATATAAGGCATGTTTAAATGCCACATACATATATAATTGAAAACAAGCAAGGTTGGCATGAGGGCCACAAGCACATAGAAGATTACAAATAAATGACATTGGAAAATGTCCTAAGGTACACACAAGACACAAAAAGAACTAGGAAATGCAATCACATCTAGCTATGAAAATCAAGGAAGGAAATCATATAAATACTGGAAATACAATCACATCTAACTAATCAAAGCAAGAAGTGAAAGCATGTAAAACATGTAGTATAAGACTAGGTATATGCTAAGAAATACACAAGTGCTATATACTAGTGAGTTTCAATAGAATAATCTATGTAAACTAATAATTAATTTACATAAATATGATAACTAGAGTGTGTGGTGTAGTAATGACATAACCTGGATGGTGTAGTCATGTAAAAGATGCCCCTAGTGGGTAGATATATCGATGTATGTCTTGAATGTAGAAGTAGGAAGCCCTTTCAATGTGTAAAGTGAAGCAATCAAAGATATGGATGTCACTACACACACTCAAAGAAGATCAAGTGAAGCATGGTAATGTAGATAAATCAACAAATAATAGCATAAAACATTAAATGTAAGTCTATCATGGAAGTATAAACGTAAAGCATGGATAATGAATATAATTGAAATGTTTTTGTGTTTTTGAATTATTTGAATGTTTTTGGATTTTAAAATTTTGTATTTTTTTTGGTATTTTGAAATATTTGAATGTTTTTGGTATTTTTGAAATAAGCTATGTACAATAAATCATAAGGAGACTATGTACTAGAAATTTAGAAATTATTTACAAAAAAGACTAAGAAGAAACAATACTAAACGATCAGTCTCATTAAAAACTCCCTATCATGGTGTCACATATCAAAGAGAGGGATCATGCATGATCATGAAGCATGATAGAAGGGCTAAGACTGTGGCTTTGAAAGCTATGTATGTTGTAAATACTCTAAAATCTCTATAGTGAAAACCAACTGTGGGGTCCCCTTGTAACTTTGAGAAGTGGATGCAACTATAAAGATCTTAGGGACCCATTTGGTAGTAAGAGAATCTCTCTAAACATATTATCTATGTGTAGAGGCATGAGACCTCAATTATACTACCATGGATGTGAACATTGTAGCTAGAAACTATCTAGAGTCCTAAAACTATGGCTACTCTAAAATAGGCCTCTCTGGAAGTGTATTAACTCTCTATACCACTGAGGAAGGCCTTGACTTTGTCTAGATCTAAATTTGAGGAAGAATTGTAACTAGTGGAGAAGCTAAAACTGGTGACTACAAAGTAGAAGATGGCTCTGAAGTAGGAAGTAGTAACTCATTTAAAACTCTACCAACTATAATAACCTGATTAGCATGAATGAATTTCATGCATCTATGAATTGTAAAAGGTATTACACAAATTTTTTTGAATCCATGGTCAACCAAGTAACATATCAAAGACTCCTACATTGGGAACAATAGTAAATGGTGTGGCCACATGTGTTGGACCAACCTATAGAGAAAGTACAATCTCACCCAAGGAACTCTGTATGTGTCCACTGAATCCATTGATAACTATGTCCATCAAGGTAATATCCTACTCTAAATATCTCAAATGCTATAGTAATGTCATAGTCACATGTTCACATTGGGTCCATTGTCTATGAGAACACTGTGAATGGGATGATGATTAATGTAAGCTCTAATAGAGAGTGCATAGTAATATGAATCATTCTCAACTATCTCTTGCTCTGAGAAGGATATGGAAGCACTAGCTAGAACTCTAGAATTATACACACCAATCATGTTTCTCAAAGGATGTGACTCAACTGAAGGTGCCTGGTATGTATCTAGTGGAGGATGTGCATGATATACATGGTGAACACATGATGTATCCTTTGTCTCTTTTTTAGAATGCTATGGAAAAGGATATGAGAATTTTTTTAAAGCCTTGGCTTGTGTTTGATTTGCCTAGGAGGCTCAATTGGAGTGCCAAGATCAATAATGTTGCCATCTATCAAGTCATGTATCTTGTGTTTCAAATTTATGCATCTATTTGTTGTGTGGTCTCGTGCCTTATGAAAATTGCAAAATGCATTCTGATCATACTCACATAGAAGAGGATTTGTTGGATCAACTTCCTGAATAAGAGTGAGAGATATGATATTAAATTATAATAGCTTATATAAGACTATGGCTGGAGATACTGGTATATTGTTAAAGGTTCATCGAGGAGGTTTTGATAAAACCACTCATTGAAGGGGCTCTAAAGTTGCATTAACTATATGTTGATTTTGACTCTTGGTATCATTAACCTTTACTTTATATAGGACTTTACTGTTACTCTTGTTTATTATTTTTGATATGCTTGTGTACTTGAGTTTGCCCATTGAAATTAGTTTGACTTCCCTTTCCTTTAGTGTATGACATAACACATTGAAGGAAGAGAATATTTTAAATATTATTGACTCATACAAAGCTGGTAGAAAAATTTGTTTGCATAGATCATGTAATTCTTAATCGACCATGGGGCTAGTCATTTTAGCCAATATAGTTTTATATCAAAGAACATAATCTATGAGATGCTCATTTCACCTTTGTTTTTGTTGTGAAATTTGGGCATAAGAAACCTTGTCACCAATGTTAATGTTGAAATGAGCTAGGAACATGTTAGCTAAAAGATTGAATGCATTGATTGATTGATTTGGTCGACTATAGAACCATTGTAAAGCATAATCCCTTACACTTCATGGAAATAGTTTGGTTAGTAATTGATAAATGGCACATAGTCCAAGAATGCTACATGAAAATATCTCAAGTGTATCTTTGGATCACCCTTGACATCATATAGAGTGAGCTTGGGTTGAACAAAACTTGGTGGTAAGGGTGTAGAAGCAATATGACATGCCAATGGTGTATGAAGTAGAGAAAAAGAATCCAATGCCTATATAGGTCTAGAGGCACATTTCTCAATATGTATCACCTTGTATTGAAGATGTTTTATCTCTTGTACAAGCGAATCCACCTCAAAAGACAAAGATGTACTAACCATAACTAAAAGTGCCTCATAGGAAGGTTGGGTTGCTATAGGGGGTTGTTGAGACATAATTACACCTGCAGTGTCATTTTCAACTGGTTACTCTATGGTTTGAGAAGATTGACCATTATTAATTTTTTTTGTTCTTCTTGTAGTATTTTAAGCATGTCATATTATATATCATGATGTTTAGTTAAAAGGTCTTGAAGTTCCCTCTTATCAATTTTGTCAAAACCAATATATTGGGCCATTATTAACATAAGAAAACAAATTGAAAATGGATTGAATTTTTTGTAATAATTCGTAATAATCAAAATCAATGGAAGGAAAGCATTGAATAAAATAAATATAAAGTCCTAAAAACAACAAACTAGAATATGCATAAAAAGGATATGAAGCTCACAAACATGTAAGATGATACCTCAAAATCCTGGGACCTAGTATATGTAACTAGGGTTTGAATGAAATTATTTTTTAAATTACTAAGGTAAATTTAAAAATTAAATGTAAATTTATAATTTAACTATTCAAACAAAATTAAAAAAAAATATTGGGAATATTCTGAGACCTAGTATAGGCAACTAGGGTTTTGAAAGAAATTATTTTTAAAATTACAATGGTAAATTTAAAAAATAAATGTGAATTTTTTATTTAAATATTTAATAAAAAAATAAAAAAAATATTGGAAAAATCAGCAAGGAATTTTTCTTAGGGTTTATAGGTTTTTTATGTGCAAACAAAGTAAGTCGGGTTCACCAAATGATTTAACAGTTTTGGAAATATTGGTGTTTTATTCTTTATTCAGTTAAGGGTCTAGAATAAATAAATCAATAAATAATATTTCAATAATTATAGAACTGATTGGTATAATTTAATTTGAATTTTAAACCTTTCTAAAAATATCAATAAATAAGGAGAAATGCAACTTAGCTTAAAACTAGAGTGAGACAGCTAAGACAGAGGTTAAAACTAGATGTGTAGGACTGGGATAGTGTCATGAACCTAGATCTATATTTTGTTTGATAAAAGGATAGGAGCATAAAAAATAATACACTTTAGGGTTTGACACTATAGTCTAGGTCATGTCACTATTACCCAAACTAGTCACATAGATCTGAGGTTTTTAGGTTTTGTTCATTGTCCCTTATGAGCTTGCCTATCAAATTTCAAGCCCTGAATGTTGATGAAGCTCTTTGTAGAGATTATTTAATCTTGAAACCCTAGACCTTTATTATGATTGATAAAACTTGAGAAAGAGGGGGGAGGTTAGTGTGTGTAAGATGCATTGAATGTGTATCCACACCCTTTGTTTGGTCACATTACCTACATACCAATACTCCAAAGAGGGATCAAGCCATATGTAGTTCTCCCACTTGATGTGATTTATACAATAGTGTTATGTGGATGCAAAAATGCTAAAATGGGAGTGCTTGGAGTGGCTAGGGACTGGTGTGAGGGTTTGAATATGTTTGCAACTATGTTGGGTGATTATATGCAGAGAATATGAAAATTTGCCTTAGTGATTTGTTTGTATTCTTGCTTGCTTTGTAATATTTTTCACCTTCCTTCTAAATGAACTTTGAATGGAATTTTATAGGGATTTATTGGTCATGAGTTGAATGTATTTGCATTAGGCCAGCATAATGAAGAATATGAATCAGATGTAAATGGTTGTTTGGTCTTGAAATTTGATTGGACAATAATGCCAAAAATGAGACACCTTAGGGTCTAGTGCTATAGTCTAGGTTTGACACTCTTGTCCTACAGGCTCAAGGATTGGGGTGATAGAATTGGCATGGGAATTGTATCTTGGCTAAGCTAGAATTAGGTTTTAGAAGTCTACAAATGACTAATTATAAGCAAAAAAATATCTGGAAGGGTTATGAGAGCATACAAGAAGGTCCTATGGATTTGGTGTCACAAACCACACTCCAGCTACCAATTTGGACATTTTATATGACTACATAATTCATCCATATTCAACTAACTAAGATCATGACTTTCTTCTACAGTAGATACTTTAGAATCAAACTTCAGAAAGAGAGACATTAATACCTTTTGAACTATAGTAGCTTCTTTAAGCTTCTCTTCACGAGCTCTAATGATGTTCACAATCTCATCAAATCTCTATAGAAAGGATACCATAGAATCTTCTTCCTTCATCTTAAGACTCTCAAATTATCTTCAATGAGTCTGTAACTTTGCCAACTTAACCTTTGAATCTTCTTGATAAATAGTCTTGAATTTATCCCACATTTCTTTGGCAGATATTCAATGTATTACCTTGGTGTATTCAATCTCTAAAATACCATAAGTGATAGCATTCATTTCCTTAGAATTATTCTCAAACAAATTCTTATTTGCATCACTAGATGGAGGAATAGTAGGTGCAAAATAACCATCCACAATATATTATCAAGTGTTAAACCCTAGGGACATAATGTAGGTCCTCATCCTCACACTCCAAAAAGCATAATTGGATCTATTGAATATCGGTGTGTGCTTAGTGGAAAAACTTCCTTGCATTTGATGGCTACTCATATTGTACCTTGGATCTCCTTCAAGTTGTTAGGCATTTACAAAAGGACCTATTCTGATATCAATTATTAGAGGTACATGCCACTTAGAGGGGGGTGTGAATTAATGGTGGAAAATAATACAATTCAATTTTCAAACCCTTCAAATACTTAAGCATTCAATACATCCATTCATGAAGCATTCAAGATGTTTATAGAAATGAACAAATAGATAAGGCATGATTACACACACAACACAAGATCTATGTGAGAAACCCTCTTGGAGGATAAAACCCACTGAACCTTGTAATATGGACTGCAGTCTTATAAAGACAAGATTCAACATTTATACCAACACCAACTGATCAAGGTGCACCCACCTCTTAATTTAGTCAAGCATCCACTTGACCTTTATCTAGCTCCAACTAGCAAGGAGGCTACAGCCCCCTAGGCCACCAAGCACAAACTCATCTACCTCTGATATGATGTCAAATAAACCTAATAATGGATTCATCTTACTTTATCTCTTTCCCCTTTACACTCTCACAAACTTGCACACACAAGAAATGCATCCAAACCCAGTTTTTGGATCACTCTACACTTCTCAACAACAACTCTATCACAATATAAAAAACATGACCAACTAATCATACACACAAACCACACTTCGATCTGCCTCTCAAAGCAACCACCAAGCTCACACATACATCATATATCCTTTACTCACACTCAAGGCATCCAAAACATCCTTTTGGATCACTCTAGATTTATTCTCTCATCCTCAATCTTCAAACTTGCAAGAGCACTGTTCTGACATCAAAAATGTGACCTATAGGTCATACACATATTCATGAACCTACTCTACACTAGGCACCCACCATTTCTTCTTTTTTTTGCAAAACATATCTCACACGAACCTCTTCTCTCAAATCTCTCACATCTACAAATCATCATATTTGATTTCACCATTTATAGAGACTTCATGATTATTATCTTCCTGTTCAACATTTAAACTTGTATTAACCCTTAATATATCTTACATATCTCAATATTATCCTCACAAGTTGGTCATAGTAACTATGGGTCACACTTAAGCAGTTACACCTTTCAATTAGGCCTTAATATCCCTTATTGATCTTATGGAGACCCATTCACCTATTTGACACTTATTATAGTAAACATAGAACTCTAGAACACTTTAAAAAACAATACCCATGTTACATGATCTATTAGTCCACCTTAAGTTAAAACATCCATCATATCACCCTTCTGCTAAAGCTCAATTCACTTAAACAACATTTTGTGCACACAACCACCATGAATGAACACAGTCACCTTCTAATCATTTGATCATAATTAATATGATTGATCAAACCTCCATAATCCACATAGATGGTTCTCATATATTTTACAACACTCTTTGATAGTTATCTCATCTCAAAAAATCAAAATACCATCAAGAATAACTTAGTTACCCTTCTTGAGTTATTTGCAGTGCATGAACGAATAAAAAGTCAAGTTATAAGTATTTTTTCATACAAAATATAGATTTTTCAAACCTCCAAATTCCATACAAATCATCCTCAAAGAGTCTACAACACTCTTCAATAGTTAAGTCCCCTTGAAACATCAAAATACCAATAGAACAACTCAAAAAATCCTTCTCGGGTCATTTACAGACTATGGTCAAACATAGTCAAATTTGAAACTCCATATCTTTGATTTTACAAATAATTAGACCTTATAACTAGGTTATATGTATGCACCTTGAAGTTCTCTACAACTTTGCTTTTCATTGTGCCTTCGAATTCTACATAGATTAAAAGTTATGGCTCAAAAACCAAATAGTGGTCTTTCCTTCATTAAATTCAAATATTTAAATTCCAATGGTCACTGAGAAATTGTTAAAATTTGAAAACTTATCATCTCATTGATTCCTAAAAAATTGGAACAAATATGCTTTGTTGATCTCTGTAGATTAACCAAGTTTTTATCTTGTAGTGCTCACCATTGATCTAAGCTCAAAACTCCCATGATTATGACAATTGGCACCCTTGCATGCCTTTTGATCACTTTACTGATAGTCCCTTGTGCTTGTGCCACTTGTCAGTCTCACATGCATTGTTAAATCTTTGACTTGTCCCACACCATTGATATTTATCAATATGAACCTCTGCTCACTATTGATATTTTGTCAGACTAAAAAGCTTGTGACACTTGTCACTTGCACGTACAACCTTTGATATGTTGAATTTTACATGCACCATTAGATCAAGATCAATGATTTAACACACACCATTAGATATACTGACTAGTGACCTTAGAGTTTAATGTGTTTAAACTCGACAGTCTTTGACTTGACATAGTCTGTAAGAGCAACTTTGAAGCATTATAACTTGAGCTAGAAAACACTTCAAGAGTCCAAATTTTTAGAGGACCTTCTTGGCATTATAAAAAATATATATCTATGAATTCCTTTGACCTTGGTTGAATTTATAAGTACTATAAATAAATTCTCAAACTTTTTGGTGTATCTATATCTACATGATGTACAGTGACAGTCTAGCTAAGTATGGGAATATAATAAATTCTATCTAAGAAGCCAACTTTACCCCTTAATAACATTTGTTGTGCTCAATTGCATGATCTAAAATTTGAACCATATGATATCCTTACATATGGGAATCCATCCATATATCACTCTACTCCTGGAATCTTCACACATGTGAAATATAACATCATCAATATGTCTACTTAGCTTTTTCTATCACATAACCAACTATGCCAAGATGAACATAATGAAGAACTGGATGAATACCATGCACTTTCACAAGCTCTACAATCAGCCTTGACCTCTGATAGGACCCAAAACACATGCTCAATTCTTCATACCCATACCTAATCATGATAAAATGGAAGATCAACCAAGCCTACTTCAAGCATAGTAGGACAAGCATATTGCACACCTTGTCATTGACACTTATAATATCAAGATACTTCATCCTCTCACCTAGACACGTCCATGACATCACTAAAAATTATCCAACATATTTTTCAAGTTTTATCTATGTTTATTTGAGTCTTTTTCTATTATCACAAATATTCTTTTGTCTACCCTACCAATTATTATATATTTTTGTAACAATCTCATGATGTTGAATTCTTTATTGAAGGCTTTCCATGTTTCTTTCTCCAAGATTGGTGCATCTATGTATTATTCAATACCCATTCCATAAAGGGTGGCTCAAAACATATTAACCACATATGTTCATTGGTATGCCCATTGGAAGTCTAAATGGTGGTGAATCTCCTCTAGTGTCATATGTGTTCCTCTAGTTTGACACTGGTGAACTTTGGTTGCATCTTCTTTTCTAGAGATGGAGTTGATGGGATACCCATGTCTCTAATGTGGTTATTCAAATATGAGTCTTAAAAAACATCAAATAGATAGTGATTAATTTCTTATAAGATAAGGGACTATCAATAACAACACATAAATAATAATAATTACGTAACATATTATAACAAAGAAGAGTATCTAAACAATAGCAACATATTTTCATAAAATATAAGTCCTGATACAATTCACATCATATAGGGAGGCTCTGATATTAAAATTTACTCCAAAATACTATATTTTATTTAAAGGACAATACCCAAAGGTTATCAATTAATCCAACCATCACAACTAACATAACTAAAGGTCTTGCTACATCACTACCTAAATGTCGATACAAGACTAACAAATAATATCAAAAATAATAATACATGTTTTCATAATTGACGGGCTATAGCATTGAAAACATCCCATTTTTGTTTATAATTTTCAAAAAAAAATCCAAACTTGGCCACAAAATTATTGAGAACCTCAATTTTTCCACTTTGTATTAAAGAGGTGTGAAGTAGCCTAGACAAGAGTCTCTATATAAGAATTGTGGACCCCTTCTTCATCAATAAATTATTCATATTTTTTGGGGCAGCATAAATTTTCATAATATCTTTATATAATCAGTAATAAGGGCATGAGGGTTTTGAAGGGAATGATTTTCCTTGCTTCCCCTGGGCTGGGTAGGAGGAATTTATCTTCCTTGAGGGATATTATTCCATTGAAGGGTCTGAGGAAGTTGTGCTTGCAAAGAGGGAGATAAGCCATGTGTGGGAGAAGCATAATAAGGTGGCCAATGTATGTTTACACTTTCATTATTAATTGTCAGGGGATCTGTAACTCTACCAATTTGAGCACAATTGATTACTTTCTTATATGCAATTAAACACGGAATTATACCAGAATGATAAAGTAGCTAGAACCTTGAGACAACAAAGAATTTGAGAGACAATACACACTCTTTGTATTAGATATTACTAGAAGAAAATACAATAAGGAAGATGCCACTTCTTCCTCCACCTCAAAGGCTTGCCACACCTCAAGACCTTCTTCCCTCTCTCACTTGCTCAACACAACAACTCTAAAGTCTGAGTTGCTATCCCTCCTTGAATGCTTCAGCTGATCTCCTTGACCTTACACCTGTAGATCTCCTTGACCTTACTAGCTTCAATGCTTTTACTTGCCTTCTTCAATTACAATACATGCCTTATGGGTCTATAAATAAGATCCCATGCTTACAAAAAATAGAACTCTAACTACTAAAATTAGACACACAGCCCGCGACTTAAATTAGCCCCTTAGCATGCAAACACTCGGTTCAACTAACTAACTGTTCGTGCAACGAACAGTTCTAGACCGCACAGGCAACCGACGCCAGTCCTTGTTTGTCTGGTGCTGCCGACGTCGGCTAACTCCCTGTCGTCGCCGGTCTCCTTCTCCACTGCACTTGACCGACGTCGGTCATATTGCCGATGCCGGTGGCTCTGGTTCTTCAACATCCTTCCTCTTGTGTCTGCAAACAGTTGAAGCTTTTAGCTCCACACCACAACAATCTCCCACTTGGAGATAAACAACTGCAACTTGTACCTGTACCTGTACACCATCTATTTTGTTCCTTAGGCTCTGTATCCCTCTTCAATGTCACTCTTGAAGACCAACCACCACGCAAACCTGTGATGCAATTCCTGTATCTTATGCCACAAGAATTTTGCTGCTCCCAAATTCTCCATGACATACATCTGAACCAACTCTACCCTTAGCTCAGAGAACTCCCTGTATATGAAACCCTGCAACAAGTAACACAATACAGTAATAGGATAATGTAGCTAATATTATCCAACCTGGTAAAGATAAAATACAATGGTCAAACCTCCATTGTTCTGCAGCAAAATCAAGACCATATACCATAGCCTTCTGTCTCATGTGTCCATCCACTCTCTTCTCTAAAACGGGAATCCATCCCTCTATCCAGTGCTTCCTTCCAGCTGACAACACTACCAACAAATACCTGTTTGGTTCTCCAAGGACTCACACTTCCTCATCCATGCCAAGCTCCCACTGTTTCTGGATTCTACCTGCATTGCTTCTTCCATCTTCCTAGTTCATGACTATCATTAAGCAATATAAAGAAGGTGAACAATGAATATGAGGTTCACATACCTTTCCTGACCTCCACATGGGTGTTTGAGACTTATTAATTCACCCAACATCCGTTCTAGTGACCGATCTAGGCCATCTCCCAGTCTGCTTCCGACTGATGTCGGTTCCCTGCACTGATCCTGACTACTGACGTCATTTCCCTGGCTGACGCCGGTGTCCCTCTTGCCGACATCGGTCCTTATGACCGACGTCAAACTTCTCCTGTCCAACCTACCGACCCTGCTGGTCTGCACATGACCGATGTCGATATCTGGATGACTGACGTCGGTGCCAAGCTACCGACATCAGTGTCTGTGTGTTCCTGTAAGTGATGAATTTTTCATCCGCAAGCTCTTCTTGGATCAAACCTCTGTCCATGCTGCCCTGCTCAGACTTATTCAGCCCCTGTGACTGATCTTTGTCCTTCATCTCCTCCATAAACACCAAGGCTTCTTTGTTCCTGTCAAAAGCATCAAATTTCCTCTTTCTGCAATGAACTGTATCTATGCTTTCCAAATTTGAACGCATACCTTTTGAATCAAGAACTTCCATTCCCTTCCTATTCTTGTGACCAAGCCTATTAAGCCACATTTTCGAATCTACACCAAAAGTAGAATCAGTAATACAAGTAGACAGATAAAGAGTATCTACTTTCTTACCTCTTGCTAGAACAAGTGCTCCCTTGGTAACCTTCCAAGAATCCGCTGTGAGGGTTATTGTGCATCCCTCATCTCCCAACCTTCCTACAGAAATCAGACTCTGCTTCAGAATTGGAACATGCATGACCTCTTTCAACACCCACGTGTTGTCAATCTGCAATCTCAGCTGCACTTTCCCTTTGCCAACTATCTGACAAGGCGTACCATCCCCTAAATAAAGAACTCCAAAGTCTCCCTGTTCATACTCGTAGAATAAATCTCTATTTGGGGATGCATGAAAAGATGAACCAGAATCTAAAATCCATGATCCTACCTGACTATCCGAAGAAAGTATGAGAGCATCCTGCATCACAATATTTGCATCCTTTGCTTCTTCCATACCTACATGTTGATTCTCTTTATCTCTCAACCAACACTCCTTTGTATGTCCTTTCTTTCCACAAAACCAGCAGGTAATACCTTTGGACTCGGATCTCCTTCTCGACCTTGATTTCCCTTGCTCAACCTTCTCCCTTTGCCTTTCCCTACTTTCTGCACTTAGAGCATTCCCTGATGATTCACCTGTGCTTCTCCTGCGTATTTCTTCATTCAAGATCACACTCACAACATCATCAACTTTTAAGATTTTAGAAGCAGATGCAGAGTTACTTACTGCCATAACCATACC
Organism: Torreya grandis; assembly: GCA_037957365.1. Classification (NCBI taxonomy): domain Eukaryota; kingdom Viridiplantae; phylum Streptophyta; class Pinopsida; order Cupressales; family Taxaceae; genus Torreya; species Torreya grandis. The sequence continues at coordinate 3,720,930 of JARHVA010000995.1, read as the reverse complement.
GTCCCAACTTTCAGGCAAAGAACATCAAATCAAGAGAGCCTTTACCTCATCATCAAAAACAATATTGACTGAAGCTAATTGGTTTACCAAACCATGAAAATCATTGAGATGAGTATGTACCGATCCACCTTCCTGCATTTTCAAAGTAAATAGCTGCTTCATAAGATATACCTTATTAGAAGCCGAGGGCTTTTCGTATAAATTTGCCAAGGACTTTATCAACTCTTCCGTTGTTTTGCACTGTGATAAGCTGGAAATCACAGACGATGCAAGGCTCAACCTTATGGAACCGAGAGCCTTCCGATCAAGAATGTTCCATTCTTCATCCTTCATATCTATGGGCTTGCATGCAACCCCACCCAACGGTAAGTATAGATCCTTCTGATACAGATAGTCCTCAATCTGCATCCTCCAGTGTTGATAATTCTTGCCGTTAAACTTCTCCATTCGTAGCCTGCTTTCTTCTGCCATTGTTGAACTCCCACTCAATCAGAAAACCCTGTGAATGACCTGTAATCAAAAATAATACCCTGCTTCCTGCAAATCGTAGCTCTGATACCACTTGTCAGGGGATCTGTAGCTCTACCAATTTAAGCACAATTGATTACTTTCTTATATGCAATTAAACACGGAATTATACCAGAATGATAAAGTAGCTAGAACCTTGAGACAGCAAAGAATTTGAGAGACAATACACACTCTTTGTATTAGATATTACTAGAAGAAAATACAATAAGGAAGATGCCACTTCTTCCTCCACCTCAAAGGCTTGCCACACCTCAAGACCTTCTTCCCTCTCTCACTTGCTCAACACAACAACTCTAAAGTCTGAGTTGTTATCCCTCCTTGAATGCTTCAGCTGATCTCCTTGACCTTACACCTGTAGATCTCCTTGACCTTACTAGCTTCAATGCTTTTACTTGCCTTCTTCAATTACAATACATGCCTTATGGGTCTATAAATAAGATCCCATGCTTACAAAAAATAGAACTCTAACTACTAAAATTAGACACATAGCCCGCGACTTAAATTAGCCCCTTAGCATGCAAACACTCGGTTCAACTAACTAATTGTTCGTGCAACGAACAGTTTTGGACCGCACAGGTGACCGACACCGGTCCCTATTTTTTTGGTGCTGCCGACGTCGGCCGACTCCCTGCCGTCGCCGGTCTCCTTCTCCACTGCACTTGACCGACGTCGGTCATATTGCCGACGCCGGTGGCTCTGGTTCTTCAGCATCCTTCCTCTTGTGTCTGCAAACAGTTGAAGCTTTTAGCTCCACACCACAACATTAATATCATACCCCTTAAAACATTCATTCAATTTCACTTATCATCCATGAAGCATTCATTCACCTACATATATTAACTAATGCATAAACAAGCATTTACACAAGCATACAACATAAGAACACAAGAGATATGTGGGAAAAACTCATGGGGGATAAAAAATATTGAAAAAAATCTTGGAATATATTCCTATAATAAATTAATCAATATTTAGTGAAGCACCAACCCCACAAGGAGCACCAACCCCTCACTAGTCAAGCACTAGGTCAACTAGTCCTTTAACAAGCACCAACTTGCAAGGAGGCACCAACCCACTAGGTAAATTAGCACCAAATCAGATAATAGGAACCTATGATAAAATTTGGACACTTGTTTATCACTCAAATAATGATGATCTCCTTCTTTTTCTCTTAACACTCTTTTATCTCTCTCAAATAGCCTATTAGGCCTCTTCACTCAACTAGCCCTCTTCTTGGCAGATTAGATCATATAACCTTGAAAATCATCTATATAATCACTATTATAAATTTATTAAATTATAAACACACATATATTATGGTCTTCAATCCCTCTACCTATTTTCCAAACTTCTATTGCATTCGCTCATATCCTCAATATTCTAACTAGTCAAATTGGGCCTATTAGACCTTCTTTTTATACTTGACTCTTGCTCTCACCCATCTTGGTAAAAAAAAACCTATCAATATTTGTATCACCCTTGGAATAGATAAAAAAATATGTTTCACAAGTGAAACACCCACTTCATAGGTCATTCATCACTCATAAAGACCAAAACCACTTTTAGGCCTAATAGAGGCATAATGCAATTAGGCCTTCTCAAAGCACATGTTTCATCTTGATCACCTTGGAACATATTGAGCATCAAAAAAATAAAATGAACACTTTTAAAAAAAATTAAATTATACCATTTATAATCTCACCTTAGGTACACAACATTATTTATCTCATTTCACTCCTTGAACCACACCATTAGGTCTACTTGCAATTAGGCCCTCTCACTACCAAAAAGTCTAACTTGAAAATATGAAGTATACACTCAACTTTGCCACATAACCCAATAAAAAAATAAAATGTATAAAACCTCCATGACATAAAATTCATCATAATTTCCATTAGACTATGAAATATAGGGCAAAATACCTCAAACTGATCACTTTCATATGTTCGCTCAAAACTGTAAATAGGCTTCAAAAGCCAGTCAAGAACCTTTCACTTTAATCACCTTAACAGGAGTTTATAATGCATATAAATACATTAAAATTAACTTATGAGATATATAAAAAAAAATCATGTGATTTTTATTATTCAACTCTATGCATAATGACTCAGAAACATCATTCTCACTCACAAAAAAAAAAAAAAAACTACCTATAGCTCTAAAACATAGTCATGGAAACCAAGACTTAGAACACCTGTGTGAATACTTTTATGAACTTAAAATGGGTTTAAATTATCCTTTATCATCCTTATAACATGTGTGTGTGTGTGTGTGTGTGTGTGTGTGTGTGTGTGTGTGTGTGTTAAATATCAATATTGATTGTACAGACCAATTTCATGCATTCACCCTACACAAACCTCACTGTGTTAGACAGGTCACTTTGAGAGAAAATTTCTTATTGTATATAAGTATCACCAAATATTATATTCAAGGGGTAATAATGATATATGTCTTGATAAAAATTATCCAATGTATGTTTATCCATCCCTAATCCACTACAACCCATCCCTAATCTCATTCTCACTTCTGCCTATTTTTCTCACTCTATTCCTCATTAGGCTTTTTTAGCGATATACCAACTTCCATGACTATTTTAGCATATTTTATGTTTGTAACCTGATTATAAACTTATATTATCATAAAATAAAAGTATCACATATCATCCTCCAATCATTTTCATTCTTTGACCTGGTCAATCTTTCCTGCTACATCAAAAATTCAAGAAACTAGGGGTTTACTATAGCTTCCACTCACTCTTTTGACATAACAATTCCACTTGGATAAATATGTAAGATTCCTCTACATTATATAATCATAAAAATAGGTCATCCAATCCATTCTAATCCATTTCCAACAATATCTTCCCTATCAGTTCACTATGAGGGTTTTAGGAGGGTTTAGACTACCTTCCATTCTTTATAATCATTCATAAAGGATTTCCCCTCAACTCTAAAACCAATGCAAGGAAGTTTGAGATAGAAACATTCAAAAACTTCCATGAAATTTTTATGATCTCATGAAAAGGTTTCATGTACCAATGAGCACAAGAAAATTCTTCTCAGGTATGAGATACCTCATTCTATGCATACAGAAAATCTCAAGAACACATTTCATGCTTTCTCTTTTAGACTTTGACCTTAGACTTGGTAAACACACTTGATACAACCTATCACACCTCTAAATTTTTTTTCATGAGCTATGGCACCTTGTAAACTGATCTTGACCCCTCATTAGGCCACACTAGGTCTCTTTGCATACAAGGCCTAAAACTTGTAAGCCATACTTAGACCTTGAACACACCTTGAAATCTCTTGTACTACTCTTAACACCTCATTTTCATGTCATACAACCTCACACCTTTCTCACACACTATCAATCTTCATCTTACAAGCCTTAGACTTCTCACCTCATCATGCTACCAAGCCTATGTCTTCTCACTAGTTATCTTTAAGCAAAGACGAAGCCAAGATCTGACCTAGAATTCTCATTTGAAAGCTTGTATACCTTATAAAAATATTTACACAGTGTCAAAAATATTATCACATGTTATACCAATGACTTGCATTCATGATAAGACCTCAAGACTCCTCATTAGATCAACGAGAGTCTAGGACTAGTCTAGTTGCATACTTAGGCTTAAGACCATACCCCTAAATATTTACCTTGAAACCTCCTTGAGTGTTTCAACACTTCATATGCATGCTTGGGAATTATTAAACATCCACTCATACCTATGTGTATCCATTTTACCATACCATCATCTTTACACACATGCTCATTATATGACAATGTTCTTTAAGACTAGTGCTCAAAAGTAAGCTTACCTTGTATCTTGAACTTGACCTTGACATGTCATCAACTTCAGAAGAATTACCAGGTTTCCTTAAAATTATCTCTCAATAGATATATAATAGGTTGCCTTCAAATTTTCTCTTGTCATAAGACTTCTTTGTCACATATCACTTCACCATGCATGGCCTCAACTCAAAGAAGTACCCAACCATGTTCCCCTTATCTCCATGAGATATTTAAGAACTATCATGAATGTGACTTGGTTTGATCAAGTCATAATGCAAATTCTTTGTAACCCATATCTTGCAATCACACCTCCAACAAATTATTGACTAAACTTTGAATCTGAAACAAAGAATACAAAGCTCCCCCTAGGACCAAACATACTTCATGTTTTTTTCACTAGCTGAGTGCCTCCATGAAGCCTAATAGAGTCACCTCTTATTTAGAGTACTAAAACAACATAAACTTAGGAGATTCCCAGATCTCCATGTCCTTACTAGACTAATCTTTCTTCATGATCCTCTTAGATTTGAATAACCCTTTTGGCTTGACCTCTTCAACCTCCATTTGAACAACATTATGACTTGGTCTATTTTTCTTGACTCTTTCATCCACAATCTGAGTTGATATGAAGAATTTTTGGCACTTATTTGCATCCAAACTATGCTCCAACATGGCAAATAGTCCACTTGGACTTGCAAACTAGTCATCATTCACCTTAGCTACCTTTGGTTTCCACTCACTATCTTGTTTAATTTTTTGCACTCTAGGGGCCTCAACTTTCTTGTTTTGACTTAAGAATCTATGCTTACAGAACTTTGCAATATGACCAACCTTTTGACAATTGAAACACATTATTCCTCTTGATGGAAACACACCATTAGCCATACCTCTTGACTGATGATTCTCCTCGTAGTTCCATGCATATTCATTCTTGGAAGGTCTTCTACAATGTCTTACTTTATGACCAAATTGGTTACATGAATAATAATAATCATTGAAAAGATAACAAACCTTATAGTATTAGGCTACTTGATAGGATTAGTCTTCATTATACTAGCAACATCATTCCTTGATTGACCATTGAAATTCTTGATCACATTAGTGTTCTTCTTTTGGTCTTCATTGAAACCAAGACCTGTTTTATCATTAGTAGTCTTTTGACTACTTAGGATGTTGTCTAAATCATTGGTACTCTTTTCAAACTTCACAAAAGACTTTACTTTATTTGATGCCTGATCCAACTCATCTCTCAAGGAATCCACTTCAATTACATACCTTGCACATTCTTCTTCTTTAACCTTTAGGCTTGTAGTTAAAATCTTAATTTGAGTCTCTACCTATTTGACTATTTCTTCTTGTTCCTTGAAAGTGTTGCTCAATCTATCTTCAAAAAAATTGATTTGCTCCTCACAGTCTTTGATAAGAGACTTCATCACCTTATTCTTTTTTTCACCATCTTTAGTTCTTTTAGAGCATTTATCAACTTAGCCTCAAAGTCCACCTCATCTTCTTCATCTGAATCACCAACAATGCCTCCAAACCACATGGAATCTTCTTGATTTGAACAACTTGCTTATTTAGCCACGAAGAGAACTTCATTTACATCAAGACCGTCACCTTCATGGTCACTCTTAGAATCAATTCTCTAACTCTCATTAAATAAGTTGCAGTCTTCCTTGGTGTAAAAACTTCTTTTGCTCTTGAAAATCTTCTTCTTGTCATCATACTTTCTGAAGCTTTTCTTGCTCTTACCAGACCTATAAGACTTCTTATCATCATCATGAGATTCAGCATGCTCTTCATCATCATTTGCCTTATGCTTATGAGAGCACTTTTTAGAAAAGTGTCCAATCTCTCCACAATTAAAGCATTTAAAGGGCAACTCACCTTTGTATTTACCTGAACCTATTTTTAATTTTTTTACAAACATAGTTATCAACTCATAACATCAATATCAAAATCATCATTGTCTTTTACCTTATTACCTTGTGTCTTCTACTCCTTTGACTTCTTTCATATTTTGAAAGTAGCTTCATTATTTGTAGGTATCCCTTCACTTGTCCTCATCTCATATGTTGTTAGGGTGCCATGAAGTCCATCCATCTCTACCTTGTCTAGATCTTGCATCTCTTCAACATCAGACACTTTAGAATCAAACTTGGGAGTTAGAGATATCAAAACCTTTTGAATAATAGTAGACCCTTTCAATTATTCACCTAGGCCTCTTATGATGTTGACCACTTCATCAACCCTCAACAAGTAGGCTGTAATGATCTCATATTCATTCATCCTTAGGATTTTAAATTGTCTCCCATGGGTTTGCAACTTAGCCAATTTGACCTTGGAGTCTCCGTCATGGATAGTATTCAAATTATCCCACATTTATTTAGTACACATACAATGCATCACCTTCACAAGTTCTGCCTTTGATAGGCCACACATAATACCATTCATTGCTTTTAATTATTGTCCATAACTTTCTTACCTGTTGTATTTGTAGGAGGAATAGGAGGTGCAGTATATCCATCCAAAACTGATTGCCAAACATAATGACCTTGAGACATTAAATATGTTCTCATCTTGACACTCCAAAAATTATAATTAGATCCATTAAACAATAGAGCCTTTCTTGTAGAGAAACCACCTTGTGCTTGAGTAGCCATCTTCGCTTGCTTAGGATCTCCTTTAGGTTATTAGGCTTGATCCAAAAGATCAGCTTTGATATCAAATTTTGGAAGTATATCTATTGAGAGGGGGGGTTGGGGGGGATGCGGGGGCTCAGTTGAATCAATTCCCTTAAGACATTCATTAAATTTCACTTATCATCCATGAAGCATTCATTCACATACATGTATTAATCAATGCATAAACAAACATCTACAAAAGCATACAACATAAGAACATAAGAGATATGTGATAAAACCTCATGGGGGATAAAACCTAATGAAACACAGCTTCAACTATAGTCCTATAAGAAATGAATCAATATTTAGTGAGGCACCAACCCCACAAGGAGAATTAACCCCTCACTAGTCAAGCACTAACTCAACTAATCCTTTAGCAAGCACCAACTTGTAAGGAGACACCAACACCCTAGGTAACTCAGCACCAACTCAACTACCAAGAAATTTTGATCACCTTTGGACACCTATTTCTCACTCAACTGATGATGATCCCCTTCTTTTGCTCTTAACACTCTTTTATTTCTCTCCAATAACCTATTAGGCCTCTTCGCTCAACTAGCCCTCTTCTTAGTAGATTAGATCATATCACCTTGCTCATCATTTGTAGAATTACTGTTATATATTCATGACATGTTCAACACACCTTTTTGATGGTCTTCAAGCCCTCTACCTAGTTTCCAAACTTCTATTTCATTCACTCATATCCTCAATATCTTAACTAGTGAAATTAGGCCTATTAAACCTTCTTTTTATACTTGACTCTTGTTCTCACTCACCTTGGTCAGAGACAAACCTCTCCATACTTGGATCACCCTTGGAATAGATCAAAAAATATATTTCATAAGTGAAACACCCACTACATAGGTTGGTCATCACTCATAAGGACCAAAACCACCATTAGGCCTGATAGAGACCTAATGCAATTAGGCCTTCTCAAAGCACACATTTCATCTTGATCATCTTGGAACATCTTGAGCCTCCAAAAATAGATGAAAAACTTTATAAATATTTAATTTAGACCTCTATTAATCTCACCTTAGGTCCCCAACATTATTTAGCTCATTTCACTCCTTGAACGACACCATTAGATCTACTCGCAATTAGGCCTTTTCACTACCAGAAAGTTTGCCTTGAAAATCTGAAATATACACTCAACTTTGCCACATAACCTAATCAAAAAATCACATGGATATAATCTACACGATCTAAAATTCAACATCATGTCCATTAGACTACTCCATATAGGGTAAAAGACCTCAAATTGATCACTTTCATATGCTCACTTAGAACTGCAAACATGCTTCAAAACCCAGTCAAGAACCTTTGACTTTTCTCACCTTCATAAGAGATTATCATGCATACAAATACATTTAAATGAACCTATGAGACCTATAGAAAAAATTCATGTGCATTGGATTATTCAACTCTATGCATAATGACTTAGGAACATCATTCTCACTCACACCCAAAAAATTGCATGTATCCCTAAAACACAGTCATGGAAACCAAGACTTAGAACACCTGTGTGAATACTTTTATGAACTTCCAATGGGTTTAGATGATATTTTAGCATCCTTATAACATATTGAAATAGATAGATTATAAGGTTTATTTGCATGTTTTGACTTGGTCAATCTTGCTTGCTACATCAAAAATCTGAGAAACCATGGGTTTCCTATAGCTTCCACTCACTCTTCTCACAAACCAATGCCACCTGGAAAAACCTGAGAGAGTCATGTACATGATCTAATCATCAAACTAGGTCATCCAATCCATTCTGAGCCATTTCCAATAGGATCTTCCCTATTGGGTCATTATGAGGGTTTTAAGAGGGTTTAGATTGCTTTCCATTCTTAACAATCGTTCATAAAGGATTACCCCTCACTCCAAAACCAATGCTAGAAAATTTGAGCTAGGAACATTCCTCAACTTTCGTGAACTTTTTAGGATCTCATGCAAAGGTTGCACGTGCCAATGAACACAAGAAAATTCTTCTCGGGTCTACTATACCTCATTCTGTGCACACATAAAACCTCAAGACCAAATTTCATGCTTTCTCTTTCAGAATTTGACCTCAAACTTGGTCAACACACTTAATGAAACCTCTCACACCTTTGACAATGCTCTCATGAGCTTTGGCACCTTGGAAACTGATCTTGACCTCTCATTAGACCACACTAGGTCTCTTTGCATACAAGGCCTAAAACCTGTAAGCCATACTTAGACCTTGAACACACCTTGAAACTTCTTGTACTGCTCTCAACACCTCATTCTCATGTCATACAACCTCATACCTTGCTCACACACTGCCAATCTTCTTCTTACAAGCCTTAGACTTCTCACCTCATCATGCTTCCAAGCCTATGTCTTCTCACTAGGTCTCTTTAAGCAAAGACTAAGCCAAGAGCTGACCTTGAAACCTCCTTTGACAGCTTGTATACCTTATACACATGTTTACAAAGTGTCAAACATCTTCTCACATGCTCTAACGATGATTTGCATTCATGATAACACCTCAAGACTCCTGGGTTGGGTAGGAGGATTTTGAAGGGAATGATTTTCCTTGCTTCCCTTGGGTTGGGTAGGAGGAATTTCCCCTCCTTGAGGGATATTATTTCATTAAGGGTCTGTGGAAGTTGTGCCTAAAAAGAAGGAGATAGGCCATGTGTGGGACAGGCATAATAAGGTGGTCAAAGGATGTTTACACTTGCATGATTAAAGACCAAACCTTGGGAAGGTGGGGTTGAAAGAGAGGGTATTCTACACATTTTCTAGCAAAATTCAGTGCCAGCGAGTACCTTGTTTGCAGAGGAGAGGCTGGGACAAATGGAGGAAGTTGAGCTCAACTCCTATTTTCAACCACAAGGGTAGTTCCCTTTACTTGGGTAAGATTCAGTTCTTGAGGAGTGCAAAAACCTTGCTGGTTTTGGGTAGCTCCCCGGCTGATGTTGGATTTATCATCATCAATCTGAATGGGTTGATTCAAGGTTGCTTCATTCCCAGGAGCTTGATTCATTATTGCAGACTGAACAGGATCTGAATTTATTTTAATTTTTCTCCTTTTAACCTTTTTCATAAGCCTGGATTTTTGCTGGATTACTTTCCTTTCCTTTACCCTCAGTGTTATTTATAAGCCTAGTCTTCAATCTACTCCTTTTCTAGAAGCTCATCACTGATGAAAAATTGAGGTGCACTTGAGTAGTGTGATTGTGATTTGATTGAAGCATATCATGCAATCTTTTACATATCCCATACATTGATTTCTGAGAGTTGATAGCCACCGTCAAAATGGCTCTATGGCGTGCTATTGTTTTCTGATTAAAAGAGGCTGGCATATGATAATGGAGCTAGTTGCTATTAAATTATCTTTGTTATATCTGCTTTCTCCCCACCAATCACTGAATAAACCAGCAGCTCATCGTTCCCATCCTCTACTTCCACCCACATCGCCATTGATTCACTCCTACACTCAGCAGTCTCTGTTTTCTTCATTATTACGGCAATCTAGGTATAAATTTTGTAGCTCAAATGGATTTTATAAGGCCTTGCCTTCATCCTTTGTTCCTGAGTGTACTTGATATTCATCGGGCCTTTACCATTGATTTTATGTGTATATATATGTCAGAGGGTCCTGCTAAGGGTCACCATTGTGTAGATGCTGCTTGTTTCCTTGGTAATGGCCTTGATAAATGAGTCAAATGATAAATATAGTCTTTCGTTGGCGCTTTTGTTTTGTAATTTCTTCTGCATTTAGTCAGCTTCTCTCGCCATTGCCAAGTGCACATCCTATGCAACATGTCGGCCCACATTGAATTAGACCATATCGGAAGGTTCATCATGGCAAGGCAGGGGAAAATCAGATTTTGTGTCACCATTAAAAACTGTCAACGGAATAGATACCTGTAGTAAAATTTTATTGTGTTAATTGTATTAAAAATTTAATGTTAATTTAAAAATTGTAATATTAATTTGTGTTAAAAAATTTTAAATTTAAAAATATGAAATAGTAAATTGACATAGCTCATTTTTTATGGTGTTTTTTTAATTAGGGAGATCGTTTCAAATATCTAGGCGTGCCTAATTCCATTTGCTCGATTTGCCAATAACCAGAGATTGTTAAGCATTTTTTTGGGTTTTGCTCTCACAAATAATCTAGTGGTGCTGGATACATTCCCTTTTCCAACCCTTTCGACCTGAATTCTTCACGTGAAAAATGGTTCTCTTGGGGGACTCGGTTTTGTCCTTGCAAAATACAATCGATTTTAGCAGATCTTTCAAGCTGATATATTATTTCAAATCTATAAAGCTAGAAATTATGCTTGTTTTAATCATGAAAAGTTGGAATGTAGTTTTTCTATTATTAACAAAATTATTGTTCTATCTAATGTTACTCTTTAGATTCAAAGCCAAACAGATAAGGTCCATCTAAAACTCAACCATCTCCAACATTTGCTCGATCACTGGGGAAATGCTTCGTGTGCGGTCAACCGTGAACCCCCACAACATCCTTCACCTACCTGAAGACAAAGGTGTGGGCGACATCGATGGTAGTTCAAAACCAAACATATGAGCCATTCTCCTCGTCGGTCACCACCATGTTGGGCTTCTCCTCATTGGGGTGGCATGAGTGGCTCGTTTAAATCTAGAGGTGATAGTAGGCGCTGAGGATCTCCTCCCTCGTCCCAAAATGGTAACATCAAACATTGGAGTCCCCTCCCCAAGGCAAGTTTTTGTCCTTGACTCTAGCAATTTCACTTGAAAGAAATCAAGATGAAACATTAGAGACTTGGCAAGAGGTTCAACAAAACACTGGTTGTGAGCCCTTACATATGGACAAAGATCCACTTGTTCTGATAGGATGGGGTAATAAGCTTCAGGGCCCACCATCTCCGCCACCTCCCCCGACATCCATGTTTGTTGTGGCTGCTTAATTGTTCTATTTATTATTAGAGTTGTACCATATATTATGCAATTAATATATAAACACTTTTCAATAAATAAAATAAAAAATAGAGAAACCACCAAAAGTCTATTTTATTATTGATGTGTATTTTGAAATTAAAAGCTATAATTTAATTACTCTTAGAAAAAAAACTATAATAAAAATGAGTTTTTAAGTTTAAAAAAAAAAATCTCAAAAATGTCTTTTATCATTGATGTGTATTTTGAAATAAAAAATTTATAATAACAATGGATTTTTAAGTTTGGAGAAAAACCAAACATAACCAGTAAATAAATGGATTTGAAATCTACAAATAAATAAAAGACCTGCCTAAACTCTTGATATTGACATAGGTGTTGAGTAGTTCTTGCTCACTCTTGAAAGCTCTTTCACATGCACTCAAAGTATATAGAAATTTCAAAAATTTATTCAATCATGAACCAGTATGTATGTGTATATATGATTGAAATATGTCATATATCATTTATATATTACATGTTTTCTCAAAAGAGCAGTGGTAGAGGGCACATTTCAAAACATTAACCGATAAAAACTGACAAAATTGTATATAGACTACATCCGCAATGACATCAACATTCCAAGATAAAAATAATAACCACCAACATCAAGCAATGTAGCGGCAGCAGGCTATCAGATTTGTTTCCCAGCCTCCTTATGAAGAGAAGAGATATCAAGAATGTTCCACCATATATATTACCTTAATCTTATTGCGGATTTTCAAATCTATCTTTTACTATAAGTGGTAAGGTGCTTTAAAAAATGTTTCAAAGTAAATTTTAAGCCATTAATGCAAAGAACTGAAAACCAGCTCACAAATTTATATATACAAACATGCCCTGATTGATGTAAACAATTTTAGTACGAAACTTACCATGGATTTTCACGTCTGCCTTTTGTTATAACATATGGGGTGCTTTCAAAACGTTACAGACAAGTAATTTTTAAGTTTTTAGGAAACCCAAGATGCCAAAATATACGTATACTTAACTAATACACAGATACTATAAAACAAAAGCATTTAGGTTTGAGCTAATTATTATTAAAAAAGAAGAAAGAAAAATCCTACAGATATTAACTATACGCAGTGCTCAGACATTGTTTTATAAATATGACACTAAACGGCTGGGAATCTGCCACCATACCCTCTCAGTTTCAAACAAATTACATATATAGGAGATAGTTTGGTACTAGATTATATCCTAATTCTGAGTATCCTTTGCATCACTGCTGGCCCCTGGGCTGAAAACAGCTATGATCAACTAGGAATTGAGACTACTCATGGGTCCACAGTTGACCAGTTTCTAGGACAACCACGCGGATGATAATATACAGAATACCCTAAATTAACCTGTTCTTGATCTTCTTTGCAGCTGAAACACATCTTAGAAACACAGATCTGTTTAGCGCCCAATCAACTTGCTTGTTTTTAGTCTAACCAAAATAATTTGTTACTAGAAATATCTTCTCTTCTGCCACCTCTGATGCTTGAGTCTGGAAATTAACAAAATGAAAGCTTACAGAGGCACTATGATGTCTCAATTATTTGCCATCACATATAATTTAGCATCAAATACAACCAAAGAAGATGTCATAGACAACCTTTACACCTCCCACCAAAATTTCAGGACATGATTTTCCTTTGCTTTGCAAGCACTTTAAGCAGTGCTGGAATGTATTTGCATATTGGTTAGATAGATGTTTTATCAATAGATCTGAACATTTAGTCTCCTGAGCCATATAGAGTGGAGAATCATGTGGAACAAATCATAGCGTTTAGGAGGCTGATTGGTCATAAAATGTATCCGCACTTGCTTGCCTTTTCTTTGCATCTCTGTATATCTATTTAGAGGAATGGATTCCAGTATTGTCTTTAGGTTTGGTATTTGAGAAAGTGGAACTTGCACAGAAAAGACATCCCAATTGAGGACATCGCTGAAAGGAAGCACGTAATGATCGGAAATTATGACAGGCACACATTCGGTATAAATAGCTTCCACAATCCTTGGGCTGGCTACCTCGTATCCACTTGGGCAAAGGCAATATTTTGCCTTGTTCATCATTTCATTGTAAGATAGTCCCTTTGGAAGGTACTCGTAGACCTGTATATCCTCATCTCTGCCTTTCCAATGCTTAATCAGTAAAGGTCTCACCCGTCCATGATTCCCTCCTGCAAAGAAGGCAAGAGTAGGCCTTGGTAAACCAGATTGGACAGATATCATTTTTTTATTCGAACCTCTCAACTTAACCTCTGGGAGTGTTGCATCTTTCGCTGGATTAAAGCCCTCTGAACTGTTTGCATTGCATAAAACACGAATTGAGTTATTGTACAGATATGAATTGGCCATAGATGTCTCGGGTGCCTGATCACAAAACAAAACCAAAAATTTGAGTCCAGTCGGTGCTTCAGTTAACAATCAAATCGTTAGATACTAAAGTCTTGAGATTTTCAAAGGAAAATGTTTTTGGAATCTATTTGGGTGCAGCTGTGTTGATCATTTATGCACCGGCACACAGCTGCACCCAAATGGATTCTACAATTCTTAAGATCACTGCATGACTATAGTTTAGGAGCTAGACTACATACAAATTACATTGTCTATGCACTTTGATAGGTCTTACAAAGTTTCTGTAAAAAGATAAACCTCTGAATAATAAGCTCCGTGATGAAGGAATAGATTACAAACAGCAAAGGGAAAAGGCATTTGTCACAAAAGGTTAAAATAACTTGCAAGAACAAGAAACCTAGCATTTCTAATAATAAGGGAAAGCATATGAAGAGACAAGTATTGCATACCCAATCATGGCAAGATAACATGAAGTGATCGGCTCCAAGGCTACGGTTCCAAAAGGGGTACTTGTTGGCAACTAAATTAATGTAATCCCTCACAAACTGTTTGATGGGCGTCAAGTCATATGTCTTGGGTGTGTAAATATAGCTCACCATCATTACTATACTGAAGGGAAGGAAATAAACATGTGCCTCTTCAGGGTTCGATGTGAGGAAGGGGTTCCCCAATTCAAGCTCTTCAATGAACCTCCCTTCCGAGGAGTATATATCCTTAGAAGGTCCATGGTGTACCAGCGGCTCCTCTCCCTCTCTGTATACAAATATCTTGAACCTTCTTTCCATTTCTGCATAGCTCCTGAGTACAATCATTACTTCTTCGATTAGGTTAAACCATTTGTAAATTTACATGCAAATTACAATCAAAACTTGTCAATTCATGCCAAGCCCTAACCACCTAGCATACCTGAGATGAAAGAGAGACTTAAAAAAAACATTAATTGAAAACAATATCTATGTTTGCTTTGCAAGCAAGGAGAAAGTTCATGCAATATTAAATTTCAGGTTATACGCAAGCAAGTAATACAGTAGCACTCAATAAGGCAGTGGTCCCATGAATGACTCTTATTGCAGTATGCTTTAAAATAGATCATTATGTATGAATGGTTGACCTTCAAGGTAATACAGTATTAGTCAATAAGACAGTGGTCCTATGGGGGTGGGCTACAGTCCTTGAGACAGTTTCAAAGCCATTAGCCAAAAGAATCATATAATTCTTTTAAACTTTTATTTTCTAATAAAAGTTGAGATAACAATCTAATTGGTAGGAATTTTTCTGGATGACAATTAAACATTGTGACTTCATCGGAATCGATATCCCTTAGACCTGGGCACTAAGCGAAAGATAGTGATGGGTGCACAAAGAAGAATCCATTAAATGGATAAATTAAATTAAAAAAAAAATCGTATCTTAAGAAGTCAGTTTGCAAGATGGAAATGGCACAAGAGTTTCAAATTCAGAGTTGGAAAGTGAAATCCTCAGTATGTGAATCATTGGCATATACTAGGATGGAAAAGGAGCACCAAGATTACCACATGCAAGTATTTGGTTTGATTCACAAAGAAATCAATGGGTAAAATACTACATTCAAAGAGAACGATAATGATAATGTTTTAATGTTTTATTATAGATGAACAAATAACAACACATTTCCCATGCTTCAGTCATACATGGCAATGGCAAGGAGCCCTCAAATTCTTTGAACTGATGAAGCATACTGGAACTTAACCCAACCATATAATCTTTGTTTGTGTTTTATTTGCATGCAGCCATGTAGGTCTGGTGAAATAGGGGGCTGTAAATTATTCAATTGCATGAATGACTCCTATTGTGTTATGCTTAATTGTAAATTACTCAATTGCATGGATGAATCCTATTGTGTTATGCTTAAAGTGAAACATTATGTATGCAAGGTTGCCCACCTTGAACGTGTTGGCTATCTTTGAGAAGCCTTCAACTTTATCATCAAAATTCCAATCAAACCTGATAATGTTGTGTGGATGTCTTTGCTTGGATCTTGTAGATCACATAAGAATATAGATCTTAGAGGATTTATGGAAACTCTAATTTTTTAGTTGAATCCTATAGATGTTGAACCTTATATTCTTCTGTAAGACATGAATGCAAAAGTAGGCAGGTCGGCTTATTTTCAAAAGGTAAGGAGCTTGATGAAAGATAGAGGAATACAAAATATAGTTCGATGTAGTTAGATGGAGGTAAATAAAATGGTACCATTTTGGACGCAAATCTTCTAAAAGATTAACAAAGATAGCTGGATATGGTTGTGTGGATGTATTTGCTTCGATCTTGTTGACAAAATTAGAATATAGGGCTGGGAGAAGTTGAAATTTTCCTTTTTGAGTTGGATCCCATAAATGCTGCACCTTATAATATTATATTTGTAATGTATGCATAAGTGAGCAGGTGGGGTGATTTTCAAAGTGTACGGAGATTAATGAAAGATAAATGAATAAAAAAGATAGCCGGATGTAGCTGGATTGAAGTAAATAAAATGGTACTATCTATGATGTAAATATTCTAAAGACAACGCTTTCTTGTAGTTTAAAAAATAACAACACATTTCCCATACTTCAGTCTTACATGGATATGGCAAGGATGCCCTCAAACTCTTTGAACTGATGAAGAACACTAGAACTTACCCCGACGATGTAAGCATTTTTTGTGCTTTTTTGCATGTAGCCATGTAGGTCTGGTGAATGAGGGCTGTAAATCATTTAATTGCATGAATGAATCCTATTGTGTGCTTTTTTTTTTTTTGCATGTAGCCATCTAAGTCTGGTGAATGAGGGCTGTAAATTATTTAATTGCATGAATGAATCCTATTGGTATGCTTAAAAATGGATCATTATGAATACATGGTTGACCTTCTTGGAGGTGTTGTCTATCTTCAGGAAGCCCTCAACTTTCTCATCAAGATGCCAATCAAACCTGATAAATTTGTGTGGATGTCTTTGCTTAGTTCTTGTAGATCACACAAGAATAAAGGATGTGGAGAATTTATGGAAACTCTCCTTTTTGAGTTGGATCCTCTAAATGCTGCACTTTATTATCTTCTGTCAAACATGTATGCAGAAGTGGACAGGTGGGGTGATTTTCGAAAGGTATGGAGATTGATGAAAGATAGAGGAATAAGAAAGATATCTGAATGTAGATGGATTAGGGTAACCAAAATAGAACTATCTTGGATGCAAAACTTCTAAAGGAATGACAAAGATAGCTGGATAAGGTTATGAGGATTTCCTTGCTTGGATCTTGTGGATCACATAAGAATGTAGGTCTTGGAGATTTTGTGGCAATTCTCATTTTTTGAGTTCGATCCTATTAATGCCTCACCTTATAATCTTCTGTCAAAATTGTATGCAGAAGTGGACAGGTGGGTCAATTTTCAAAAGATAAAGAGATTGATGAGGAATAAAAAATATAGCTGGATGTAGCTGGATTGAGGTAAATAAAACAGTACTATCTATGATGCAAATATTCTAATAATAGCATTTTATGGTAGTTACCCACATAACAACACATTTCCCATGCTTCAGTCATACCTAGCTATGGCAAGCATGCCCTCAAACTCTTTGAACTGATGAAGCACATTAGAACTTACCCCAACCACATAAGCTTTGTTTTGTGCTTTATTTGCATGAAGACATGTAGGCCTGGTGAATGAGGACTGTAAATTATTCAGTTTCACGAATGACTACTATTGCATCATGCTTGAAAATGATCTTAATGTATGTATGGCTGACATTCTTGGACGTTCTGGCTATCTTGAGGAAGCCCTAAACTTTATCATCAAAATTCCAATCAAACCTGATAAAGTTGTGTGGGTGTCTTTGCTTGGATATATATATCACATAGAAGTAATAGGGCTTAGAGATTTTATGGCAAATCGCCTTCTTGAATTGGATACATCTCTGGATTGAAAAGCTGGAGGACGAGGCTAAATAATTGGTTAAGTGAAAAAAATGGTTACAGGAAATGTAAAGCTGCTCAACCAGCATGAAATGTGAGAGAACGGCTTACAACCAATCCAATGCTTAGATGTTTAGCATGGCCCTTCACATGTTCAGTCCAACCCTGCAGAAGCATTATGTTTGTGGCAATTTTTTTATAATATTCTTATGGTATATGAAAACAATGTATGGAATTAATCCAAACATAATGTATTTTATATTACATTTTAATTAGAAAAAACAATCATAATAATGATGCTCCCTAAACGATGTTAGTGAAAGATTTGTGAAAGAAGGTTGACAGCTTTGCAGGATTGGTGATGTTTATTATAATGGAAATGATTTACAAACTGAAGGAGGTCATTCATGCTCAACTGGAAAATTCTGCATTTTTTACACTTGAACTCAAAAAAAGAGGATGTAAAAAATGTTAGATTCTATTCATGTCCTCCCAAAATATTTCTCTCGCTGTAAATGGAAATGATTTCTAATAAGTTGTTATTTTTATTTTATTTTCTGATTGTATCTCTGAAGGTATTACATGGAATCACTGAATTACATAGAATGTTGGCATCTCTGCCCATATTTCCAAAATAAACATATAGTGGATTTACAATGCTGAGTAAGCATACATCTAAATCACTGAGCTCCTTTGGCTAAGCAGCCACAAGTAAGGGGCCTCCACACCATCAAAATCACCCGGGGCACGATCCTAGCCTTGACTGCTTGACTCTCCGTGTCAGGTATCTAAAGAAAATTGTACCTTGATGGATGGATATAAACAACCATCATACTCACCAGTTGAACTACAACCCTTTCGATTAAACTGTTCATTTTCAATAGACTGTTAATTATCAATTAGATAATTTCAAGTAAGTTTTTGAAAATTAATCTGGTCACCACCCAGAACTCTAAAAAACATTCGCTATTTCATTTTCAGTTAAATAATTTCCAGTTCTTTCTTAAGAATTAAATCTGGTCACCAACCAGAACTCTAGAAAAAAATGATCGCTGTTTAACAGGAATTGGCACATCATTTAAATTTTTCTTGTCACGGCAAAGATTTTTAAATAATTTCAAGTTCGTTCTTGACAATTAAATCTGGTCACCACCCGAAACTCTAAAAAAAAGTTTGCTATTTATTGACATTTTAACACGCCCTCCTGATTTATCAGGGATTGATACATCATTTAAATTTTCCAGGCAAATAATGCTTCAAAAATTACGGCAACGATTTTTGATCCAGTTATTGCACAAAAACTTAAAAAAAATTACATGAGCATACATACCGCTTGCAGGTAGCATTTGTGTAAATTTTAAATTAACTATTTGCATTCACTCCCATTAATCTGGATGGATGTGAATGACATAATCAATCAAAAAACAATTAAATTCTAAAATTGGACTAGGGAAGGGATTCGAACTCATACCGCTGAAATGAATTGGCATTTCTGTAAATATCACCCTGGGGAATATAACCTAATGTCTGGAGAGTGGCATTTGCATTGGGGAAGCGACCAGCTTTAAGAATGGCAGCTCGCGCTTGTCTCAGGTCCAATTCTACCTTGGAAATAAAGTGCCTCTTCGCCTGCAATTTGATACATATAATTCCCTGCAATCTGTTAAATCGAACTTTGTAATTCTGACTCTATAAATCACAGAAGGTTGTAACATATGCTCACCTGAATTTCCCTAACAGAGTTGTTATGTGATGGCTCTTCGGCGGCTCTAATCGCTGTTAAATTGAGATATGTTATGTTAATGGGGGAGTAGGGAGCTTGGTCTCCCTCCTCCGGACTGGCATGATATGAAGAATTCAATTTTGTGAGGGTTAAGGGAGAATGAAACTCCCAGGAGATAGAAAACAGATTGAGACGATATGAATCCAACACCAAAAAACTAAAGAGGAAAACGAGAGCAAGTCCAAGAGCCCAAGTAAGCTTACAACTCCCCTCCATTAATGATCCTGCAAACTTTCCTAAACCTTCCTTAAAATAAGCAGCATTTTTCTGACATTCCTTCGAGTATCAACTACTGACATAAATCCATAATAATAGAAAATATCTAAATTTTCTGAGCGATTATAGGATTTTATGAATAACGGTTGCCAATAATTTCAATGAGTGGGAGTGGAGGTGTAAGGAATATTTATTTCCTCCGGTTAGTAGGGGCGGTGAAACGGAATTCGGCTGTTTTTAAGTTTTACTGTAACTGTTTTCCAAAAGAGCGCTGCATTTTTCCAGAAAATCTTACCATCTGGCCAACGGATGAACGGATTCTCAATCCACCTGGACGGACCAGCTTTTTACCCGTCTCTGCCGATCATATATGGAAAAACTATATCATTTGACATGTTCAGACTGCTGTATTTCATTCCAGTTTCCCAATTTGGTATGACAGTAGAGCCCAAAATCCATGACAGTAACAAGTACATTAAAAAAATTGCAGTATGTTGCACAGGATTGTAATAGATAACTTTCATTATTAAATTATAGATAACTCACACTCCATACTTTCAATAGATAGATGTTACAATGATTTAAAATTTGGTTATAATAATTAATTATAAAATTTGATTTATAAGATTATTTAATATTATTAAAAGTATATTAGATATAGGTTAAAAAATATATTTTTTAAGATTTAAAAAATTATTAAATTTAGATATAATCTAGTAAGAAATTGAGCATTTAAAAAAGGTTTGTAGGAAGAATGAATATAAAAATATTTAATTTGTGATAGTTTTAAGAAAAATAAGAGATAGTTATAATAAGTAAAAATCAGTTTATTTTTGGTAAGAAGACACGTATCATTTGAGTAGGGATAAAAATAATAATAATAATAATAATAATAATAAGGTCCACGATGCCAATTAAATAGATATATAATTTAAATAGAAATAAATGTAAAAACTAAATCATACACGAAATAGGTGTTATAAGAATTTAATATTTATTTATGATAATTCAATATTAAATTTGATTTATAAAATTGTTTATTCTTATTAGAAATAAATTAATATAAATTTAAAAAAATTATTAAATATAAAGATGATAAGAAATTGAACATTTAAATAAGAGAAATGAGTATTAACCAGCGCCGATATTAGACCACAGTCCTTTTTTTATTCAACATTTTGATAATAGACCACGGTTTGTGATCCAAAAATTAAAATAAAAACTGCCATTAATAATGAATTAGTTGAAATAAAAACTGGCACAAAATTAAGAGACTGAATTACATGGAGGAAATCGATTTAAATCTTAGATACAGAGGTCAATGGAAGCTTTGTTCTTACATCTATTATTAATTGACCAAGATTATCATTAATTATGTATAATTGTAGAGATTTGATACCATAAATAGAAATATGTTTAAATTTCTTTTGTCAGTTTTTTTCTTTATCATTAATTAATTATGTATCAGTTGAAATAAAAAACTGTCACACAATTAAATCCAAGCATTTAATTATTTCAAAGAGCTGCCCTGGTCAAAATGTAACATTCTGCTATCTTGTTGCCTAAACCCATCCCGTATATTACGGATTGTTTTAATGGATCGTTCCCTTACTCATTGCTATATACTCACGCTGCTCGTCTTGATAATGAAATTACATAGAGGAACCCGCCATTAAAATTTTGATACAGAGGCTAATCAAAGCTTTGTTGTGACATCAACATTGGCGGCCGAAGCTTCACAATTCTAATGCTAATCTGCATCATTACCATTGGCATTCCAACATGTGAAGATATTTCATTATTTGTTTTTCTTCCTTGACTGACAAGTACCAATGATAGATGAGGAGCAAATAAACAATAATTATTATCAGAAATAATGATGTACAAAATATAAAACCTATTTACTAGTTGAAAAATTAGAAATACAAATAAGAGAACATGTAAATCATATGAGAGCGTATCGTGCACAAACATCTTAATAAGACCAATTTAAATTGCGAAGAAGATTACAAAGATCAATGCATATACATCAAATGACTGAATAAAAAAGTGAACAACTATGAAAATGTAATCAGAATGCAGTACAAAGACACTGTCTCATGAATTCTAATGTTGATGTCGATCATAATGAAGACACTATAATGGATATGGAACTAGTCCATATGATGTATTTTGTCAAAATCCTTATTAGCTTTGTTGGTGTAAATGAAAGTGGTACAAAGAGAGTACTAGAAACCCCAGTGGAAAGATTGATAGATGCATTGGTATTCAATTGTGCTAACATTCCTGACAATTTTCTAGGACATATTTAGAATCAAATAGATGCATGTTAGAATTCAATTTTGTTAACATATCTGATGATAATCCAAGGCATATACAGAATCAAATAGAAGTAACCACTATTGCAATAAGTAAGAATAGGATTATAGCAAAAAATAGTGAACCACCACAAGAGAGAACGTTGAGTGAAATTCAAGGGTGCCAAAAAAGTCGACAAGAAAAAAAGCCTAATCGAAACAAAATTGTTAATATTGATTTCAAGATTGTACAATTATTATTTTGACATTAGTTAGACAAATTGTTTCACCATCTATGTGTTATATCTATCAAGAGTGTTATCTTAGAATGAATATTCGTCGAGCTCCAAAATACCCTGTTTGTACTAGATGTTGACAAGAGAAAGGTGTCCATCAGTTTTCTAAAGTTAATAAAATGGATCCTAGGCCCCAACCACATGACTTGGAAAATTTGACTCAAGTGGAAGAGATGTTGATCACACGTGTGAATCTAATTCTTCAAGTAACTCATGCAATATGAGAGAAATACAAATACAAAGGACATAACATTTGTTTTCCATAAGAAGTCAAGGAAATTGTAAAAACCTTACCACATCATATTATAGATCTTCTGATTATCATAGTATGAAGAAAGCAACAATGTGGAACTACTTACAACTTTATTATGAATAAAGATCAAGTATATAATGCACTTATATAAGATTGAACATAATAAGCTTTGTAGATATTTGAAGATTGATGAAACAATATTAAAAAATCTTTCATGCAATAAGTCTACAAATGTTTTTGAAAAACTAAACTATGTCAACATGAAATTTAATACAAATTTCAATGAATATGTTTTTCAGGTCCATTACTCGAGATAGATGAAAGAAATATTATAGATCACATGTCATCTATGGCCACCAAACCACCCAATGCTCTAAGATAAATGGAAGTGATTCAAGCTTGGGTAAACAATCCGAACACAAATCCTGGTGAACTAATAGCTTGGTCATAGATTGGTACATCTCCATTGAATGAATACGTAACGAAAGTTTTATTAGACATGGCTTTCCCAACTCTATTCCTTGATGGAAGGTGTGATTGGTTGGAACCATGACTAAAATGTGTACATCTACATGAATATGTGAAACATCTCATACGATATATAGATAGTCATTTTGGCACACACTCATGGTTTAGATATCTTTCAATGAATAAGATAATGTGAAATTGAGCACAAAATTCATCAACAGTATTTATAAAGAAAAAACTTCAAGAATTACCCATTACAATTGATGAATTACATGAACACATGCGTGATATACCAAAATCTCATCTTGTTGATTGATTAATGTGATATGAAACTACACTAAGAGGTACACATTCCTATTGGACAAAATGTCGTGCAAAGTTAATCGACCTATTGCATCAAATTCAGACACCAACCATCTTCTTTACATTAAGTGTAGCAGATATGTATTGTCCCAACCTCCATGCACTGATGCTAGGAAATCCACCTACAAATCCACATGAAACACAACGATTGTGAAGACAAAACATAATTGATCACCGACATATAGTTACTTATTATATGCACATTTAAATCATAGTGTTCCAAAAAGAGATAATACAAAATTTTATGAAGGTAAAATATTTTCGGTGTAGATATGAATGAAAACATAGAGGGTCTCCATATGTGCATGGTTTTTTATAGTTGGACAAAGCACCAAATATGGACATCTTAGACCAGAAAAATGAAAACCAAGTCAAATTTGCCCAAAAATATTTCAACGAGATTATACATGCGTGGAATCCTTGGGGAGATGCACATCAAATAAATATACATGTAATAATGATTAATAATTTACTTATATTATATAAAAATTAACTATTATAAATCTATATATTAATTTGATTTCATGTGTGACACAAGGAGTGCAAAGTTTTAGCTCGCATTCATGTTTGAGGAACACAATAAATATTAATCAATTAGATCCAAATCAAGACTATGAAGAATTAGTTAATTTCATGGAGCACTATACCATGTGTAAAGATGGGGCTTTCCTATGGAAAAAAGAGGAAAAATGATTTTTAAGTAAGAAACATAACTATTTAAAAAATGTATTAAGTGTTTGTTTGTACATGAATAATAACATTAAATTATCTTCAATGTAAGTACAATGCCCCTTGGCCTTTGCATCTTGATGGATCAAAAGTAAATGTAGATGTACATAATGGAGATAAATAATATGACCCAAAAAGAAATGATGACTGTGTGAACACTCATAATTGTTATGTGTTACAACCATGGCATGCAAATGTAGATTACCAATCAGTACTCTCAACACATGTTATTGTGAACTAAATTATGAAGTATGCTACAAAAGTAGAGAAAAGTTTAGAAACATATCAACAAATGTTGATGTGACTTGAAAATATTGAAGACGCAGAAGGACCTACCACACGGGTATATAGATGCCTATTAACTAAAATAATTTTTGAGATAAAAATAGGTACAATGGAAAATTTTCACATGTTGTTAGAACTTCCTTTGATGAAGTGTAGTAAAGTGTTTGTATCATTGAATGTTGGACGTAAAGTTTTTAAACTGGTATTAAAAGAGGATTATGAAAATGAAAAAAAATAGAAAATCAATAATTGATGAGTATATTGAAAGACCTCACTCAATGGAACATGTACCACTCATTGAGGCTGCAAGATCTTGGATGTATAGTCCAAAAATTAAAAGATGTGAAAAGCATAAACTAAGAAAAATGTGTGCTATTGTGAGGATATGGCCAAGGTTTTCTAGCATCCCAAAACAAGATAGTCAAAAATTTATGTATTTTTTTTGGTTAGAGTCACTATTGTATAAACCATTTTGTAATATTGAGATAGACATTAACCTTGATAAGGATACAATAAATTATAATTAGGGTCAATTTCAATATAATATTTTTCATGTAGATTAGATTATTGAAACAAATAATGACATTCAACAAGAAATAAATGATGTAAATGATGAATTTATCCAAAAAAATACAACTGAACATGAGTGGGAGATCATATTAGGGCTACACCAAAAACAATTTCTACATGTTTTTTAGATTGATATGTTGGGTTGAAGAGATATTGATAGATAGACAAATTGGGATGCATATAATATGGGTAAATAACAAATGAAGAAAGCTCTTAAATTTATGAGCATGACAAAAAAAATGACTTACTTGCTATGGAAGAAATGAAGTCTAATTTGTGCTATGAAAGCCTAAGTGAGAAACAAAAAGTAGCATTTGATATAATTATAAGACATTATAATCAAGGACAAACTACATCTCCATTTCATCTAATAATTCAAGGAATTACAAGAACAATGAAATCTTATCTTATTTGAGGGACTAAACTAGCACTTTTGGAGTATCACAACCACAACATTACCCAATATTACTACTTGCTCCAACTCGAGTTGCAACATTTAACATTGGCACAACAATAATACATACAACCTTGCGAATGCCTATTTCATATTTTTAAAAATTAGAAGGAATAATATTAATGATATTTCAATAATAAATTAAACATGTTAGATATATTTTGATTGATGAGATGAGCTTTATAGCCAAAGTATGCTTGAAAATATAGATTCTTGACTAAGCCAAACATTTCCAGAAAATGTTGATATGTGCTTTGGTGGAAGGTCTATGATTTTTGTTTGGGATTCAAGATAATTATCTCTGGTATTGGATAAAACTCCATATGCAAGTACAAGACAAACAAAATTACTATGGCAAAACTTTAGAACCATTTTTACACTCAATAAGTTTTTTTGACAACAAGGTCAAATTAAAGAACAACAATGGTTTCAATAACTTTTAACAAATCTAAGATATGCCAATCCAACCATTAAAGATTTAAAATTATTGATGAATAAAATGGATGTTGCACTTGAAATAGTTGAAAAGGAGGATTTTAATAAACACATTCATTTATCAAATGAGAGTGTGTATTGGCATAATAAGAAAAAGTTGTATGCATTGAATAAACCTGTTGATCGAAGCATTGCAACTAGAGGAAAAAGAAATAAGATTGCAAGATTGGATGATGAACAATTAGAAGTTGAGTTATTGGTTTCTATTGGTGCAAGGGTGATGTTGATTACAAAGTTATGGATAGAAGTAGTTCTTGTCAATAGTGCACTTGGATATGTTCAAAGCATTTTATATAAACCAGTGTTGGCTCCGTCTGAACCACCTACATATGTAATGGTACAATTTGATAACAATATAGAGATTCTTTTTATTGATGATACTCTAACTACAATTCCAATCACCCCTACACAAAGGGGGACCATGTGTGTCAGTCATCCTTAAAATTATCATGGGGATTGACAATCCACAAATCACAGGGCTTAACACTTGACAAAGCCATAATTGATGTAGTACTTCCAGAAAGACAAGGTTTGCCATTTGTTACTATATCACGTGTCAAGTCACTACATGGATTAAGGATTGCACTACCTTTCACATATGACATGTTTGAGAGATTGAAGAATGGAAAAAGAGTAGACAAAAGAAAAAAGGAAGATCAAAGGCTTCAATTATTAGAGGATCACATTTATATAGATTGAATATCATAAAATTATTATTATATTGCTTACATATATGATATATGTGTTATTTCTCTCTATTTTTAATTTTAACATCAAATTTTATAATTTGAATATATATATATATATATCAAATGCTCTCTATTTCTCATTTTAATATTAACTACATACAATTTTATATATATCAAATATGCACACTCTATTTTCCTTTATAATATTGCATTACATAATTATATTAAATGTAACTTTTATTAACCATAAAAATTTACCTTCGCCTTATTTGGTGACAAGTGCTTCTAGCATACATATCTTGAGACATTCATGTCATTATATATATATATATATATATATATATATATATATATATATATATATATATATATATATATATATATATATATATATATATATATATATATATATATATCGGTGTATTGTACATAAATTTATCTAAACTATGTATACTAGTTATATATCTTCCATATGTTATTATTATTATTATTATTTCTACTCATTTTTCGCTCTTCACATTCAGAAAAAATAAGAAACTAAAAGGTAATGGTCAGGGGCTAGATGATACCCGGATGAAGTTGAGCACCGTATCTAGACGATTGAAGGAGCTCCTCTTTGGCTGTGGAGGACGACACCTGTAGATAAGAAAGTCTTAAACAAAGAAAATGTTAGATAGATATATGGTGGACTGCCAAGCAAAGCTCGGTCCCAGAAGTGCAAAGACTTCCTTGAGGGATGACAGTCCACTAGTTGATAAAAGAGTGTTGCTAGAAAGAGAAATGGTGAAAGACTAAACAAAAGAAATAGAGATAATGTGTACCTATATTTTGCTGTCGGTCTGCCACAGTCACTGACATCGATAGTTCTGCCAGCGTTAGTTGGTCAAGGTTGCCGACGTTGATTAATCTGCCGACGTCAATAGGGGCAATGGTCGATGTCGGTCAGGGCAATGGCCTTGGACGGGTTTTGGATGGGTTTATGGGCGACAGAGGAGTCTAGGAGGTCTGTTGGAGTTTGGAGGTTCGTGCAAGATTGCAGGGAAGTAAATAGAGTCTTAAGAGGGACAAGGGGTAGATGACAGGTTATCAAAAGGAGTAAGGATATGGGGAAGGCCTCTCAGCCTCTCCAGGAAGAAAGTCAAGTCTGGTTGATGATATTTAGAAATGCTAAATAGAAGCTAATTGATAATGCTTTCAAAATTACTGAAATGAAATAGAAGAAGAATACTTAGATCTTGCTTGCTGAAGAATCAGGGGTGTGAATGCTTGTTCCCGATGCGGCTGATGTAGAAGACTTCCTGCAATGTTTCAATCAGGTGTGGAGTGACTGATGCAGAGTTCCTATAGCCTGTGATGCTTGGTGTGCTTCTGGGAGAGAGAGAGAGGTCAAATTCTGGGAGCAAGAGAATTAGCATTCAGGGAGAATTCGGGGTCAAAATTTGGTTTTAAGTAACTGACATCGGCGATACCGCCGGCATCGGTCGATTGTCGACCGACATCGACAGCTAGAGAATGGGTAAAAAGGCTATTTTTAGCCTTTTGCCCATTCTTCCATTTGCCAAATTCAATTGTCGTTGTTAAACGGTCTGAATGGTGGGTTTAATAGGCGCGAGAATTAGTGGGAGAGTTAAAATTAGGTCTTAGGTAATTATGATTAGTCATAGGGTGATAAATGGCCTAAGAGCTAGGAATCCAAGGTGAGGTGTCTAGGGGGGATTATTAATTTAAAATAAGTATTTTAAATTAATAAAGTATAGGTTAGGCATGTTGAAGTTAGAAAGGGACCAAGGGGGGTTGACACTATTTAGGTGTCTACATTTGCCCCTTTTTGTCTTGTTGGTTGTTCTTGATGAACTGCAAGACAAAAATAGGAGTAAATTGCCCCAAGTATGGGATAAGGTCATTTTTGTCTTATTGGTTGTTTTGATGAACTACAAGACAAAAATAGGAGTAAGTTGCCCCAGATGTGGGATGAGGTCATTTTTGTCCTGTTGGTTGTTCTGATGAACTACAAGACAAAAATAAGAGTTGTTGGCTGTCCCAGATGTGGGATGAGGTATTCCCCCCTCAAAGTGGGAGTCGAGGGAAGGTAACCTGATATCGGGTGTTGATTTGATAAATAGTGGATAGATATAGTGAAGTTTGAGTGTGAACGCTGCAAAAGTTGAGATTGTGCGTATACCACTTCACGTGATAGGTAGGTCAAATTGTCGCAGTCAAAGGTCGAGGAGTGCTAAAATCGAAATAACTGATCCCCAACATTTAGTCGTTCCTGATTGGGTTAAACGATCCAAGCTGTAGCTCCAATGATCATCATGTTCCAAGTATCCCGAGCTCAGGAAGTGCTCCTGGAAAACACGAAAATGTCACAAGTAGTGGGGATCAACTTGGGCGCGATCCAATACTTGTGAGGGCCGTAATGTGATGTGCGTACAATTTTGCTAACTATTTGTGAGGTAGCATATATGCAATCAAAACAACTAAGGCATAGTTGTCTCAAAAGTGGTAATGGTTTGGGGAGATAGTCGTGATCTCCAAGGTTGTTGGTCATGATTTTGGGTTGGTATAGATAGTTGGTCCATTAGATGGACGGACGAAGGAATGGCCGAGCTAACCTCATAGGACCCCATGTCAACTGAGTGCTGCCTACATAGCCCTTGTTGGAAGGGCCTCAGGCTAATGTAGTTCTCCCTAAAAGGGAGGAAGAGGGTCGGTTATGGATGTGGGTTGGACTAGGTTAAGTCATGGTCAAAGGTTAAATGGTTTTTCCATCAAGTAGACAAACAAATGGATGTGGCCAAGCTAACCCCAGAAGACGTCATGTCATCTGAGTGCTGCCTACATAGCCCCTGTTTGAAGGGCCTCAGACCAATGTAGTTCAGGCTGGTTGATAGGTTGGTTTGGTCAGGTTATAAATGATGAGGGTATGATGATGTTACAACCTTTTCCATATTATGTGATGGTGTATTCTATAACATTGGCTATGTGGTCTTTCATCCCTAGCAATTTTACGTATTGGTGATGGTGCATGCTAAAAATGAAATGAGTATTTTTATGCTTCAACAAGTAATGGTTTATGCTTAACATAAATTGTGTGGTCGATAGTTTCCATGTGTATTGGTTTCCATAGAAACTAGTGTGAATGGGCTATGTCATGTTAGTGGTCTGAAAATGTTTGGTTTGATTTGGTTGGTTTGGATTTGGTTTGGTTGTATGTGACCAAGGTATAAGAAGTGAAGGGCGTGTTGCTCTTTCATTGACAAGGACCATAATGATAGCATAGATAGGGTTGTTGCAAACAAAAACCTCGTTCATGCATTACGTCGTTGACCATTGTTTGTGTTAGAAAAGTATTCAAATCACTTGATGTTAAGTGAGCTCAAAATCCCTTGGGTATGTTGGGGTAATAGGTTTGATTATATGAGGTATGAGGATAGCGTAACCCTTTTTAGCAAGGATAGCTTTGCCCCTTTTATAGGTGACCCTGAGAACGACTATAGACAAGTCCATGACTTTATAGTTTGCCAGTCAGTTTTTTTTTTTTTTGGTAGACCAATCGATGCAGGAAGTCTACGTGGGGATGTTGTTTTGTTTTGTGGTCATATGTGAAGCTGATCGATGTGGGAAGCTTCTGAGAGAGTGTTGTTTGGAGCAAAATTTGTGTATAGCCATCCTTTGAGGGAGTGGTCTATATTCTGCTTTGTATGTTGATGTCTTTAAATAGCTATCCTTCAAGGGAACAGTCTATTAATTATAGCAATGATGTAGCTGTCCTTCAAGGGAGCAATCTACATTTATAGTTTATGACCTTTGTGTAGGCATCCCAATTTTATGTTTTTTTTTTTGACTAAACTTTTGGTCATGGACTTGACTATAGAGGTTTGGGGGTTTCCCTTTTATAAGGACAAAGCATTCATGCTTTACCAAAGGGTTGACTAATGTTTGTAGGGAAAAAGGGTTGAAAGGAATATGAATGACGATGACGGGGGTTGCTCAAGGGATGATCTCAAGTTAAACATCAAGTGAATGATTACTTGATTAACAGTAGAATGGTCTTAGATGCAAGGAATTAAGGGGCTCAAGTTCTGGCTGGCCTTCAAGAGAAGACAAACGATAAGTCCCTGATCCATACTTGTGTGTTATGATATAAGGTCCTAGCCAATTAGGATCAAACTTGCCTCGTTTACTTCTTTCTATATTGGTCATGTGTTGGTTTTCTTTGAGGATAAGATCTCTGATTTTGAAATCTCATTCTCTCAGATCTTTGTTATAGGCACGTTTGATGCAATTTTGGTAGATATGGAGATGGTTAAGGGCAACAAGACGACATTCATCAAGTAACTCAAGTTGAGCTAATCGATCTTGACGAAAGTCATCATTAGAAAGTATGTCATGCAAAGAGGTGTAGAGAAGGTATTTGTACTTCAAGAGGCAAGACGGCCTCAGTTCCATACACTAAAGAGAAAGGTGTAACACTTGTAGGGGTTCGAATGCTAGTGCGGTAGGCCCATAAAGCGAAGGGAATGTGAATGTGCCAATCCCTTCCAGTGTTGTTAACCACCTTCATTAGGATTTTGGTTAAGATTTTGTTGGAAGCCTCCACCTACCCATTTGGTTGTGGGTAGTAAGGCGAGGAGAAGCTGAGCTTAATGCCAAATGAGTCACAAAGTTTTTGGAAAGTCTTGTTTTTAAAAGATTTGCCATTATTGGTGATGATCTTGTGAGGTACACCGAAATGACAGATGATGTGGGTGTTGATGAAGTCGACGATTTTGTCAGCTTTAGTGGAGATGAGGGGAATCGCTTCCACCCATTTAGTGAAGTATTCGGTTGCGGTGATAATGGACTGATGTCGGAGAGATGAATGGAGGTTAATTTCATTGATTAGGTCTAAGCCCCATTGTGAAAAGGGCCATAAGTCCTTAGCAACTTATAGAGCATGGCTAGGGACGTGAAGTAAGTTAGTGTGTTGTTGGCATTTGATGCAACGCCGAACATAGTCGCTGCAGTCTTGGTGAAGAGTGGGCCAATAATAGCCCAGGCGAAGGATGCGCTTGGCAACCGAGTTACCACTGAAATGTCTGCCACAAATCCCATCGTGGACTTGTTTGATGGCATGAAATGTTTTAGTGGAAGTTAGACATCAAAGAAGGAGGTCATCAGAACCTCTTTTATAGAGAAGACCCCCTAGCATGGTATATCGAGTGGCACTCTTGATAAAAATCCCACTATGCATTGCTAGAGAGGTCATGAGGAATGGTAGAATAAGTTAAGTAGTCAACAAGTTGTTTATACCAAACATCTTGTGGACTAGAGTCAATGGTGCTGACGAGGTTGATGTTAGTGGAAATATATGAAGGTAACGCCAAATGGTGTACCGTAACATAAATTCTCAAGGAAGATGATGAGGATGGAATGCGTGAGGTGAGAGAGGCCATGGTGTTGGCAAACTTATTCGTAGATCGAGGAATAGTTTGCAAGAGGTAATGGTCAAAAGATTCTAGCAAGGTGTCAACACAGTGTTTGTACCTTTGCAAAACTTCATTTTTACAAAGATATGAACTGTTAATCTGATTAACGACTAGTTGTGAGTCGCCAAAGATGTTGATGGTCTTGACGCCTAGGAAAAGGGTGGTTTGAAGTCCCAAAATTAAGGCTTCATATTCAGCCATGTTGTTGGTACATTCAAAGTCAAGTTTGAAAGATAGGGGCATGGGCTCACCCTCGTGAGGGATGAGAATGACCCTGGCACCCCCATCGTGTTGACATTTAGACCCATCAAAAAACATTGTCATTTGATAAAAAATGTCATCAGTGGATAACGTGGTGATGGATTCATCAGGGAATTCACAATGAGAAGGTTGGTTGTCCGGTAGAGGGGCATCTGTTAATTGGTCAATGATTGTTTGCCCCTTTATAGATTTTTGCTGGATGAATTCCAAATCAAATTCAGCAAGAAGCATGAGCCAATGAGCCATACGTTGGTTTTGGTATGGCTTGGAATGCATGTATATAAGAGGGTCGATGTGGGTGATGACATAAGTTTTGTGATTGAGAAGATAATGATGGAGTTTGGTAGCGGCAAAGACTAATGCCAAGCAAAGTTTTTCGGTATGAGTATATCGAGTTTCATAGTCAATGAGCGTTCAACTTATATAATAAATCGCTTGCTCACGATGTTGTTTATCTCGATGTGCGATGATGGCACCTAAAGAATGATTTGTTACTGAAATGTAAAGATAAAGGGTTGATCTTCTTTAGGTGGAATAAGGACTGGTGGAGAGACAAGATAATGTTTAAGAGCCTCAAAATCCTCTTGGCAATCCTTATCCCAATTAAAGGAGACGTCCTTCTTGAGGAGGTGATGAAAGGGTTGACATCGGTCAAAAATTTGTGAGATGAAGCGATGAATAGATTGAAGCTTCCCTTACAGGCTGCAAAGTTACTTTAGATTGGAAGGTGGCGGCATCTCGAGTATAGCTCTTATCTTAGCGGGATCAATCTCAATGCCACAAAGGGAAATGATGAAGCCTAAAAGCTTCCCAGAGAGAACCCCAAAGACACATTTCTTGGGGTTGAGTCAAACATTGTATTGGAGGAGGCGAGTGAAGATGATTTTGAGAATAGTCAAATGGTCACGACGGAGTTTAGATTTGCCTAGTAGGTCATCCACATAATCCTCCATGATTTTGTGGAGGAGATCATGAAAGATGTAAGTCATGGCGCGTTGATATGTGGCACTTGCATTATTTAGGCCAAAAGGCATGACCCTATAGCAAAAAGTCCCCCATGGGGTGATGAAGGTGGTCTTGTGTTGATCTTCTGGTGCAATCAGGATTTGGTTATATCCTGAAAACCCATCCATGAGTGATAGCATCTCATGACCAGCTGTAAGATCAACAAGTTGGTCGATGTTGGGTAGAGGAAAATCATCTTTTGGGTAAGCCAGGTTAAGGTCACGATAGTCAGTATAGATTCAGATCCCCCCAGTTGCTTTGGTGACAGGGATGATATTTGACACCCATTGCAGATAATCAATGGGTCAGATAAAGGAGACAGAGAGAAGATGTTGAAGCTCCTCTTTGACAAGGAGTGCAATGTGAGGATGCATCTTGCAAAGCTTTTGCCTGACAGGCTTAGCCTCTGGGTTTGTGATGATGTTATGGATGATGATGTTAGGGTCGATGCTAGGCATATCGCTGTAGGTCTAAGCAAAGGCTTTGCTATGGTCAGAAAGGAATTTGGTATAGTCAATTTGTTCCTGGGCATCCAAAGATTGACCAATCTTTAAAATGTGAGGAACATCAGAAGATGGAAGGTTAATGTCAATGGTCAATTCATTTAACATAACCTGCATTTTTGAAGGAAGTGATCGTTGGATGAAAGAGTCATCTGCACCCATGTAGGTGAGAATGGCATCATCGTCTATGCATTGGACAATGTTGATGGTAGCAGATTCATCATCTATCATGTTTGGATAAATGAGAGGGAGTGACCTGGATACCCCACCTAGTTGATAGGTTAGGGGTTCCAAGCGAATGGCGTTTATGCAAAAAAAAACTAGGAGGGATGGAAACCATCGACTCCATAGGTGAAGATGGGGGAATAGGCGAGTTTGGAGGTGATTTTTCTATGATAGGTTTGGGGTGAGGGTTTTTAGAAGTTTCAATAGGTTCTTCAAAACCCAGGCCATGTCACTTCTTGGCATTATTTATGGCCTCATCATTTGGTGGTTCGACGCGCTGGTGGGAGCCTTGTTCATAGTGCCCAAAGCCAAAGCCCTTCCATGCACACCTATAAAGGTAGGTATGAACAAAGTTTGGGTTGCCAAGAAAAGAGAAGTCAGATGTAAATAGTTGGGGTGATGAAAGAGGGTTCCCATCAGTGGGAGCTCGATCTAGCCCTCCATAGATGAGATTTGTTTGAAGATTGGGAGGACCATAAGGGACGACCATTCTGATACGATGGTCATAGCTAGGATTATGATGAAGTTGTCCATACTCTTGAGGAGTCTGGAACATGTCCAAGGTGAGTAAATGATACTCCCCAAGTGAAAGATGTTGGAAGGTATCTTCCATAGGGTCTTTTGTTGTCACTTGAGGAGGTGGTATAGGTGTAACCGCCATTTGCATACTTATTGAAGCTTTTGCAGGTGGAGGCGGTGTTTGGGTCGATGTCTTGAAAGGAATGAGAACATCGTTGGGTCGATAAGTTGTGTTGTATGTCTTGAAAGGGGAGGGGTCTGTGGGAATGACATGGACTTGACCGTTGTGTTCAAATTTGACACAACGGTGTAATGTAGAAGGGACACAGGCCATGGCATGGATCCAAGGTCATCCTAATAACATGTTGTATTGGAACTCTCCCTTGATGATGTAGAAGAGCTCTGGGATTGTTCGTGGGCCAACACAAATATGTAAGATGATGGTGCCAACGGTAGTGGCAGTGGTGTCATTAAAAGATCAAAGAATTGCATCAATTTTAGACACACAATTCTTTGGGAGGGCTAATTGGTCAAAGGCATGGGTGGAAATGATATTGATGCTAGTGCCCCCATCAATCATAACTCGCTTAATGTGAGTTTCATCAATGTAGGCTATGATGACAAGGGCAGCATCCTGGTCTTCTAAGTTAGAGGTAGGAATTTTAGAATCACTAAAGGTAATAGAGGCGATGGTGGGTAATGATTAGACTAAGGCAACTAGTGGTTGGGGGTCCTCGGGTTGGACCTCCGCTACCTATAAAGCTTTGATTAAAGCTTGACGATGTTGTGGAGAGATTTGAATGAGGTCATATAAAGTCATCTTCACGGGAGTTTGGTGAAGTTGTTTCACCATAAAATCACAGATTGCCTCTGAAGAAGTGGGCTGGGATGTACCCAAGATAGAAATCTTGGGTTTGGGTGGTTAAACAAGTTTGACAAATGGGTAGGTCCAAGGAATATCAACATTCTCTTTTGCTTTGTCCTTTAAAGTTTGTGACCTAGTGGCCACATTGATGGTGTTAATCTTGAATAAAGGGGACGAAGGAGGTAAAGGCACCATAGTCTGATGATGGGACCCCGGTGAAGATGAAGAGGTTTGAGAGACATGAGATGGTGTTGGAGATGTGTTGACAGTATCCTCAACAAGAAGGGTGTCTTTCTCGAAGTATTGGTGAATAACAACCTTGAGGACACAACAATTTTCAGTGTTATGCCCAGGTGTGCGATGATATTGGCAAATTTTAGTGTCGTCGAACCAAGACGGCTTTGGTCCGAGAGGTTAAAATGGTTTAATAGGTGGAAGAGTGATGCTAGAAGTTTGCAAAAGTCAGTGTAGTATCAAATCATATGAACCTAATAAGGGGTCTGTGCTTGTTGATGCACTAGGTGTTGATGACTTTTATTTGGGAGTTATTGAGGGAGATTTCCGTACCACCTTTTGGGTTGGTGGTGTGGCCACTCGTGTAGACGACACTTTCTTCGTGAGGGGTGCCAAATTTTTTAGAAGAGGTATGTTTTTGGTGGGTAAATGGAGTAATGGAGGCAACTTGTTTTTATTAGGTGTTGGAGTAGGGAGTACTCCTATTAAGGTAGAAGGATGAGGGCTCAAAATAGAGGGCAATGGTGATGGTGGGGGAGGAGTTTTCCGACGTGTTTTAGTAGCCTTTTATAGTTTGGTTTGAGGACCACTATTGTGCGAGGCAAGGTTCAAGTCTACCTTCACTTATGGGTGAGTGAGGTTAGATATGGGGCAAACACTGAGGGATTTAACCAATTTTGGTATGGTGGATGTTTGTGAGGGTTTAGGTTCAGATGTGGACGGTTGAGCTTCTGAAGATTTGGAAGTAGAAGCCTAGCCCTCGTTGGAGACTTTGGGAGATTTTGTCGAAGGAGGGTTAATAGTACGAGATGGAGCGGGATGTGTAAGATAAGGAGCTTTGAGTTTCTCCCATAATGCCTCACGCTCTAAGTTCCTTGGATGGAGAAATCCTAAGTTTTCAGCCAGTCGAGAGAATGGTTTAGAAGCTGTTAGATGAGGCTTTGGTTTTTTAGAAGATGTGGGTGGTTGTGAGACTGGAAATGTGTTAGATGCAATGATTTCAGGCCAAAGGCATGAGAGAGCCATTACTAGATCGTCTTCGGTATTAGTAGGTGAAGAGACAAGTTCTTCTCTTAGTGGAGAAGAAATTGGGGAATATGACTCCTCAAGAGGATAGAGGGCAGGGATGATTGTACCTTTTACTTGTGGTTGAAGAGCAGGAAAGGTATGGTCCTCCATTGGTAGTAGGAAGGATGAAGGTGGGGCTAGTGGCATTGGTATGGTTAAAGCATCCTCCAATATAAGAGGGGTAGATGGAGAACTAATAGGAGAAGAAGGTTCTTCCACCTATGGAGGAGAAATAAGAGAAGGCTCTTCTACCTGTGGTGGACAAATAGGAGAAGAAGGCTCTTCTTCCTATGGT
This sequence comes from Torreya grandis, assembly GCA_037957365.1. Taxonomy (NCBI): domain Eukaryota; kingdom Viridiplantae; phylum Streptophyta; class Pinopsida; order Cupressales; family Taxaceae; genus Torreya; species Torreya grandis. Next base: position 3,683,338 of record JARHVA010000995.1, on the reverse strand, counting down.
GGACAAATATGTTGACTAACCTCTTCAAACTGTGGGAGAGGTTGGTTAGGAATGATAGGAAAGACCGTGTTGATTGTGCATATATTATGCTCTTGGGGGTCTTCTGCCATGGTTTGTACATTGTTTTGGCTAGGGGGATGGTTAGGGAATGGTTGTCTAAAGATGTCTATGTTTTGGTTAGGTGGCACGTTTGGGTTATCCAAGACAAGATCACCTTTATCTAACATGTCTTGAATGATATTCTTAAGGGTTTTACAATTGTCTATGTCATGGCCTTTGACACGGTGATAATGACAAAAGTCATTTTCCCTATACCATGTAGGGATAGATTTTGAAGGGTCAAATTGAGGTGGTGGTCAAATTTGGGGGAGGTTTAGGACTCCCTATTTGATTAGTTTATCCAACACAAATGCGTATGATTATCTTATTGGAGTATATTGACGCTGTACGTATCATTGTTAGAATTATTGTGTAATACTTTGAGATGTGGAAGGTTCAGATTGGTTATTTGTGGTCGATGATGATGATCTAAGTACCACAACATTTGTCGATCCCTTGGATTTGGAATTGGAGGAAGAAGATTTGGATGAAGGGTCATTTGATTTTGCGTTAGTATTTTTACTACACAATGTGATTTTATTTTCTTTGACAGCACGGAGTTCAAGCTTCCTAGCCATGGTGAAAGCTTCGTCAAATGTGCAGAATGTTTGGACCCACAAAGTAGATGAGATGTGTTTGGCACATGCTTGTGAAAAGAGCTCAATGAGCTCAGGTTGAGGTGAAGAAAAGGAGAGTTGGTTGATTAAACTTCTCCATCAAGCAACGAAATCGGCTATTGATTCATCGTCAAATTGTTTGATAGAGTATAGGTCCGTGATGGAAACCTTTTTAGTGATGTTAATTGAAAAGTGGTCAAGAAATAGTTGAGCTAGTTGAGTGAAGGTAAAGATAGAGTGACTGGTAATAAAACTATACCAATTGAGGGCAGCACTAGAAAGCGACATGGGAAATGTGCGTAGTAATAACGCATCATCATGTGCTATAAGGTAACAAGTGTGTCTAAATGCTCGTAGATGTTGCTGTGGGTCCTCTTTACTCTGAAAGTGAGTAAACTTGGGAAGTTCCCACTGACTAGGATATGGTTAGATTGGGACTGAAGGATGAATAGGTTCATTATAGATTCATTCATATGAGAGAACATTTCTTGAACCCGAAATGGATGTCTCAAGATTAGACACCTTATCCATCAACATCTTGATTAGATCGGTTGATGGATTTGTAGGTAGGGCGCCCCCTAGGTTATAAGGCATTTGGAAGGTGTTAGGTGGAGCGTATGACATAGTTGGTTGTGCTTGTATAGGTGCAACATATTGGTAACTAGTCATAGGGACTGATGTTAAAGTCAGGGGTGGTTGTGTCATGAAGCTAGAGGGCACAACTTGACTGGACGTCGCCAAAGGTGGTTGAGTGGTGGCAACGCTTGTTGAAGGATAAGTAGTCACTCTTGTATTTATGGGTGCAAGAGTAGGTGGGATGGAGACAATTAAGTTTTGAAATGGTTTAGGACTTTGTTGAATGGTTTGTGGTTGAGGGGGTATAGAAACCCCAATGGAGGTAGGTCTAGAAATAGAAGGAGAGGCCACACTTTGAAGATTGGTCATGGTTGGGTTGTTAGTTGAGGCAATGGCCTGGGTGACCATGGGTTGGGTTACAAAGGCCGTTGATATGATTGCCATTTTAACTAAGGAAGTTGGCATCCCATAAACTGGGTTGCCTGAAGGATCTTGCATTTGACTTCTCACGAGATAGTGCTGAAGAGCCTTGACATTGAGGTTAAGGAACCTTTCAAAGTCTTGGTCCCCTTCGAGAACAATAGGGGGTTGAGTTAGGGTTGGTTGGATAGGAGTACGTTTAGTTTCTGAATTATACTCCATTTGGGGACTTGATATAGAAGGCAAAGGTGGGAGTGGTTGTTGCCTTGCGTGGTCAACAAGAATTTTGGTTTGATTATGTGTTAAAACCATCCAAGGAAAAATAGATTTAGGTTCTAAAAAATGTATGTTTTAGCCTAAGAAAACTAGAATGTGTTTTTAACAGCAAAAAGGTCAGGTTTTTAGCTTGCTATTTGAGAATAAATATTTTTGACAATGACCGACGTCGATATAAAAACTGATGTCGGTGAATAAGTTGCCGATGTCGGTCAGATAATTGATGTCGGTGAAGATAGTTGCTGACATCGGTGGAAAAACCGATGTCAGTTACTGTGTATTTCCAAAAACTCAAAAAATTGAAAGTTTTTTGGAAGAAAGAAGAAAGTCTGAGTTGTTTTTGGAGCTTAGAATAATGCGTCCTCACCAGCTCAAAAAACTAGATAAAAACAAAAAAGTAGATGAAGGCAAGCAAACTCTAAACATTAAATTCCTAAGAATAGAATTTTAGAATCGTGTTGGCTTATGCCTTAGAAGAATATGTTTGGGAAGTTGGGATTTTAGAACGGGTCTTAAAAGAGGCAGTCTAAGGTTGGTTTTGGGTTATGTTTTAGTGCTCAAAATTTGTATTAGGTTCCATACGTGGCCTGGTGCTAGGAGCTTGCTCCCCTCACTTTACGAGCCTAGAGACAAGCTGGGTCGCTTAGCCAGTATATACTTCCCCTAGATTTTATACTCTGCCAAAGAACAGAGTGGGTTCTCCCCTTGGTAGTGAAGTCCAAGTGGGATTGCCAAGAAGGGTAAGGTATCCGCTAGGTGATGAAATCCTAGTCAGGCCTTGTTTCAGGTATGTTTAGATGTTTATTTTGATGTGCTTGTGGTCTGGTAGTGTAACATATGTGTACTACACTTTATTCATAATGTGATTTTAATTACTAGATGAGCTAAAAATGCATTCAAGCAAGAATGAAATGCAATAGATTTTAGCCCAAATTGAAATGTTTTTGTTCGGATGCAAACAATTAGGAAAAGATTAAGAGCATGAACTTCACTACTCTAAAATGCAGAAAAGAAGTGACAAGAAGAAAAAGAAGCAGTTCTTTTTAACTTGTGCTAATGGTGTCTTTTCGAAAGAGAAAGAAAGAAGAAGGATGCAAGAAGAGAAATTTTCCTAATGCACCTAAATGAAAGTTTGTTTTAGAAGAAATGAACCCAAGGAAAACTTTAGGGTCCCACCAGGCGTGTTATAATGTTTCTACTCATTTTTCGCTCTTCACATTCAGAAGAAATAAGAAACGAAAAGGTAATGGTCAGGGGTTAGATGATACTCGGATGAAGTTGTGCACCGTATCCAGACGATTGAAGGAGCTCCTCTTTGGCTGTGAAAGACGACACCTATAGATAAGAAAGTCTTAAATAAAGAAAATGTTAGATAGATATATGGTGGACTATCAAGCAAAGCTCGGTCCCAAAAGTGCAAAGACTTCCTTGAGGGATGACAGTCCACTAGTTGATAAAAGAGTGTTGCTAGAAAGAGAAATGGTGAAAGACTAAACAAAATAAATAGAGATAATGCGTACCTGTATTCTACTATCGGTCTGTCACAGTCACTGATGTCGGTAGTTTTGTTGGCATCGGTTGGTCAAGGTTGCTGACGTTGGTTAATCTGCCGACATCGTTAGGGGCAATGGTCGATGTCGGTTAGGGCAATGGCCTTGGATGGGTTTTGGATGGGTTTATGGGCGACAGAGGAGTCTGGGAGGTCTATTGGAGTTTGGAGGTCCGTGCAAGATTGTAGGGAAGTCAATAGAGTCTTAAGAGGGACAAGGGGTAGAGGACAGGTTGTTAAAAGGAGTAAGGATATGGGGAAGGCCTTTCAGCCTCTCCAAGAAGAAAGTCAGGTCTGGTTGATGATATTTAGAAATGCTAAATAGAAGCTAATTGCTAATGCTTTCTAAATTACTGAAATGAAATAGAAGAAGAATACTTAGCTCTTGCTTGCTGAAGAATCAGGGGTGTGAATGCTTGTTCCCAATGTGGCTAATGTAGAAGACTTCTTGCAATGTTTCAATTAGGTGTGGAGTGACTGATGCAGAGTTCCTATAGCCTGTGATGCTTGGTGTGCATCTGGGAGAGAGAGAGAGAGAGGTCAACTTCTGGGAGCAAGAGAATTAGCATTCAGGGAGAATTCAAGGTCAAAATTTGGTTTTAAGAAATTGACCTCGGTGATACCACCGGTGTCGGTCGACTGTCGACCGACATCGGTGGCTAGAGAATGGGTAAAAAGGCTATTTTTAGCCTTTTGCACATTCTTCCATCTACCAAATTCAATTATCGTTGTTAAATGATCTGAATGATGGGTTTAATAGGCACGAGAATTAGTGGGAGAGTTAAAATTAGGTCTTAGGTAATTATGATTAGTCATAGGGTGATAAATGGCCTAAGAGCTAGGAATCCAAGGTGAGGTGTCTAGGGGGGATTATTAATTTAAAATAAGTATTTTAAATTAATAAAGTATAGGTTAGGCATGTTGAAGTTAGAAAGGGACTAAGGGGGGGTTGACACTATTTAGGTGTCTACAATTATTATTATTAGTTATTTAATATATGAAAGATCTTAAATGTTCTAATAATAAACATAAATTAAATATTAATTATGTAATTTTTTTAAGATATCATAAATTATAAAAACATAAAATCTAACTCCTCATCCATTTACACTGGTCTTCTTTTCTTGATAATTACATTCGATTATGATCTTTCAAATATTCAGCAATATTTCTTCCATGTTTCAAAAATTTGCTGAAAGGACTTCGATTTTGTTCAAAGAACATGTTTCTTCAAAATAAATTTCCCAATAATTTTATGGATCTTCAATTATTTCCTTTGTTTATGTTTCCATTACAATTCATTTGATAAATTTATCAAAGTAGATAACCCTTTCTTTTATAAGGTGGAAATTTTTTTGTAAGTGGAGAGCAATGCCACCCGAGGGGTCAACTATCAATAGCAAGGAAGACTCGAATACAAGACCTACTAAGTAAAGTTCACCTTCTTTACCATTTTTATTTTCTAATTTTAATGTACTAATATTAAAAATGACTTTAGTTGTTTCAATAAATGATAATATATTTAGTTGATTAATTAAAAACATTATATTAATTAAGTGGAGTTGCTACAACTTTGTTTCTAATATCTACTATCTACTCTAATGCTTTGATAATCTAATTCATAGCATCTCATTACACTTAACTTTATTAATCAAGATCACAAGTTTAAGTTTTTAAACCTTTTTGGGTTTAACTATTTCAATAAGTGTTTAGACTTATAATATTTTTTTTATGTTTTGTTTAGTGATTTCAATTGGGGAGGATAATGGTTGCTTATATCCATCTACCAATGTACAAATCCTTCTGACATAGAGAGTCAAATGGTTAAGACCAAGATTATATCCTAGGTGATTTTGATGGTGTGGATACCTCTTATTTGTGGATGCTTAACTAAAAGAGCTTGTTGATTTAGACATATGCTTACTCAATATTATAAATCTATTATATATTTATTTCTGAAATATAGACAAAGATAGTGACATTCTATGTAATTCAGTGATTCTATATAATACCTTTGAGCATATCAAAATATATATATATATATATATATATCAAAATATATATATATATATATATATATATATATATATAGAGAGAGAGAGAGAGAGAGAGAGAGAGAGAGATCCAATAAGTTTTGGGCCAAATCAATATGATTTGATAATATATATCTTGGTTTAACTATACTTTTAGATCTTGGTCATTGTGACAACAGGAATGAGACATTCTAATAATGTCTCAAGACTCATACATACTATGATTATTTGATCTTTAATTGGTAGAAGGTTTGGTGGAAATAAGTAAAAGATTCAAGCCCCTGGGAAGAAGCATAAGAAGGGAATTTTATCAAATTTAGCTCTCTTAGACTAGAGTTTTATAGAGAGGGTCTTTTTAATATTGAGGTGTAACAACCCCACCAAGTTTTACCAAAATAAAGTATTTTTTTAAAATTAATTACACAAATTCATCTAACAAATTTCACCACAAGAAATCTAAGTGATCTTTAATTAAATATATTAATTTAGTTAACCTCACAAGGCTCATAATGAATTCATTTAGATAATGATCACCATGAAAAGATATAACAAATCATGAACAATACTGAATAAATAATAAAGATTGAATTTATTTCATTAAAGTAATAATATAATTTTTATCACAATTGATACAACATTATAACCACTATTGTGTAATTAAAATGAATAAATAATATAGTTTCATCATTAAATAATATCTCAAATTATAATAATACAATGATACAAAGTTCCATGTATCATAAGTCTGTATGACTCAAGTATTAATCTGTAATCTCAAGTGTAGTCTATAGTATAGTATTGCTATAGATAGGGAGATAATCATTCAAGTGTTTTTCCATACCAACTATGGACCATTGATCTCCACACTATCTCTTCACAAGGGAATGACCCTCCCTTCACAAATGGGTAGATAATGATGGTGTAATAATATAGAGTGACAAATTGAAACCCGTGTGCTGTAAGATATCTAATACATGACGTGTATCTGAAAGAAATTCATTCTGACATGATATCACACAAATATGAAAACTATATCAACACATGAAATGATAATGTTTAAATATAAATATTACTTTAGTCAAAGTTTTCAATAGTTAATGATCTCTAAGATCTATCAATTTCATACATACCACTCAATGGGATTACACCTCATCTTGAATTGATGGTGCTAATTAAGCTAGTAGAATTTGTCCACTATTTATTTAATATCATAAATGTAAGATTTGGTTAAAATATATAATAATATAAAATCAATAGATTCAATCTAAATTCCTAAATTAGCATATATAAATATGTTAAATATAGAAATATCAAATATATATATTTAGTCTATCAAATGTAATGTAATGAATATAATATCATGTAGTTTATTATAGAATAATAAATAAGATTATAAATAGTCCTTAATATAAATGTACCATCTAGGTAAGAATTATATCTAGACTATAAGTCAGTCAATATCACAAAGTAACTTGAAATGTTATTTCATCTTTAAAAAAAAACATTCATCATAGCTTCTTTATTTGTTCATATTCCACATATATAATAAAATATAGTCATAAAATAACTTAATAATATCTATATTTAGCATATATAAATATGCTAAATATAGAAATATCAAATACGCATATTTAGTCTATCAAATGTAATGTAATGAATATTATATAATGTAGTTTATTATAGAATAATAAATAAGATCATAAATAGTCCTTAATATAAATGTACCATCTAGGTAAGAATTATATCTAGACTATAAGTCAGTCAATATCACAAAGTAACTTGAAATGTTATTTCATCTAAAAAAAAATAACATTAATCATAGATTATTTATTTGTTCATATTCCACATATATAATAAAATATAGTCATAAAATAACTTAATAATATCTATATTTAAATAATTAAATACTTTATTTTAATGTTTTATCTAAAATATTAAATACATAACAAAGCACCCATAATACCTTGCTATATAATAATGATTACCAATATACAAGTTGCATACATACATACATATATGGTATAATCATAATTAAGTTTATAACACTATCAACAATCATATGTTTTATACCATGTGTGTGTGTGTTTGTACAAATTTTAAACTCTCAAGTTTACATATAACTTTTTATATGGTCATAATCTGAGAATGTATACATTATACTCTAAGTAGACATCCACTATCCATGATCTTAGAGTATCTCGTATACTCTTATTATACATTCATGCTACAATAAATTGTCTCAATCCCATTAATATACCAAATAATTCCCAATTTATTTGTTTGTCTAAAAAACATATAATTTATGTGATTACTAATTTGAGCATAGCCAAACAATGTGTTTCTACGCTAAATCGCTTTCTACATTCAAAAGATAGAGAAATGAGAAACTTAAAGAAAATGGATGAGGGTTTGTATGTACCCAGAATGTAGACGTGCGCACCAGAATTCAGACGTTGTGAGAACTCCTCTTTGGCTGTGGAGGAATGACACCTGAAAGAGAAAGACACTAAACATGAAGAATGTTAGATGACAAAAGGGTGGACTGCCAAGCAAGAGCTTGGTCCTAGAAGCGCAAAGGCTTCTTGGAGGATGTCAGTCCACTGTTAAAAATAAAATGCTAATCAAAAATAGATTGTGATAAATGATGGAAAACAAAAAGAAAGAACTTAAGACAAAATGCGTACCTGTTTAGAAGCTGTCTGCCTTTGCACAGTCGCCGGTGTCAGTGGTGTTGCCGGCATCGGTCAGAAGGTCACCGACGTCGGTTAGACTATCGACATCGGTAGGGGTACTGGTCGAGGTCAGTCGGGGCAGTAGTCAGGGACGGGTCGAGCCAGGTTTCAGGACTGTGGACAGGGTCTATGGACACGCAGAATGGACTATGGTCTTGTCTGAGGGTCAAGGAGGTCTGTTTAGGGGTCTGAGGGATTGCTTGGAGGTCTGAGGGACTTGTCTTGGGTCTGAGGGACTGAGGATGTTGTCTGGGACTAGAATGAAAGGGTGACAGGGCAAAAGGAAGATGGACGGGAGACAGGGGTCTGAGAAGGCTTTTCAGCCTCTCAAAGAAGAACAAGGCTAGTGGTAGACAGTGGATAGGATAGATAAATGAAATCAAATGAAACAATGAAACTCTTACCTTTTGCTTGCTAGTTGAAGAATGGAGGAGCCTGTTGTTGGATCTGTGGAAGACTTGTTGCAAGAAGAAATGATTGATGTAGAGTGCCTGTACCTGCTGCTGTTGCTATACGAGGTGGAGAGAAAGGAGAATACGAATGCCAGGAGCATCAAGAGGATTCTGTTCGCAGGGGGGCAGAATGGTTGCAAAAAACCATTTTGAAGGACACCGACGCCGGCAGAACCACCGATGTCAGCCGAATAATGACCGACGTCGGCGAGGGCAGAATGGGCACAGAGGCTAAAATTAGCCTATGTCCATTCTTGCACGCTGCCGGGTCAAGGGGCCGTGCGAAAATGGTTGAGAAAGACATAAATGGACGTGGGAGGAAGGATAAAGGGGAGATTTGGGCAATAAAAGCTAGGAGAGAGGTGGGGGGATCCAAGGTGGCAAGGGTGAGGTGGAAAGGGGCCAAATATTTAATTATTTTAATTTGATAAATGGAGGGGGCTAGGACAAGGGTTAGGATATGGGTCAACAGGGGACAAGGGGGGAGGACGAAAGATGACCAAGGTGCAGACACATTTTCAGTGTCTACATTTGCCCCTTTTTGTCTTGTTGGTTGTTCTCGACGAACTGCAAGACAAAAATAGGAGTTGGTTGCCCCAAGAATGGGATGAGGTGTTCCCCCCTCAAAGCGAGAGTCAGGAGATGGGAACCTGAGATCGAGTGTCGATTTGACAGAGAGATGGATAGAGAGAGGGTGAGTTTGAACGCTGCAATACTCGTGATTGCGCGTATACCACTTCACGGGATGGTCGGGTCAAATTGTCACATGTCGAGGGTCGAGGAGTGCCAAAATTGAAATAATCAAGCCCCAGCATTTAGTCGTCTGTTGATCAGGTTATTCAATCTAAGCTGAAGCTCTAAATGGTCATCATATTCTAGGTATTCCAGGCTCAGGAAGTACTCCCAGAAACACGAAAATGCCACAAGTAGTAGGGATCAACCGGCTCGCGATCCTATACCTGTGAAGGTCAAAAAAAATAGTCTGCGCACAATTTTTCTAACCATTCGTGAGGTAACATACGTGCAAAAACAACCAAGGCAACATTGTCTTGGAAGTGGTCATGGTCGGAGGAGATAGGCATGATCTCCAATGGTCTTTGGTCAAGGTGGATCGATGGATGAAAGGATGTGGCCGAGCTAACCTCAGAAGACATCATGTGATCTGAGTGCTGCCTACATAGCCCTTGTGTGAAGGGCCTCAGGCCAATGTAGTTCTCCCTAAAAGGGAGGAAGGGTCAAAGGGATGGATTGGTCTTGGTCAAAGTGGTCGATAGACTGGTCTTGGTCAAGGTCAAGGTCGAGGATTGGTTTTGGATGAGGTCAAGGTCATGGTCAAGAGGAGGAACAGTTTGCCCATCAGAGAGATGAACAAACAAGGGTGGTCGAGCTAACCCCAGAAGACATCGTGTTATCTGAGTGCTGCCTACATAGCCCCAGTCTTAGGGCCTCAGACTAATGTAGTTTGAACTAGTTGAGAAGATTGGTCGATGATTGGTTTGGTCATGTGTCGAAATGATGAGGATAAGATGATGCTACAGCCTTTTTCAAATGGTGTATTCTGTAACATTGGTCGAGGGTCTTTCATCCCTAGCAATTGTCCATAGTCATGATGGATGTATGCTAAAAATGAATTGGGGTCTATGTATGCTTCAACAAGTATTAGTTTATGCTTAACATAAATTGTGTCTGGTCGATAGATTCCATGTGTAGTGGTGTCCATAGAAACTAGTGTGAATAGGTTATGAGAGTGGTCTAAAAAGAGATTGGAGTTGAGCTGATTAGGTTTGACAAGTGATGAAGTTGAATGTGACCAAAGTGTAGAAGAAGTGAAAAGCATATTCATCCTTTCATTGACAAGGACTAGAATGACAGCATAGATAGGGATTGTTAGAACCAAGAGCCCCATTCATGCATTGTGTCGTTGACCATGAATTGTGTTAAAGTGGTAATCGAATCACTTTGACATTAAAGTGAACTCGAAGTCCCTTGAGCAGGTGTTATGATAGGAGGAGGATAGGGTAACCCATTTTAAGAGCAGAGAGAACCTTGCCCCTTTTTATAGGAGACCCTGAGACAACTACAAGCCAAGTCCATGACCCATTTTTTTTTTTTTTTTTTTTTTTTTTTTTTTTTTTGTGCAGACTGATTGATGTGGGAAGTCTACATAGAGATGTCATTTGCTTGGTGGTCATTTGTGAAGCTGATCAATGCGGGAAGCTTCTAAGAAAGATTGATGTTTGTAGCAAGAGTTAATCATAGCCATCCTTCGAGGGAGTGGTCTATATTTTTGCTTTATATATAAGGGCTTTGAATAGCTGTCCTTCGAGGGAGCAGTCTATTAGCTACAACAATGATAGTACAGCTGTCCTTTGAGGGAGCAGTCTGCCTTTTGATTTGATTTTGTGACCTTGGATATTTTGACATCTTGATTTTTTTTTTGACAGAATTTGGAGTCATGGACAAGACTATAGAATTTCAAGGGCTCCCTTTTATTAGGACAAAGCATCCATGTGTCATAAAAGGGTTATAGAGGATTTGTTTAGGGGAATAGGGTTGAAAGGAATGAGGATTAAGAGGATGGGGATTGCTCAAGGGACGAGCTCAAGTTAAATTTCAAGTGGATGAGTACTCGACTAACAAAAGAATGGTCACAGATGCAACGCATTGAGAGGCTCAAGTTCTGGCCATCCGTCAAGAGACGACAGACGATAAGTCCCTGACCCATACTTGTGCATGATGATGAAAGGTCCAAGCCAATTAGGGGCAAATTTTCCTCATTTACTTTGCTCCATATTGGTGACATGCTGGTTTTCTTTAAGGACATAAAGTTGGTTGATACAGTGGCTGATTGGTCGAGACAGGTTGAATGTTTTGATAAAAAGGTTGGTTGAATGCTTGGGTTAAATGTTTGGTCGAAGTCATGACTGATGATTGGTTAGTGTCTGGTCGATGGTCTGGTGAATGGTCTGGTCAATGTCACTGTCAATGTCTGGTCATGGTCAATGTCTGGATGAATGTCTGGATTGATGATTGGTCGATGTCTAGTTGATATTTGTCGATATTTGGCTGGTTGATGTTTGGTCATTGGTCTGGTCAAGGTTATGATGGTCGGTATAAATTCGAACTCCCCCCAGTCATTTTGTGGTAGGAAGAATGTCTACCACCCAGTGTAGATGATCAATGGGATGGAGAGAAGATGAGAAGGAGACCCTAGGTACCCTAGCTGGTTGATAGATTTAGGGGACCCAAGCGAATGACATTTAGGCAATGAAAAAGTTAGGAGGGATGGAAATCACTGACTCCATAGGTGAAGGAGGAGGAATGGGTGAGCCTGAAGGAGATTGGTCAATGGGTGGCTCGGGACAAAGGTCTGAAGGGGCCTGAGTGGGGTCGTGATATCCCAAGCCATACCATTTCTTGGCATCATCATCGTTGAGAGGCTCAATAGGTTGATGGGAGCCTTGCTCATAGTGTCTGAAACCAAAACCCTTCCATGCACACCTGTAAAGGTAAGTATGTGCAAAGGCGGGGTTGCCAAGAAATGAGAAGTCTGATGTAAAAGGTTGAGGTGAAGAGAGAGGATTGTCATCAATAGGAGCTTGATTGAGCCCCCATAGACAAGATTGGTTCAGAGATGAGGAGGACCATAAGGCACGACCATCCCGATCTGATGGTCATAACTGGGACTGTGGTGAAGGCGTCCATACTCTTGTAGAGTTTGGAACATGTCTAAGGTCAGCAAGTGATATTCCCCAAGTGAAAGTCATTGGAAGATGTCTTCCATGGGGTCCTTGGTCGTCGCTGGAAGAGGAGGGGTAAGGGCGACCGCCGGTTGCGAACTAGTCAAAGCTTCCACGGATGGAGGCGGTGCCAGAGTTGATGGCTTGATAGGAATGAGGACGTCATTTGGACGATAGGTTGTGTTACAAGTCTTGAAGGGTGAAGGGTCAGCGGGAATGGTGTGGACTTGCCCGTCGTGCTCGAATTTCACACAATGGTGCAGGGTGGAGGGGACACAGGCCATGGCACGAATCCAGGGTCAGCCCAGCAACATGTTGTATTGAAACTCTCATTTGATGATATAGAAGAGCTCCAAGACTGTGCATGAACCAAGGAAAATGTGAAGAATGAATGTGCCAATGGTCATGGAAATGGTGTCATTGAAGGAGCGCAAGATTGTGTCAGTTTTGGAGACGCAATTCTTGGGAAGAGCCAACTGATCAAAGGCATGGGTGGAGATAATGTTGATGCTGGCACCTCCATCGATCATAACATGTTTAATGTGTGTCTGATCAACATAGGTAGTGATGAAGAGGGTGGCATCCTGATCTTCCGTGTTGGATGTGGGAATCTCAGAATCACTGAATGTGACGGAGACAACAGGAGATAAAGAATGGATGAGGGCAGCGAGTGGTTGGGGGTCCTCGGGTTGGACCTCCGCTACCTACAAGGCTCGGATGAGGGCTTGATGATGCTGAGGTGAGGTTTGGATGAGGTCATAAAGGGACATCTTCACAGGCGTCTGGTGAAGCTGTTTCAACATGGAGTCATGAATCGGCCCAGAAGAGGAAGAAGAAGAAAGTTAAGATGCGCCAAGGATAGAAATTTTAGGCTTGGGCACTAGAGGTGGCTTGGCGAAAGGGTAGGTCCAAGGAATGGCAGCTTTTTCTTTCACCTTGTCCTTTTGGGACCTAGTGGTTACATGGATAGCATTGATTTCAAAGATAGGAGGTGAAGAAGGGGTCATGGCCTGCTGGTGAGATGTTGATGTGGTTGAAGAGGTTGGATGGGAAGGTGTCAAGGTTTGGTCAAGAGTGTCCTCAAGGAAAAGAGTGTCCTTATCCATATAGTGGTGAATGATGGCCTTGAGAGCACAACAAGTCTCGGTATCATGTCCTGGCGTATGATGATATAAGCAAATCTTCGTGTCGTCGAACCAGGAGGGCTTGGACCCGAGAGGTTGGAAAGGCCTGATGGGTGGAAGGGTTATGATGGAAGTCTACAAAAGTTGATGCAATATCGAGTATGAGCCTACTAAAGGGTCTGTGCTAGTTGATATGTGCGAGGCAGGTGACTTTTGCTTAGGCGAAGTTGGAGGAGGTTTTTGTACCACCTTGTGGGTTGATGGTGCAGTGACAGGTGGAGATGGCACTTTCTTTATGAGAGGTACTGCCTTTTTAGGAGAGGGTAGGTTGGAGGTAGGCAGAGGAAGCAAAGGAGGCAACTGGTTTTGATTAGAGGTCGAAGTGGGAAGGACTCTGGTCAGGGTCAAAGGATGGGGGCCCAAAATGGAAGGTAATGGTGACGGGGGAGGAGGCATTCGCTTTTGTGGTCTGGCAGTCTTCTTCAACTTGGTTGGAAGACTACTATTGGTCGAGGTCTGGTCTAAGTCCACCTTCACTTACGAGTGAGTGAGGGTAGAGACAGGGTGAACGCCAAGTGATTTGATAGGTTTAGATGGGGTAGATGTGGGTTTTGGTCTTGATGGGGTTGGTTGAGGTTTGGGAGTCTAGTCTTTGTTGAGAGTCTTGGGAGATTCTGCCTTAGGAGGATTGGCAGCATGAGACGAGAGGGCACGGGTATGTTGAAGAGCTTTAAGATGCTCCCACAATCCCTGATGCTCCACTTTCCTTGAAGGGAGAAGTCTGATTTTCTCCACTAGTCGAGAAAATGGTTGAGAAGATGTTGGATGAGGTTTGGGTCCTTGAGAAGATGTTGACAGTTGTGGGGCTGAAGATGAGATGGGTGTAGCAGTCTCGGACCCATGGCATGATGAAGTCATGATAAATTCATCCTTGGTTGGCAACGAAGGAGAGGCAGGTTCTTCCCTGGGTGGAGAAGAAACTGGAGAATGAGGCTCCTCAAGTGGGTAAAGGGCAGGGATGATGGTGCCCTCCACTTGCAGTCAAGGAGTAGGAAGGGTCGGGTCCTCCATAGGTAGCAGGAAGGAGGATGGTGAGACCGGTGGTGTCGGTAAGGTTGAGGCGTCCTCCAAGATGAGAGAGGTTGACGGAGAACTAACTGGGGAAAGAGGTTTGTCCACACATGATGGATTGATAGATGGACTAACCTCTTGAGGTTGGTCAGGGATGAAGGGCGAGACCGTATTGACTGTTCGAATGTTGTGTTCATGAGTGTCATTAATCAAGGTCCAGACATTGTTTTGGGTTGGTGGATGATTGGGGAATGGTTGCTTGAAGATGTCGATGCCCTGATTAGGGGGTGCATTGGGATTGTCTAGGACGAGGTCACCCTTTTCAAGCATGTCTTGGATTATGTTTTTAAGGGTTTTGCAGTTTCTCGTGTCATGTCCTTTAACACGGTGGTAGTTGCAGAAGTCATGTTCCCTATACCACGCAGGGATGGCGTGTGAGGGATCAAATTGTGGAGGTGGTCGGACCTGGGGGAGATTGAGAACCCCCTGTTTAACAAGTTTTTCTAGCACAGACACGTATGATTCTCTGAGAGGAGTATACTGTCACTGTACATATCTCTGCTGAAATTGGCAGGTGGTGCTCTGAGATGTGGATGGCTCAAGCCAATTTTTTGAAGGTGAAGAGGATGAAGGTCTAACGACCACAGCGTTAGCTGAAGCTTTAGACTTAGGATTGGATGATGAAGGTTTAGAAGAAGAGGAAGAGTCATTGGTCTTAGAGTTGGGATTCTTGCTCCACAACTTGACTTTATTCTCCTTGATGGCATGTAATTCAAGTTTACGGGCCATCGTGAAGGTTTCGTTGAAGGTGCGAAAGGTCTGAACCCGTAAGGTGGAAGAAATATGTCTGGCACAAGCTTGGGAGAAAAGTTTAATAAGTTCGGGTTGGGGTAAGGAAAAGGAGAGTTGATTGATGAGGCCTCTCCAACGAGTAACAAAGTCAGCTATGGATTCATCCTCGGATTGGCGGATAGAATAGAGGTCTGTAATTGAGACCTTCTTGGTGATATTGATGGAGAAATGATCAAGAAAGAGCTGGGCCAGTTGTGTGAATGTGAAGAGGGAATGGCTGGCAAGGGAGCTATACCAGTCAAGTGTAGCACCAGAGAGGGACATAGGAACGGTGCATAAAAGTAACACATCATCATGGGCAATAAGGTAACAGGCATGTCTGAATGCCCGTAAGTGTTGTTGTGGGTCTTCCTTGCTTTGAAAATGAGAAAACTTAGAAAGTTCCCACTGGCTGGGATATGGTCTGATCGGGACAGAAGGATGAATGGGCTCATTGCAAATTTGCTCATATGAGAGAGCATTGCGTGAGCCAAAAATGGAGGTCTCTAAGCTAGACATCTTGTCCATCAGCATTTTGATAATATCTGCTGATGGATTGGTGGGTGGAGCACCCCCTAGATTGTAGGGCGCTTGGAAGAGGTTAGAGGAGGCATACGACGTAGTTGGTTGTGCCTATAAGGGCGCAACGTAGGGATAACTAGTCGTAGGGATAGAAGAGAAGACTAAGGGTGGTTGGGTAGAAGGCATAACTAGGCCCGATGTTGCCACGAGAGGTTGGATTGTGGTAACAGGGGCCAATGGATAGGAAGCCACCCTAGTGTTGATAGGAGCAAGGGTAGGCAGAATAGAGACGACTAGATTCTGGAAAGGAGTAGAGAGCGGTTGAGTGGGCTGAGGTTGATAGGGGGCCGAAACCCCAATGGAAGTGGGCCCAAAGATGGAGGGAGAGGCCACACTTGGAAGGTTGGTCAAGGTTTGGTCATTGGTCGAGGTGATAGCTTGGGTGTCTAAAGGTTGAACTACGGACGCTGTCGATATGGCCGTAGTCACGACAAGAGAGGTCGGCATTCCATAAATCAGATTGCCCAAGGAGTCTCACGTTTGGCTATGCGCGAGATAGTGCTACAAGGCTTTGACGTTGAGGTCCAAGAATCATGCAAAATCTTGGTCCCCTTCTGGGACAATAGGAGTCTAGGGCGGGGTTGGACGAGTAGGAGTTCTTTCAGTCTCCGAGTGGAACTCCATTATAGGACCGGTTATGGACGGGGTAGACAGAAGCGGTTGATGCCTCATGTGGTTGACTAGAGCCTTGGCTTGACTACAAGTCAGAACCATTCAAGGCAAGAAAGGATGTCCTCACAAGCTCAAACAAGCAGATAAGAATAGAAAAGATGAAGAGCACAAGCAAATCCTAAGCGTTAAATCCCTAGAAATTTATTAGGATCATGGTGGCTTATGCCTTAGAAATGTGTGTAGGAAGATTGGCTTTTGAGTCAGGTCCTAGAAGAGGTAGTCTATGGATGGTTTTAGGTTTTGTTTAGGTGCTCAAGAAGTCTGGGTTAGGTTCCGTACATGGCCTGGTGCTAAGGAGCAAGCTCCCCTCACTTCACAAGTCCAGTGGTAAGCTGGACTCGCTTAGCCAAAATATACTTTCCGTATAGTTTAGACTCTGCCAGAGAACAGAGTGGACTTTCCCCTTGGTGATGAAATCCAAGTAGGATTGCCGAGACGGGTAAGGTATCTGCTGGGGGATGAAATCCTAGTCGGGCCTTGTCTCAGGTAAGTTTGATGTTTAGATTTAGTGCAAGTGGTTTAGGTTGTGTAACATCAAGTGATCTACGATTAATTCAATATGCATTTTGTTAATTACTAAGTGTGGACTAAGAAATGCAACCACAAGCAGAAATGGAATGCAAAGTGTTTTAAGCCCCAAGTCGAAATGTTAAGTTCGGATGAAAGCAAGTCGAAAAAGGGTTGAAGGATATGATTTTTGACTAGTCTAGAAATGCAAGAAAAGAAAAGAAAAGTTCTTTTTATTCCTGCTTATAATGTCATTTTAGAAAAGAAGAAAGAGGTGAAAAGGGAGGATCCTAATGCACCCTATATGAAAAGAAGGAAAGAAACCCAAGGGAGACCCTAGGGTCCCACCGGGCGTGCCAAAATGTTTCTATGCTAAATCGCTTTCTACATTCAAAAGATAGAGAAATGAGAAACTTAAAGAAAATGGATGAGGGTTGTACGTACCTAGATTGTAGATGTGTGCACCAAAATTCAGAAATTGTGAGAACTCCTCTTTGGCTATGGAGGAATGACACCTGAAAGAGAAAGACGCTAAACACAAAGAATGTTAGATGACAAAAGGGTGGACTGCCAAGCAAGAGCTTGGTCCTAGAAGCGCAAAGGCTTCTTGGAGGATGTCAGTCCATTGTTAAAAATAGAATACTGATCAGAAATAGAAAGTGATAAATGATGGAAAACAAAAAGAAAGAACTTAAGACAAAATGCGTACCTGTTTAGAAGTTGTCTGCCTTTGCATAGTCACCGGCATTGGTGGTGTTGCCGGCATCGGTCAGAAGGTCACCGACATCGGTTAGACTACTGACGTCGCTAGGGGTACTGGCCGAGGTCAGTCGGGGCAGTAGTCAGGGATGGGTCAGGCTAGGTTTCAGGACTGTGGACAGGGTTT
This sequence comes from Torreya grandis, assembly GCA_037957365.1. NCBI lineage: Eukaryota > Viridiplantae > Streptophyta > Pinopsida > Cupressales > Taxaceae > Torreya > Torreya grandis. Next base: position 3,665,171 of record JARHVA010000995.1, on the reverse strand, counting down.
ATGGACACGCAAAATGGACTGTGGTCTTGTCTGAGGGTCAGGGAGGTCTGTTTAGGGGTCTGGGGGATTGCTTGGAGGTCTGAGGGACTTGTCTTGGGTCTGAGGGACTAAGGATGTTGTTTGGGACTAAACTGAAAGGGTGATAGGGCAAAAGGAAGATGGATGGGAGACAGGGGTCTGAGAAGGCTTTTCAGCCTCTCAAAGAAGAACAAGGCTAGTGGTAGACAGTGGATAGGATAGATAAATGAAATCAAATGAAACAATGAAATGAAACAATGAAACTCTTACCTTTTGCTTGCTGGTTGAAGAATGGAGGAGCCTGTTGTTGGAGTTGTGGAAGACCTATTGCAAGAAGAAATGACTGATGTAGAGTGCCTGTACCTGCTGCTATTGCTGTACGAGGTGGAGAGAAAGGAGAATACGAATGCCAGGAGCGTCAAGAGGATTCTGTTCACAGGGGGGCAGAATGGTTACAGAAAACCGTTTTGAAGGATGCCAATGCCAGTAGAACCACCGACGTCAGCTGAATAATGATCGACGTCGGAGAGGGCAGAATGGGCACAGAGGCTAAAATTAGCCTATGTCCATTCTTGCACATTGCCGGGTCAAGGGGCCGTGGGAAAATGGTCGAGAAAGACATAAATGGATGCGGGAAAAAGGATAAAGGGGAGATTTGGGCAATAAAATCTAGGAGAGAGGTGGGGGGATCCAAGGAGGGGATCCAAGGTGGCAAGGGTGAGGTGGAAAGGGGCCAAATATTTAATTATTTTAATTTGATAAATGGAGGGGGCTAGGACAAGGGTTAGGATATGGGTCAACAGGGGACAAGGGGGGAGGACGAAAGATGACCAAGGTGCAGACACATTTTCGGTGTCTACACAATGATTACCCATTCCTTTATTTCAAAATATACAAATCACTCAATTCACAATACCATTCAAATTACTTGCATATAAAATGATCAATGATATACACTCAACTAAGTATGTCCAAAACTTGAGAATTATGTGTTAATATATCTCAATCCTTGACCACCTATATAGTCCTCATATAATATACTATTTAATTGCATACTCAGTCCTCTTATAAACTATTTAAGGGTCTCACTCATAAATCAAAAACCAATTTGAATGTTTGTAACACACATACATAACCATTCCACAAACAAATTCAGCTTTATCATTTACACATTCCATAAATAATAGGTTCAAATTATAATCATATAACTCAACCAAATCAACATTTACTTTTTATGTATAAATCTATGCATAAAATTGAATACATAGACAATTGTTGATACTTCTATCCGACTATATATCTACCATTGGCATCATTACCTAGTTCAAGGATTTATGTGTATCTCTTTACCATAATTAACCCCAATTCTATATATGTATAATTATGTAAGCTACAAAATTTATAAATAAAGACAAGTATATATCCCATACGTATAATTTAAAAATCCATTAAAATCAAAACATATAATTTTATTTGAAATACTTATCCTTCAAATTTATAAATACATATACCTTAAATAGATTATAAAACCAATACACATGTTTCATTCAAAAATCCCCAACCTTAGATTATATTTGTGTGTGTGTGTGTGTGTGTGTGTGTGTATTTTCATACATAGTCAAATTTGTTATAAAAACCTATAACATCCTTACCCCATATTACAAGTTAGGTTTATACACAATCAAATCCCTCATACACAAAAACATAATTCATCTACATTTTTGGCTTACTATTATATCCCCAAACTAGTTCAACTACTAAAATAGAATCCGAGACCCTACCCAGTCTATTCATGAGTATCCTTTTAATGAAATAACCATACTATAATTTTTTAGGGTTTACAAATTGAAAATAATTTATACAAAGTTTCCATATAGCTAATATAATCATGGCAAAAATCCTACAACTCTACCCATACCATTTAGGGTTACTCTGGGTTGAATATAGGGTTTTGTGGATAGTCGATTCATCCACAGGGCCCTACATTCAGCCCTTAAGTTTTTTAATAATTTAAAAAAAAATTAAAACTTGTAAACCCATTTATTATTTATTTTCCAAAAATCCATTAAATTATAACACTCAAATTTTAAATACATCACCAACATGTAATAGTTGATTCTAATGCCAAGAAAAATGAATTTGCCTTCCCTTCTTAACTTGAATATATTTTTATCTACTTATGCTTGCTATGCCCATGTATGTCATGTCCTCACGGGCCTCCTTGCCTTCTCTTTTATTCTTCTCTATGCCCTTACTTGCTATCAATTTATCCCCTTTTCTTGATAGACAAATTTTGACTAAAACAATGTATGCCAAGAATAACTCAATAGATCTATAGTCCACCACCATTTTTCATGCAACCAACCTTCCAAACTTGTAGAATGGTTTTATTAAAATTGATCTAGATGGATCATTTTACCATTATAAAATGAAAGTCTTCAAAATCTAGTTTAATTGATGACACAACATAGAGCTCATTGAGAGCTTTCCAACATAACTTAAATGGATTGATTTTGAATCTGAATGCGTGAGATATCGCACGCTAAAGTTTTTGAATGAAAGGTAAAAATTGGTGATGTAGGTTGATGTAGTATGATTTTAGCTCATCAAGTGAACCAATGAAATTGTGACATGTGGCAGCTTATTAGAGCAAAAAATTAGTTTGGTTTTTATCTTTCATATTTGACAGTGTATGGTGTTTGGTCAAATGTGCCCCACTATTTGTTTGTTGGGGGACTTCAGTGAGGGTTGACACACTCTTTGTGAGGAGGGGTGCCTTGGTCTCCTTTACTTCACATTCCATTGAATGTGTTAGTGTATTTACATTCTTATTTACTTTGTATTCCCATGTATGTGGGACTAATTTTGTTATATTGTAAAAAAAGTTCAAGCCAACTTGAGTCATCAACCTGAGCCAATTACTGAGCTTGAACCCATGTTCTAACAACCTCAGCCTAGAAGTTTCCAATGTTACCATTAAACCATCCAACATTAACCAATGCCAAGTTTAGTAGATACAATACTAAGTTAGGTTGAGCCCAACATAGCCCCAAATCTCAATTGATATGAGTCACTATGGGTTAAATCAAGCATGACAAGCCCAATTTAGTCATGGATCTAGCCAAACCAAGTGCCTAAGACACCAAAATGGCTATCGATGGATATAACGATGGATCCACATGTTATTAAAGGTTAGCATGTATTTTCAACTCCCAAATGTGGGACTATTGATATACTCGCATGCCAAAGAAAAGTGTTGATGGTTTGAACCTTGAACCTGTCGATCAAAAAGATAAAGCCTTGGTCATTAGACCCATGGGTTGAAATGGGTATAAAATACATGACATTGTATTTGAATCATAATTTTGTTTGGACTATGTATTATTTTAAAAAGGCATAGAATTCTTGACAGTTAAAACCTTGAATTTGGAGATCAGACTTAAGAGATTTATTTCCAAGGGAGATCAGACACTGGGGAATATTGTAAAGACTTTTAAAATGATTTTTAAGCCATTTTTATGTGGAAATTTTAATATAATAGTCCTCACTTGGAGTGGACCTGGAGACGTAGGCTTATAAGCCAAACTTCATTATCAAGTCTTGAATGGTGAATTGTTCCTAATTTTTGTTATTTTGATTATTCCTTTTTATTTAAATCCTTATATATTATAATTTTGATTTTTTTTTAATCAAAAAAATACATGTAAACAATAGTGTGTGTTTTCAATTTTTTGACACTTGTGTTTCGTTTACGAATTAGATTTTGATATCAAAGTGGTTGTGATTTAACAGTTAGATTGCTAGTGTATGTTGATAAGGTCTAGATCAAGGTAGGGCAAAGGAGAATTGGTAGATTATGATCCAGAGATTGGGTGAAACATACTACTAAAATGTCAGGAGAAGAATTTGAGTCTGAACGAGCTTTCTACCAAGCCTTCTTGGAAATGTAGGGCATGGTTGAGGAGCTTTACCAAGAAAGACAAAAGATAATGGAGAGTGATGAAGGTAGTAAATAATCTGAGAAACCTTCCTCTTCAAATAAAGGTAAAGATGATAAAGCCATTGAATCTCTTCCTTCATTAAATCTAGATATAACATTTGAATTGCCAATATTTAATGGTGAAGTCAATGAAAATAAATTGGATAATTGGATCAAGAAAATTGAATTATATTACAAGGTTCAAAAGATTACTGAGGATGAGGCCAAAATTCACTTGGCTACTCTTTGTATGGGAGTCAAAGCTCTTACCTGGTAGGAGAGTAAGTTGAAGGAAAGCAAGCTTACAAAAGGTAACTCAATTTCTATTTGCAGTGAATTTGTTAGTGAACTCAAAAATAAATTTTATCCTTTAGGCTATATGTATCAAGCCATGATGGATTGTCAAACTTTCAAACAGGGTAAAGGTCAAAATGTCCAAGATTATACACAATAATTTAGGAGAAAATCTTTAATTTTGAATATTCCTCTTTATACACAAGAAACACTTCTTAAATACATAGGTGGGTTGCATAGTTATTTGAGACACATGATTCTTGTCCTCAATCCCACTAGTTTAGATGTGGTTTGTGTTCAAGCCACTCATTTAGAGGCTAGAGGAAAACCAATAAAAGAATCTTCTCCTAAAGTTAAAAGTAAGCAATTTGATGTTAAACAATTAAAAGGGTAAAGTTTAGGAAAGGGTTAAAAAAAATCCACTTTTAATGTTCAAAAGGAAGAAGGAAAACTAATTTCTAATCATTACAAAAAAATCATGATGAATATAAGTGATGGAAACTACATCTTGAGTTAAGGCCTAAAAGGTTTAAAAAGAAAGGAAATAAATATAATGGTATGGTTCAAGATATAGGTTTAGATTCAGGGGATGAAACTAAGATTACAACTATGGGATTGAAAAATTATTCTTCTCTTTTAGTTTCTAACACTAAGTCATCAGATGTTGCATCTTCTTCAAAACATAATTTTGTGCATGTTGATAAGAATAGAAATGAATTGTTCCACATTAGAGCTATTTCAAAACATACTAAAATTGACACTCTATTTGATAGTGGATCTCAAGAAAATTTGATTTTTGAGGAGGTTGTTAAAGAGTTAGGCTTACAAACCAATCCTCATCTAAAGCCTTATCCACTAGGTTGGGTGTGTGACAATGCAAAACTGCAAGTAACAAAAACTTGTAGACTAAGGTTTGCAATCACATCCAAGTTTGTTGATGAGGTAGATTTGGATGTTGTCCCTTTGGACATATGTGGGATTGTGTTGGAATTCCTTATCTTTATGATAGAAAAGCAATCTTCTTTAAGAAGGAGAATAAGTACTTGCTTGTAAAGGATGGTATTGAATATATAATCAGGGCACATCACATTAAGACAAGTCTTTCTTTGGTTTCAGCAAGGCAAATGAAAAGGTTAGTTAATTCAAGAAATAATTTTTGTCTCATATTGATTAAGTCTAAGGAAAAAGAATATTCTCAAGATTTGGAAAATTGTGATCCTAGGCATAAAAATGAATTGGTTGAAATCATTTCTAGTTATGATGATGTGTTTTAAGATCCCAAGAGGTTGCCCCCAAAAAGGGGAGTTCAACATGGAATTCAGTTATTACAAGATTCTCCTCTCCCTAACATTGGCATGTAGAGGTTATCAGTGGTTGAAAATGAGGAAATCAAAAAGTAGGTAATGAAACTTTTGGAAAGAGATATTTTTCACCCAAGTTCATCTCCTATTGGTTTGCCTATCATTTTAGTTCCAAAGAAAGATGGCACATGGTGAATGTGTGTTGATTTTTGTGCTTTAAACAAAATTACTATTAAGAATCATTACCCTCTTCCTCATATTGATGATTTATTATATCAATTAAAAAATGCTATTTATTTCACTAAGTTAGATTTAAGAAGTGGTTATCACCAAGTTAGAATTAATGAGGGTGATGTTTGAAAAACCACTTTCAAAACAAAATAGGGATTGTTAGAATGGCATGTTATGCGTTTTGGATTTTGCAATGCACCAACTACATTCGTGCATTTAATGAATGATGTTTTCAAGCAATTCTTTGATGATTTTGTTATAATCTACTTAGATGATATATTGATCTTCAGTAAACCCTAGAAAGATCATGTGATCCATATTAAGAAAGTCATGGATGCATTAAGAAAGGAAAAAAATTATTTGAAAATGTCAAAATGTGAGTTTGGCAAAATCTCTTTGATTTATTTGGGGTATATTGTAGGACATGGTAAATTGAAAATTGATCCTACAAAGGTGGAAGTCATTATTAACTAGCCAAATCCCTGTAATTTAACTGAGGTTAGAAGTTTTCTTGGTGTAGTATAGTTTTGGAGAAAGTTTATTACTCATTTCTCATATATTGCATCACCTTTGCATTCTTTGACTAGTGTGAAACATGTCTTTTAGTAGGGAGGCAAACATCAGAAGGCCTTCGACACTTTAAAAGAAAAGATAAGTACTAATTATATCTTGACACTTCCTAACTTACAATAACCATTTGAGATCGAGACAAATGCAAGTGATTATGTTATGGGAGCCATTTTAATGCAGGGAAAGAAGCCTATTTGTTATCATTCTAAGACTTTCACAAGTGCAGTAAGGAATTATCCAACTTATGATAAGGAATTGTATGTATTGGTTCAAAGTGTTGAAAAAATGGAAACATTACTTGATGTACAAGGAAATAGTAATACATACAGATCACTAGTCCTTATAGTATCTCCAATCACAAACCAAGTTACAATAGTCTAGGCATTTTTGTTGGATGGGTTTTTTGCAACAATTTCATCTTGTGATTAGGTATAAAAAAGGTATAAATAATAAGGTTACTGACATGCTTTCTAGGCCTCCTATGGTATTTGCATCTATTCTTTTAGAGCATGGTTCTTTGTCTCATGAAATTTATAAAGAATAATACGTTGATGATCTTGATTTTAAGGATGTGTATGAAGACTTGATGAGTGGTAAACAAGTATAAGAATTGGAATATCATGTGAATAATGGTCTTTTGTATCATTTGGGTAAACTTTGTATTCCTCAAAATGAGAGGGTGCACATGATTAGGGAAACACATACTTCTCTTATTTTTGGTCATTTTAGATTTGGTAAAATAGTTACACCTTTGAAAATGTATTGTTACTGGCCCCGTATACAGGAGCATGTTGCCAAATACATAAAGGGGTGTGGTCTATGTACCAAAAAAAATCCTAGTAATAGGAAATTGGGAATTCACACTCCCTTACCTATTCGTACTTACCCATGGGAAAGTATTTCCATGGACTTTGTAGGGGGCTTGCCTATGCCATAGAGAAAACATGACTATTTGTATGTGGTAATGGATAAATTTAGAAAGATGTGTGTTTTTATCCCTTACACTAAACAAATTACTAGGGAAGGCACTGCAAACTTGTTATTTAAACATGTATGGGTTCATTTTGGGTGTCCCACTTCTATTATTTCTAATCGAGATTCTTGTTTTATTTAGAAATTTTGGTCAACTTTATGGGAATTAATGGACACTAAATTAAAAAAGAGCACTGCATTTCATCCACAAACCACTGGACAAACAGAGGTTGTGAACCACACTGTGGTACATTTTTTTAGGGGTTATTTCAGTAAACATCCCAAGTTATGGGATGAAAATTTGTGTTAAATACAACAATGGTGCTTATAACCATGCACTTCATTCTTCTACTATGAAATATCCATTTGAAGTTTATTATGGATATTTGCCTAAATATCCTCTAGATTTTTCTTATGGATAGGATTTAGTTATAATTGAACATAATGATGCTATTAAAGCCAAGAAGTTCATTGAAAAGATACAGTTAGCACTCCAGATTGTTCATGATCAATTGAAGAAAAGTCAAGCAAAGTATAAAGTAAGACATGATAAACATCAGGTTGATCACCAATTTGCTAAAGGTGATATGGTATGGCTTCACATAGTAAGGAAAGACTAACAGGTGAAGGTAAAAATTTGAAACCAATCTAGTATGGTCCTTTCTAGATTACTGACAAAATTGGTATAAATGCTTTTCAATTAAATTTACCATCTTACATGCAGATTTATTTACTTGTCATTGTTGAAAATATGAAATTGTATGAGCCTCCAATGATTATAGATCATGATTAAAGTGTATCCATTCCTTCTATTGATTATTTTGTTCCTGAGTATTTAACAAAATTGTAGGAAGATACAATTCTTGACAAAAAGGTTCAGACTTTGTGAAGGGGAGATGTTGAGTATCTTCGTATTGGTCTTAAAGGGATGCACCCAAACAAGGCCAAATGGATGGAAGCTAAAAATGTGAGGGAGAAATACCCTCACCTCATTACCAATTAAAAATAAACACTTAGAGGTCCCTAATCTCTTAGTGGGGAGGATTGATCCAAGTGGATCATTATACTATTCTAAAATAAAAGTCTTCAAAATCTAGTTTAATTGATGGCACATCGTAGAGCTCATCAAGACCTTTTTGGCACAATTTAAATGGATTGATTTGAAGTTTGAATGTGCAAGATATTGCACACTAATGTTTTTGGCTAATAGGTAAAAAATTGGTGACACAGGTTGATGTGGCAGAATTTTAGATCACCAAGTGGACCAATGAAATTATGACACATGGCAGTCTATTGGAATAAAAAATTGGGTTTGGTTTTCATCCTTCATCTTTGATAGCATATGGTGTTTGGTCAAATGGACCTCACTATTTTCTCACTGGGGGCCCTCAGTGAGGGTCGACACACTCTTTGTGAGGAGGGGTGCCTTGGATTCCTTTACTTCACAATCCATTAAATGCATTGGTGTATTTAAATTATTATTTGATTTATATTCTGATGTATGTGGGACTAATTTTTATATATTTTAAACAAAGTTCAAGCTAACTTGAGTCGTCAACCCGAGTTGATTGCTAAGCTCGAACCCATGTTCCAATAGCCTCAACTCAAAAAAATTCAATGTTACCATAAAACCATTCAAATTAACCAATGCCAAGTTTATAAGATATAGTGCTGAGTTGGGTCGAGTCTAACATAGCCCAAAATCTCAACCGAGTTGAGTCACTATGGGCTAAATCAAGCATGATGAGCCCAACTTAGTCATGGATTCAGCCAAACCAAGTGCCTAAGCCACCAAAATTGATGTTGATAGATATAATGGTGGAGTCATGGGTTATTAAAGGTTAAAATGTGTTTTCAACTCCTAAATGTGGGACTATTGATATACTCGCATGCCAAAAAAAAGTGTCGATGGTTTGAACCTTGAACCTGTCGATCAAAAAGATAAATCCTTGGCTATTAGACCCATGGGTTAAAATAGGGATAAAAGCCATGATGTTGTATTTGAATAATGATTTTGTTTGGACTGTGTATTATTTTAAAAAGATAAAATTCTTGGGAGTTAAAACCTTGAGTTTGGATATCAGACTTAAGAGATTTATTTCCAAGGGAGAGCAGAGACTGGGGAAGATTCTGAAGACTTGTAAAATGATTGTTAAGCCATTTTGATGTGACAATTTTAATAGAATGGTCTTCACTTGGAGTGGACCTAGAGACGTAGGCTTATAAGCCAAACTCTGCTATCAAGTCTTGAATGGTGAATTGTCCTTGATTTTTGCTATTTTGATTATTCCTTTTTATTTTAGTCCTTATATATTATAAGTTTGATTTATTTTTAAATTGGAAAAATACTTTAAAAAATCCATGTAAACAATAGTGTGTGTTTTCAATTTTTCAACACTTGTATTTTATTTACAGATAAAAAATGATTGTTAACTCAAGTCAATGAACATATTAAACACCCTAATCATCTCAAAAGTTTGAGTGATTAGTTTAATAATCATTTTATGCATGTAGTTTTACTTTACCAAATTTAACATTGACTTCCCATAGTTCCCATGCCAATCAACTTCTTACAAAGTCTATAAACATTATAATTCCATGCCATGTTGACTAAACAACAAGACCAATATCAATGCATTCGACCTTCAAACTAGAAGTTAACTTCCTAGATTAAACAAATAACTTTAGATTTTAGTAAATATTCCTCAAACACAATGATGTCTATATAATTTTTAAATAATGGAATTATCTATAACACTTTGCATAACATTATGTTTATTGCCTAAGCACTAAGGCTTTATATCAGTCATAAGTTAATAACATCAATCTCATTTTACTATGCCAACTAAAGTCATTCAGTAATGCCTAACAAAGAACTTATAACTCAAATTATAAATCATTAATATTTATTACAAGTTTATGCAACTATTATAAATGATAATAGTAATCTTATAAACATAAGTAGTCACTTAAAACATTGACTCAACTAAGTAATATAATACATATTTTATTACAACAAAGAATTCAAAAAAAGCACTGTTTATACAAACACTTAGTTATAACCAAAAAAATGATAAATCACATTAACACATGAATAAATCAACCCAAAAATAACATTAAAAGTTATTAATGCAATACACAACTATATTAATGAAATTACACGATCAAACAACATGATCATAGAAAAATAACAAGATGACATCAGATACACATAACAATAAATAAAAACACACCACAACTATCTAACTCAAATAATAATCACAAAACATGTTATTCTACTATGGTGTGTGCGTGGGTTTCTAATCTCTCTCTGTCATCCCCCAATGCCTCCATCTACACTATCCTCTTCAATGATGCCCTCACTCCATCACACTCTAAGGGATGGATTTGTCCTGCATCCACCTCAAAGTAATGAATTTAGTTAGCCCAAATATTATGAAATCCATAAAATACTACTATATAAATTAAAAAACATGATCATAATGTACATAATATAAAAATATAACCATCTCATATAAAATCAATCATATAAATTAAGCAATATATAATTGTCTCATAATCAACATATCACATAAAGCTTAATTAAAAAATAGCTAATCAACTAACAACCATAATAATCCATAAATCAAATAGTTTATTTAGCTTAGAGAGAAATCAAGATGTGACATCCTTCCCCCCTAAAGCTAGTCATCATCCTAAAAATTTATTTAAACACATTCTGAATTTAAAACATTATTTAGATAAAAATAATATAATATGCAACAACAAATCAAGCAAAAAAATGTAGAAACAACCTGTAAAACTCATCATAATCCTCCTAAATGGCACTATATTCATAATATTTATCTCATTAGAGCTTTCATTATGACACCTTTCTATTACACAAACTAAGTTTGTGAGTGTCAATTATTCTAATTGGTTCTACCATGACCACCCTGGGATCCAGAACCTACAAAGCATTCCAATCCAACACGTGTGAATGATCAATAACATAATTTTTAAGATAAGATACATGGAAGACATTATGAAAAAGATCTAGATCTAGTGGCAATATAAGACTGTACATTATAGGATTTCCTAATTTTAAAACCTTAAAGGGTTCAACATATCTTGGTGAAAATTTTGCTGACTTCCTAAATTTAATCGATCTTTTATGAGGCTTAACCTACAAAAATGCTTTATCACCTATAGAAAACTACCTTGCTATTCTCTTTAGATTAACATAATATTTTTTTCTATCATTTTCCTTATCTGACTTCTACCTGATTATCCTAACTTGCTTTTCCATTTCTAAAATCATCTCAGGTCCAAAAACTACCCTGTCTTCTAACTTGTCCCAATTGATTGGTGTTCTACATCTCCTTCCATATAATGCCTTAAATAGAGCCATATTCAATGCTAACTTGTATGATTTATTTTAATAAGAATAAACCAACGAAAGGTAATCATCCCACTTTTATTATTGATTTGTGTAATACATATGAAAGAGATCTTTTAAAATCTAGTTAAGTCACTTTGTCTATCCATCATTTTTTTGGGTGATAAGCAGTGTTAAAATTCAACTGCATATCCAAAGTTGAATTTAGATTCAACCAAAATCAAGAATTCATCCTCTAATATTGATTCAAAATAATCTTATCTAGAAAACCATGAATCAATGCACCTCCTTCATGAATCTCTTTGCAAACATAGGTGCATCATCTATCAAGTTGTTTGGTATGAAGTGGGATACCTAGGTTAGTTTTTCAACTATAACCAAGATCATATCATGTAAGTTCTATGATAATGACAACCCTTAGAAAAATCTATGCTAATCACCTACCACTTCTACTCTAGTATATCATGTGAATATAATAATCCTAGTGGGTGCACATGTTCAAATTTCACACATTGACATTCCAAATAATGATACACAACATTTATAAAATATTTCTTGATCCCTTTCTAAAAATAGAGTGGTCTTAACTCAACCATGAGCTTGATTACTCTTGGATGTCCTGAATATGGTTCATTGTGTAGTTATTTTAGCACCATGCTTGTTAGATTCTCTCTATCGAGCACATACATCCTATCATTATACCTAAAAATACCATCACTCTCTAACTTGAATCCTTTATACCTAGAATTCTAAGAATTATTAGACAATTATTTTTGACTTGATCATATAATTCATCTCCTGGTGAGAATTTGATTACCTGATCTCAAAAAGTATACCTAATAGTATCTATAACTACTATGTACCTTCTACAGCTTAGAGCATAATCCACTATGTTATCCTTACCTTTTATATAATTAATATCAAAATTGTAATTAGATAAGAACTCTAACCATCATATATGATGAGAATTTAGGTTGGTTGAGTGAAGATGTACTCAAGTCCCAAGTTATTAGTCTTGAGCTCAAACAGTTTCCCCAATAGATAATGCCTTAAAAATTACAAGGAATGCACAATTGCTACAAGTTTCAAATCATGAGGGGCATAATTCACCTCATATGGCTTTAGTTTTCTAGACTTATAGGCTAAAACTAAGCCATCCTACATAATAAATCCTCTAAGTCCATCCCTAGATGCATCAATGATCACTAAGAATTGACCTTTAGGATTAGGAAATCTTGGCATTGGTGCTGAAGTAAGCCTCTTTTTCAACTCCTAAAAAGATATCTGACACTTGTCTGATCAGACAAAACTCTGATTCTTCCAATAAAGAGAGGTAATTGGATTATCTATCTTAGAGAAATTTAGAATTAATTTCTTATAATAGCCTGCTAATCCCATGAAACTCCTTACCTCATGCACATTCTTTAGCATTGACCACTCCATTATAGCTCTTATCTTCATTGTATTTACTAAAATACCATTTGTGGAGATAATATGTCCCAAATATTGCACTTAAAAAAAAAAATACACACTTGGACAACTTACCGTATAACCTATGCTTTTACAAACATTAAAAAACTAGTTCTAGATGTTGTAGATGTTCTTCCTCATCCTTGGAATTTATGAGGATGTCATCTAGAAAAAACAAAACAAATTGATCTAGATAATCTCTAAACACATTATTCATAAGATTCATAAATATTTTAGGAATATTTGTCAACCCAAATGGTAACACTTTGAACTAGTAACTTGCCCATATTGAGTTTTGAACATTGTTTTCAAAATATCCTCCTCATAGATTCTCAACTGATGATACCCTAATATAAGATGTATCTTTACAAATATTAATTCTCCTCACATTTGATCAAATATATCATCAATGCATGGAAATGGATATCTATTCTTGATCTTTTCTTTGTTTAACGTCTTGTAATCTATACATAAGCAAAGAGTACCATCCTTCTTCTTGATGAAGACAACTGGTGCACCCCATGGTAATTTGGTCAAATCATTCCTTTTAAAAACAACTCCTGAAGTTGAGCCTTTAACTCAACCAATTCAGTGGTCATCATTATGTATGGTGCCTTAGACTATAATTTTGAACCATATATAATATCAATCAAGAAATCAAATTTCCACTTGGGTGGTAATCTGGGTATTTCTTCTCCAAACACATCTTGAAATTTCTTTAGAAAAGGATAATCATCAATGGATGGTTCTTTAGATTCTTCCATCTCATTTATCTTAACTATAAATTTCTGAAATCTCTTCTTTTGAGCTTTTTTATTTAAATTGTATAAATTTGCCTTAGTTTTGACTCCCTTTTCTCACCCTAAAGTTGTACGTGATTTATAAAATCATCTTAACAGTCAACCTTCTTTAGATAACACTCAATCTTAGCTTTATGGTTTAAAATTTAATTAAATCCTAGGATCACATCATATGACCCTAATGGTGTAGCATAAAGATCCACTACTATAGTGAATTCAAGAAACTTAATCTTAGCTTTGACTAAACTCTTTTCAACTCTGACCTTATACTCATTCCCATATTGGATTGACCATTTATTTTCCATAAATCCAGCTTTTGTAAATAATTTACTAAGAATTTTTGAAGCAATGAAACATTTTGTAGCTCCCATGTCAATCAAAATAGAAACTAGATGATCAAACAAAATGCCTGACAATTCTATGGGTGAAGCTTGATATTCAAATTGATAATTATTAATGGCTACATGAATTTACTATTAAAAAATACCCTACTGAGGAAAAGAACCCTTATTCTTTGACTTGTTTTCAGGACACTCATGAGCATAATGGCCACCTCTAAAAATGAAGCAACCTCCTACTAGTTATTTCTTATCAGACTGTTAGTTTATTTTGAAACCATTACCAGGTTTCCTATTCCTTGAACCACTATTGGACTTGGTTTTATTATTCCTAAACTAATTATTGGAGTCTCCACTCCTCAACTTCTAGTTCTTCTTTTTGAAAGAACTAGATAATCTCTTGCCCAAGTTCTTTAGTAATTTTGAATCTTGAAATATATAATCCTAAACTTGGGCAAGAGATTTCAATTTTTGTTCCTTCAAAAAGAAGAACTTGGGCAAGAGATTATCTAGTTCTGAATCTTGAAATATTTTTCTATCTCTATCAACTATAATTCAACTCCATCTCCCAATATAGTTCCATTGAACTTGGGTGGAGTCACCTTTTTTCATGTCTCATGCCAAGTCTACATTTACTCAAGCTCTTGCATCCTACGACACTTCCTTATGCCTCTACTCTTGAGGATGTTCCTGATCAATAGGATGCTCTTCAATTTTCTCCTGAGCATTTAACTCTTTATGGCCATGCACTTCCTATTCTAGGTACGTGATTCAGTCCCTAATCTCTTGTATGGTTATGAGAATCTAATCCAACTTCACAGCTTGATCAACATCAAATTGATTTGGATCAATAAGGGGATTGATATTTGAAGTAACCTCACCTCCTAGTCTAGTGTGCACCATTATTCTTCCATCTTAAGAGGAGAATAAGTTTGAATCAATGAACACATTAAGTCTTAGTGTTTGAGACTCAGCTTTGATACCACAATATAACAACCCTATTAAGTTTTACTAGAATAAAATAATATATTTTAAAAATTAATTACACATATTTATCTAACATATTTCACCATGAAAAATCTATCTAATTGATCTTTAACTAAATGTATTATTTTAATTAACCCCAAAAATTTTATAGCTAATCCATTTAGATAATGATCACCATAAAAGGATAAAAAATCATGAACAATGCTAGATAAATAATAAAGAATGCATTTCTTTTTTTAAAGTATTAATACAATTTCAATTATGACTAATACAACATTACAATCACTATTGTATAAGTACAATGAATAAATAGTAAAGTTATAGCATTAAATAATATCTCAAGTAATAATAATACAATGATACAAAGATCCATATAGCATGAGTCTCCACAACTCAATTATCAATATGTAATCTCAAGTGTAGTCTATAATGTAGTACTACTGTGAGGAGGGAGAGAATCATTTGAGTGATTTTCCATACCAATCACATCCCATTGATCTCTCACACTATCTCCTAATAAGGGAATGGCCCTCTCTTCACAAATGGGTAGATAATGATGGTGCAAGAATCCAGAGTGACAAACTAGAACCCGTGTGTTATAAGATATATAATACATGATGTTTATCATAAATGAATTCATTCTAACATTATATCACACAAACATGAAAACTATATCAACATATTAAATGACAATGTTTAACTATAAATATTAATTTGGTTAGAATTTTTAATAGTTAATGATCTCTAGGATCAGTCAATTTCATACACACCACTCAATTAGATTACACCTCATCTTGCCTTGATGGCACTAATTAAGCCATTAGAATCCACCCACTACTTACTTAGTGTCACAAATGTGAGATTTGGTTAAGATATATAATAATATAAAATCAATAGATTAAATCAAAATATTCTATATTAACAGATATAAATATGCTAAGTACAAAAATATCGAATACATATATTTAATCCATCAAATGTAATGTAATAAATCTAATATCATTTAGTTTATTACAGAATAATAAACAAAATCATAAATAATCCTCAATATAAATATATCATCTAGGTAAGAATTATATTTAGACTATAAGTCACTCAATATCACAAAATAACTTGAAATGTTATTTCATCCATGAAATATAACATTAGTCATAACTAATTTATTTGTTCATATTCCACATATATAACATAAGCTAGTCATAAAATAACTTAATAAGTTATGTATTTAAATAATTAAATACCTTATTTTAATACTTCATCTAAAACATTAAATACATAACAAAGCACCCATGATACCCTACTATATAATAATGATTACCAACATACAAGTTGCATACATCTATATATATGGTATAATCATACTTACATTTATAACACTGTCAACAATCATATGTTTTATACCACACACACACACACACACACATTTAAACTCTCAGGTTTACATATAACTTTTTATACAATCACAATTTGAGAATGTATACATTATATTTTAAGTAGACATCCATTGTCCATGATCTTAGAGTATCTCATATACTCTTGGTATACATTCAGGCTACAATAAATTTTATCAATACCATTAATATATCAGATAATTCTCAATTTATTTGTTTGAATAAAAAACATAGAATTTATGTTATTAACAATTCAAACATAGCTAAATAATGATTACCAACTCCTTTATTTAAAAATACATAAATCACTCAATTCACAATACCATTCTAGTTACTTGCATATAAAATGATCAAAGATATACACTCAACTAAGTATGTCCAAAACTTGAGAATTATATTGTGATATGTCTCAGTCTTTGACCACCTATATACACCTCATACAATATATTATTTAATTGCATACTTAGTCCTATTATAAATTGTTTGAGGGTCTCACTCATAAATCAGAAACCAATCTCAATGTTTGTCATACATAGACATAACCATTCCACAAACAAACTCAGTCTTATCATTTAAAAATTCCATAAATAATAGGTTCAAATGATAATTATATAACTCAGCCAAATTAACATTTAATTTTTATATATAAATCTATGCATAAAACTAAATACATAGACAATTGTTGATACTTCTATCTGACTATATATCTACCATTCACATTGTTCACCATTTCAAGGCTTTGTATGTGTATGGATTTACCATAATTAACCCTAATATGTATATGTATAATTATATAAGCTAAATGATTTAAAAACATAGACAAATATATATCCCATACCCATAATTTATAAATCCATTAAAACCAAAGACATATAATTTTCTTCGAAATCCTTATCCTTCAAATTTATAAATACATATAATTTAAACTGGTTATAAACCCAATACACATATTTCATTCAAAAATCCCCAACCTTATATTATAGATCTATATATCTGTATGTGTGTCTATTATTTGTGTGTGTGTGTGTGTGTGTGTGTGTGTGTGTGTGTGTGTGTATTTGTGTATATATATTTTTATACATAGTCAAATTTGTTATAAAAACCTATAACATTCTTATCCCATATTATAAGTTAGGTTTATACATATTTTAATCCCTCATACACAAAAATATAATTTAATCTACATTTATGCCTTACTATTATATCCCCAAACTGGTTCGACTACTAAAATAGAGTCTAAGACCCTACCTAGTATATTCATGAGTACCCTTTTAATGAAATAACCATACTATAATTTCATAGGGTTTACAAATTAAAAGTAATTTATACAAATTTTTCATAAAGCTAATATAATCATGACAAAATCCTATAGCTCTACCCATACTATTTAAGGTTACTCTAGGTTGGACGTAGGGTTTGTGAATGGCCAAACCATCCATAGGGCCCTACATTCATCCCTTAATTTTTTTGATAATTTAAAAAAAAATGAAACTTGTAACATCGTTTTATCATTTCTTTTCTAAAAATACATTAAACTATAACACAAGAATTTTAAATACATCACCAATCTATAACAACTAATTATAATGCCAAGAAAATGAATATGCCTTACCTTTTTAGCTTGAATATACTTTTCTCTTCTTCTACCTACTACACCCACGTATGTCATGTCCTCATAGGCCTCCTTGCATTCTCTTTATTCTTATCCATGGCCTTACTTACCATCAATTTCTCCCTTTTTCTCAGTAGACAAATAATGACTAAAACAATGCATGCCAAGAATAACTCAATAGATCTACAATCCACCACCATTTCTCATGCAACCAACCTTCCAAACTTGTAGATGGTTTTTAATAAAATGATTTTAACTCAATTCAACAAATATATTAGAAACCCTAATCATCTCTAAAGTTTGAATGATTAGTTTAATAATCATTTTATGCATGTACTTTAAATTTAGAAATTTTAACATTGACTTCCTATAGTTATCATGCCAATCAACTTTTTACAAAGTCTAAACACATTATAATTCCATGAAATGTAGACTATGTTATGTTGTGGAGCCTATTTATAAATTACAATGTATTTTTAAATACTGTACATTTTAAATATATTGTACACTCTATACGTATTATCATTAGGGTTTGTGGTTGGGCTAGGCCTCGAGCAATATTTTGGGGGTGGCAACCTCCAATAAATAGGGATTTGGGGGTGGTATCCCCCAAAAAAATTTCTATACCCCTATTAATGGGAAACCATTTTTGGGTTGATTCTACCCATGGTTTTAGTACCCATTATTTTATAATACCACTTTGTTGATATATTATATATTGATGGATATTTCATAGGTAATACATCATGAGAACATGGGTTTGAGAAGGAAGAATAGAGTGTGTGAATTCAAGTTCAAATTTAGGAGAGTTTATTGAACACTACTCTAAAAAATATTTATGCATTGTAATTGTGAGAAGACTAATCTGAGAGTGGTTTTTACTCTCGTGGCTTGTAATAAAATCTAAGCAAGTGTTTCTTGGTGGATGTAGCCCACATTGGGTGAACCACATTAAATCTGATCTTCTTATTTTGCATGTTTATTTTTTGTTCTTTTTGCATCTCTATTTATATCTTTATTATGATTTTGTGAAATTGTTTTACATCATTTTTTGTATTTATTTCTAACAACTAGTATCAGAGCTTTAGGTTGTATTTGTTGAAGTGTTGAATTGTAAGAAGGGTTATTATTTCAAGTGGGAACTATAGCTGATGATCACAAATCAAGGTTTGAAAAGTTCACCAGATAGAACTTTGGTCTATGGAAGATGCAGATGGAGGATTACCTCTATCAGAAGGACCTCCATGCTCCACTAAGAGGAAAAGTAAAGCAACCACTGAGTATGATAGATGAAGCTCGGGAGCTACTTGATAGGAAAGCACTTGGGGCCATTAGGTTATGCCTTGCATCTTTGATCATGTTTAATATATCTCAAGAGAAGACCACAAAAGGTCTCATTACTGCATTGGGGAAGTTATATGAGAAACCCTCTACTTCTAATAAAATATTTTTAATGGAAAAGTCATTTAATATGAAGATGTCTAAAAATAGTTTAGTTGTTGATCATCTGAATGAATTAAATACGATTGTGAGTATGTTGAATTCTATAAAAATATATTTTGATGATGAAGTTAGGGATTTAATTATTTTGTGTTCCTTACCAGAGAGTTGGAATAACCTAGTAATGGTTGTCAGCAACTTGGTCTTTAATAATGGCAAGTTAAAGTTTGAGGATGTCTTAGGAGTAATCCTTAGCGAATAAATGCAATGAAAAATCTCTGGGGAGAATTCTACTTCAGGTGATGCTTTGGTGATAGAGAGTAGAGGGAGACAATTTTAGAGGAAAAGAAAAGTGTGAAAAGTCAAATGGTCCTAAAATGTCAAAATCAAGGGCTAGGATGGTATGCTAGCATTGCGGAAAGACTGGGCATAAAAAAATGAATGTTGTTATCTTCAGAACAAGAAAAAAAGTTAGAAAGACACAAAGGAGGTGAATGTGGTAATAGGTAATATTTGTTAGGATGATTTAATTCTCTCCATTGATAATATTACTGAGTCTTAGGTTTTAGATTCAGGGGTTTCTTTTCATGCTACACCATACAGGCATTATTTTATGGATTATGTTCAAGGTGATTTTGGACATGTTTACCTTGGTGATGATGAGCCTTGAAACATATTATGAAAAGGAAGTGTTCAGATGAAGATACAAAATAGGAACACATGGCTACTGAAGGATGTTAGACATGTGCCTAAATTGAGATGGAATTTAGTATCCACAGGACAACTAGGTAGTGAAGGTTGTATGGTGACATTCATAGAAGATTATTGGAAGGTGACCAAGGGTAATCTTGTGGTAGTAAGAGGTAAAAATGTTGGTGCCCTATATTTATCAAGTAGTGCTGATTATTGTAATTAGTTGTTGTAGATGCAAATATGCTTGATCAGATGAGCTAAAAGGGTATGCAAATTTTGAGGGATCAGTTATCTGGATTGAAAAGATCTAATTTAGATTAATGTGAAGATTATGTGTATGGAAAATAAAAATGGGTAAAATTTCTCAAGGTTGGACCTACGAGGAAGGAGAATAAGTTGGAGTTAGTTCATTCAGATGTATGGGGGCCAACTCGGGTATCTTCTATTGGTGGGTCATCTTATTATGTCACTTTTATTGATGATGCAACTAGGAAACTTTGGTTTTGTGGCATTAGGATAAAATATAATGTGTTTGATACATTTAAAAGATGGAAATCCTTGGTTGAGAATGAAACAGGTCTTAAGTTAAAATGTCTCAAGTCAAATAATGGTGGGGAATATTATAGCAATGTATTTTTTTTTATTACTATTCAAGGAATAGAATTCACTGATAGAGGATAGTTCTAAGAACTTCATAGTAAAATGGAGTGTAAAAAATAATGAATAGGACTATCATGGAGTGTGATAGGATCATGAGGTTGCATGCAAGACTACCTCTTCAGTTTTGGGTAGAAGTAGTAAACACAATTGTATATCTGGTAAATAGAGGTCCTTTATCTACTTTAGATGGAGGCATACCTGAGGAATCTTGGTCTAGTAAGAAGGTTGATTATTCATTTCTTATAATGTTTGGTTGTGAATCCTTCATTCATATTAATAAGGATGATAGGACCAAGTTAGAGGCTAAGTCTAAAAAATGCACCTTTATTGGTTATGGTTGGTTGAATATTTTGTCGATCAGCATACTGATAAACAAAATAGGTCTGATTAGCCAAAGTAGGAAGATTAGTCATCCAAATGTGTAGGTTTACCACATCAGAAGGGGATTGATCTCTCCTCTCATCAAGGAGAGTTTCCCTATATATATATATATAGAAAATAATACTCAAGGGTAGGACAAACCATCCATCTCTCTTTCTTCAGAGATGATGTGTGCAAATCAAAGGAAAAACTTAAGGGAAATGACAGACATCATTCCTTTTCTTTTAGAAGTAATATTCAATAAACCACACGAATACTCCTGGTAGTAACAACAAAATGTAGCAAAGGATGTAATAACTAGCAAATCGAGATGTAGCATAAAGTCTCCACCTGGATTTCTCAAGAGTAAGATACAAAGGATAATGAGGGCACAAAGTCATCCCAAGGTCCTTTACACAGAAATGAAAAGAAAACACACTAAAGGCAATTATGGGGGCACAAAGTCTCTCCACACTTGACTCTTCAGGACACCTTCCTGACTGTTGTCACTAATTCTACTTGTTGAATTAAAGGAACAGAAGATATATTAAGGAACAAGACATAAGAACAATTTCCCCAAAAACAAAGATATCACAGCACAAAGTCTAAAAAATCACTTGCTTTCTTATTCCAATAACAAAATATGATCAACAAACTGAGCTCAAAGTCTCAGAAGTGCCTTTCAATTTGGGTAGAGTTTCGTTCTGATTGTCAAAAAGAGATACATTTATAATAAAAGAGATTCCCTTATATAACCTCTTCAAGAAGGATTAGGAATAATAACACATCATGTTGCATTGAAATCTATTAAGAAGATAGGTTGGAACTTAGGGGCATTTACCCATTTGATCTTATCAATGTAGAGAAACAAGTCACGCTATTGAAAGTTGGTAACTTTCAATGTCTACTTGGCGATCTGATCCTACCTTCATCATTCCTCCTTTTTTGGTTAATTGAATCGGGTCCTGGATTCAATTTGCTATTCTGTTCCTTCCTCACTTTCTTCTAGTCTTAGCATTAAAGCTTGTGAATGCATTTGGGTCTATAGATTTAAAGGATCAACAGCTATTTTATGAGATTTAAAATTGACGTTTACGTGCCTGTCACTATGTTTTCAACAGCTAGTTCGTTGTCTTGAATTTGACATCTTTGGGCACGTCACCCCTTTGTCCTTCTTTGGATTTTCTATTTGGCACTTTCTTGGAAAGAACCTACCCTTTTAGGCCTTAAGAAATGATCTACCTTGGGTCGAGAAGAGCCCCCCACAAGGTATCTGCCCTTCGGGCAGTCTTCAAATGGCCTTCTGGCTTCTTGTTTTACATCTTCCCAAAGGGAAGGTGACCCTTCAGCTTCAGGGAAGTGTCCTTTTATTTGGTAGTTGAGAGTCCCCCACAAGGGCACCTACCCTTCAGGGTCCTTCGACGGCCTTTCGCGGATTTCCTATGGACTGTTTCCATGGGCATTTTCCCCAAACAAATTCCCATGGATAAAAGTCTGTGGACAATTTCCCACGAACTAAAAGTCCGCAGAATTGTTCCATCTATTTGCCTTGGTTATTTCTTCAGGGTTTCTGCCCGCAGCTTCTCTAAATTCTTTCAGACTTTTTGTCTGAAGGAATTTCTTTAGACAAAAGTTTGAAGGAATTATGCCTTAGACTTTTTCAGCTGACTTAAACAGAAATCTGAAAGAATTTACCTTTTGAGGCTTCTTTGAAAATGACCCTTCTAAAGGGTACTTTTTTCATCCAAGTGCCCTCCACAAGGGCACTTTGTCCTTCCCAAGGCTCTTTAAACTTTTGCATTTGAACTTCTCCTTTGAACTGTCTGAGTGAACTGCTTGGTTGAACCAAGTTGATGAATCATTTGATTGAACCAAACATTAAATTGCTCGATTGAACCAAGTCGATGAACCAAGGCAATGAACCGCTTGGTTGAACCAAACATTGAACCAAGTCGATGAACCAAGCTTTGAACCAAAATGGTTCAAGCTGATGAACCAATTGAATGAACCAAGCCTTTGAACCATTTATTTGAACCAACCATTGAACCAAGTTTTGGTTCAAAATGGTTCAAGCCAATGAACCAATTGAATGAACCATTTGATTGAACCAAAGGATGAACCAAAGCGTTGAAACAAAGCAGATGAACCACCCAAGTGAAACAAAGTGTTGAACCACTTGGTTGAACCAAGCATTGAACCTTTTGAACTTTGAACTCGTTGAACCTTTGAACCAAAGTGGTTCAATGGTTCAACGGTTCAAGCCTTCTTTGCTTAGATGCTTGCCAATGGAAATTTTTGATTGAACCAAGGCACTGAACCAATCCAAAAAGTGACCAAGTGTTAGAAACTGATTCTTTTGGTTAAACCCACCTACATAAGTCTTTAAACCTATAGAAATGAACCTGCTTGCAGAGTCCATAGAAACCAAGTCTGTAGTTTTCTCTAACCTTGAAAGAGTCCATAGATTTCAACCTTTGAAGCATGTTGAACTTGGCCTATAGAGTCCGTAAATTTTCTTTTCCTATAGAGTCCGTAGATTCAAGCCTGCAGAGTCTGTAGATTTTTTGAGAAGCTTGAAAAATGAGGAATTTGAATGCCTAAGACAAATTTTGAAAAGGGAAGAGACAATTTTGGTATGTAGGACCAAAATAGTTCAAATGTTGTCCCAAAAATGAGCGATATTTTTGGGGGACAATAGTTGGCTCCAGTTGGGAAACTTCTGTCAATTGCAAAAAAGAATTGAAGGGAGTAGAATCTAGAATCTCCAGTGTCTTCATGTGTACCATTGGGCTATGGAGTCATGGTTACCTAGAAATGAAAGGCATCAAAATGGAAATAAATAAAACAAAATAGAATTAAAAACTATACAAATATACATATATACAGATGCAATGATCTGATACTTCAAGAGTTAAAGTGTTTTAGATGCTGCCCATTGTGAGGTAGAGAAAAGAGTGTGCCATCTTGATATTTCAGCAGAAAGCTATTTTCACCAATGTGCTGATGAATTATAAATGGGCCTCTCCAAAGAGAGTTAAAATTTCCATGCATCCCCTTTGGTTCTCTCCTTTTGTCCCACAGCAGGACTTGATCCCCAATCTGAAAATCACAATTTTTGGCCTTCTGGTCAAAGAGCTTTTTTACCAGACTTTGATGAGCAGCAATTCTATCCACCACCATGGTTCTCTATTCCTCCAGCTCAGTCAGGCACATGATTCTTTTATCAAGAGAGCTTTCATATGTCTGATCTTTAATTGCCTTTGCCAATTTTAAGGCTGGCAATTCTAAGGTGATTAGTATCTCAGCATTGATACCATAAAGAAGTTGAAAAGGAGACATACTAATTGCCCTCTTTGGTGTGATTCTGTCTGCCCATAGAGCATCAACCAATGCTTTATGCCATGTTATTTGATTGTCATCTGCTAGCTTCTTGATGATAGTTACCAAGTTCTTATTGTTGGATTCAACTTGTCCATTCCCTTGTGGAAAATAATGAGAAGAATGAGACAGTATAATTCCGTAATGGAAACAAAATTGTGTAATCTCTTGAGAGGTGAAACAAGTTACATTATCAGTAAAAATTTTGATCAGAACTCCAAACCTGGAAATGATATTCTCTTTGAGGAAGTTGCATACAACTTTTGAAGTATCATGCTTAGTTGGGATTGCTTCTACCCACTTGGTGAAATAGTCAGTGCTCTAAGGACATAATCATGTCCATCACTTAAAGATGGGTTTATAGTCCCAATAAAATCAATCCCCCATTGCTGGAAAGGTTCTTCTATGATCACTGGCTTGAGAGGCATAGCATCTAACTTGGGTCTTCCAACAAATTGCTGACAGAGTTCACATTTTCTCACCCACTTATGTGCATCTTGGAAAAGAGTTGGCCAGTAATACCTGGCTCATAGAATCTTGTGATCAATTACAAGAGCAAAAAAATGTCCTCCATAGGCTAGATTGTGGAAAGATTTCAAAAGCTGGCTTTGTTGCTCTTTGTCTACACAGCGAAGGAATACTCTATCTATGCTTCTCTTGTAAAAGCCGTTGTCCCAAAGGACAAAATTGGCATCTTTCAACTTGATAGTCCTCCTTTCTTTGTAAGACAAATGAGTGAGACATTCACCATAAGTAAATAAATGAGTGATACCTAGATACCACTCATTGGTAGTGGAGACAAAAAGGACTGTTGGTGTCTCTTCCACTTCAATTTCTTCACATTGTGTGTCTTTTATCTTATTGTCAGCAATTAATTGGCATAGGCCTTTACCCCTGACCAGCTTTGTTGGCTTGATGTCTAGATCAAACTCTTGGATCTTTGCAATCCAATTATCTCTTTTCGTGCCAAACTCCTGCTGAGTTAATATAGACTTGATTGTAGTGTCAAGAACTAAGGCAGTAGTGTGTGAATTCAGAATATAGAAGCAGAAATGTTTGACTGCTTTCACCAACACATAAGCATGCCTCTCTACATTTGAATACTTCATCTCATGGGTTTTGAGAGGGAAATTCATGAAAGATATAGGAGATTCCATACCTTCCTTGTCATGTTAAACAAGAATTGTTGAAAGAGTGTGTTCAGATGCATAGTTGTATATGATGAAATCTTTGTTGTAATCTGGACAAACCAAGGTAGAGGCATGAGCAATGGCGGTCTTGATATTCTGAAATGCTGACTTGCCTTCTTTAGTCTAGTTGAAGATGGTCTTTCCTTTCATCATATTCACAATGTGTCTAGTCTTCTCAGCAAATTCGAGGATGAATCTTCGTAAGAAATTCACCTTTCTAAAGAAAGAATGAATAGATTTTTGGATTGTAGGCAAATTAAGCTCTTGAATAGACTTGACTCTGTCTAAGTCAATCTTTATGCCTTATTTTGACACAATGTGTCCAAGGAGTTTTCCTTCTGTTACTCCAAAAATAGACTTCTTAGGGTTTAAGAAAATACCATTCTGGTGGCAATGCTCTAACACTTGTTGTAAGTGGCATACATGATCAGATCGATGATTTGAAAATATAGTCAAGTCATTAAGGTATACCACTATGAATTTACCAATCTCATCTTTGAAAGCTAGATCCATTGCTCTCTAAAAGGTAGCACCAGCATTTATTACACCAAAAGGCATTCTTCTATATGAAAATGTACCCCAAGGTGTGGTGAATGTAGTTTTGTGTTGGTTTGCTTTACCAATTTCAACTTGATTATATCCTGAGAAGCCATCCAACATTGATAACATCTTTGAACCTGTCACTATTTGAAGCACTTGATCCATAATTGGCAAAGGATAATTATCTTTCAAAGATGCTTGATTCAGATTCCTAAAATCTACACAAATGTGAATTTTGTCATTCTTCTTCCTTACAAGCACTATGTTGGCAATCCATGTGGAATGATGGATTGGGAAGATGATTCTAGCATTTAAAATTTTTTGTATCTCAGACAGAATAGTACCTGATATTTTTAGATTATACTATCTAGATTTTTGCTTATAGGGCATTGAATCAGCCTTGAGAGGAATGTCATGGTGGATTTCATCAGGTCTCAGAGACTTCAGGTCTTCATAAGATGCTAAGACATCCATGTATTGACGGAGTAAAGAGATGAAATTGAATCTTTCTTCAGGGGTGCAACACTTACCAATGTTGACCATCTTGGGATTTTCTTTAGTGGTCAGATTTACTTGATTGAATCCCTGAGAAAAACTTGAATCTGTTTAATGTTGTTTGATGAATCTATCATGCTTGTCAAATAGATTCTCAAGAGAAACTAGGCCTTTGGAAATTTTGTTTCCTTTCAGCTGTAAGAACTCTTCATTTATATTTGAACTAGATTCAAAGGCTGATTCATAATTCTGAGTTTCACTACCTTCAAAACGTAGTTATTCAAAATTGTCTTTTCATTCTAGGAAGGCAATGATTTAATGGTTATCATTGAATACTTGCCAATGATCAGCATTGTCAGGAACACTTGGTCTATAGACCAACTCAATAGTATACCTATCTTCTTTGAAATCTGAATGAGGAACTAAGAGAGTTCCTAAAATAACAAGTGCATCAACTCTGTCATTAGACTCTCTGGGTATAGCAAAAATGTTGAAAGCATCAAAGCTTTCAATTTGGTCCCAAACTAGGTTGAGGTAGTGGCGTAATCTTTCATTCTTGGTTTGGTAAAGATTTCTTATTTGACAAACCACTAATTTAGCATCCCCTTTGGCATGAAAAAACTTGATGCCTTTTTCTTGAGTATCCTTCATTCCAAGCAGTAGAGATTCATATTTAGCTATATTTTTAGTGTTGCTAAACTATAATTTGTATGATGAAGGAAACATATCTCTTTGAGGAGATATCAACACAATCCCAGTGCCTGAACTGGTAGAGGAATAGCTAACATCAAATTCCAAAGTCCATATTTCATCTGATACTAATTTTTCTTTAGACTTTCCTTCATCAGAGATGGAGGATCTTTCTTCATCTATATTGCAGCCTACTAGTTCTTCTGTAGATTCAAAAAGAATTTGAGCTTCAGGTGCTGATGTCTGGGTGATGACATATTTTGCTTCCTTTTCAGGGAGCAACTTCTTCATTATGCCTTGTATAAGAATCCTTGCTTCAGATAGATCCATGCTTAGTTTTCCTCCCATGTCCTTGCAAAAATTTCATCCAAGTAAAATGCCATAAGATGCTAGGATGTCAGCCACCAAGATAGTCATCTTGATTCTCTTGTCTGGAAAGGCTGTAAATGCAAATTGAGCATCTTTGATTTGCCCTAGCAATGGTACTTGCTTGTTCTCCATAGAGAAACATCTCCCAAATGTCTTGGTCAGTGTGAGACCGAGAAACTCAGCTACTTTAACAAGCATGACATTATCAGATGCGTCTGAGTCTATAATACAGTTACTCAGCTTGTGGCCATTAATTAATAGGGAAATATAGAAAGGTTATATTTTTCTAGGAGCAGTTGGGGGAGTAATGACAAGATTATTTGGAATAGGTGTGTTTTTTGGAGAATCAAGAGTTACCTTTTTAGCTTTTTGTCCTACAGGGATGGTTTGGTTCTTGACATATTGGACCAACTTATTCAATTGATCAGGATTAGACTGCAAATATTCAAACTCAGACATTTATATTTTTGTCTTTTTAACATGATTGATTATGTCAAATGGTTGAATTGAACTAGGTATAGATAAAGATACTTCAAATTTCTGAGTTTTAAGAGGGATGGGAGGTGGGTTGGTTTGCAAATTTGAAGTAGAAGGGGAAGGCAAAATTGATGTATTTGCCTTTTGGGTGATTATTAGATCCTTTGACTGAAAAGGTAGAATGGTTCCATGCTTAACAATCGTGACTGTTGGCTGTAGCTACTCTTCTATCTTCCCTTTATCAGCTTGCTGGACTGATTGGTTCTTGGATCTGGTAAACACTGCATATGATCCATCAAAATATTCTCTTTTGCTTTCAGGTTCATCCTGGAGTTTAGGAAACCAATGTGGGAGTCGCCAATTGATTTTTTTTGATTATCTTTAAGGATATCAACATCATTTTCTTGATTCAATTCAGGCTAGAAAGAGAATTCTAATTTTGCTTCAAGATATTCCATTGTTGAATTGGTTAGAGGAGCTTCTAGGGCAAGTTTCCCTTATGGGAGAGGAAGGGATTTTTGTTGCCCTTGATTCCTGACAGCATTGCCCTAATATGACTGATTTGGGAATGTCCTTTTATATGAAGGAATAGAAAACATTCCTTGAGCCATTTTCTTTTTGAGAACAAGTAACTCATTTGCCAATTTCTGCACCATTGGATCTATGGTGCTTGTAGATGAATATTCAAAAGATGATGAAGCTCTATTTCTATTTGGATCTCTTCTTATCTTCCCTACTAAGATGAGATCATCTTCTACTTTAGTGGCTAAATGTTGAGTTGTAGCAAGATCTATTTGACCAACACATCTCAAGAGAAAACTTACTTCAAGTAACTAAGAATTAATGAAAAAGCATTTGAGATTCTTAGCTGTAGGTCAAGCTATTACAAAAATTTTATTCCTTAGTTTGTCAAATTTGGCTATAAAGTCTCTCATAGGCTCATAAGGATATTTCTTCATCTATGTAAGTTGAGCCAGAAGTGCATGTGCATCTTTTGTAGGTTTGAATCTGGCTTCAAACTCATCTTTGAGAGTATTCCAATCAGTCACTGATCGAGCTTGTCGATGATAAAACTAATCTGCAGTAGCACTTTGTAATGTTTCTACAAAAAGCATGACTACTACATCTTCAATTTCTACTCCGATTACTCCACAAGTTATGCTGAAGGCTACAATGTGTTCATCAGGATGAACTTTCCCATCACCATAGAATTTGGGGAAATTCTTCCTTGAACTGCATGGAAGCTCATGTAGAGGTGGAGTAAGATTAAGAGGACCAAAAACATTACCCCAAGGGCCTTGAACTGCCAGTATAGGATTATGAAAAGGAGGGATAACAAATCTTAGAGGGGTAATTATTGGCAAAGCTTTATCAACAACAGAAGTAGATACTTTGTCTAGCAATGGAGATCTGACTTTAGTAGGAGGAAATCTCTTGGTTCATTAGAGACGAGATGGTGAAGGAAATAGATCAAAATCACTTTGCTGTACCAACTCGAATACAAAGTCAATGATACCTTTAGCCCTTTGGCTTCATGTATACCTTGAATCTTCCAGATTGTGAAATAAAAATGGAAAAGAATTGACCTTACTTCAGTTAAAGCTTGAGGCTTTAAACTGTGCGTTCTTTCTCGATTAGTGTGGAGGTGAATGGATAGATTATAAATGGATAATGGATTTTATATCCCCAATAGAGTTTCCAAAAACTATTGGTTGAATATTTTATCAATCAATGTACTGATAAACAAAATAGGTTTGATCAGCCAAAGTAGGAAGATTAGTCATCTAAATGTGTAGGTTTACCACATCAAAAGGGGATTGATCTCTCTTCTCATCAAGGGAAGGTTCCCTATATATATATATATATATATATATATATATATATATATATATATATATATATATATATATATATATATATATATAGCGTTCTTTCTCGATTAGTTTGGAGGTGAATGGATAGATTATAAATGGATAATGGATTTTATATCCCCAATAGAGTTTCCAAAAACTATTGGTTGAATATTTTATCAATCAATGTACTGATAAACAAAATAGGTTTGATCAGCCAAAGTAGGAAGATTAGTCATCCAAATGTGTAGGTTTACCACATCAAAAGGGGATTGATCTCTCTTCTCATCAAGGGGAGGTTCCCTATAGGTATGTTATATATATATATATATATATATATATATATATATATATAGAGAGAGAGAGAGAGAGAGAGAGAGAAAATAATACTCAAGGGTAGGACAAACCATCCATCTCTCTTTCTTCAGAGATGATGTGTACAAATCAAAGGAAAAACTCAAGGGAAATGACAGACAACACTCCTCTTCTTTCAGAAGTACTATTCAAAAAACCACAAGAATACTCCTGGTAGTAATAGAAAAATGTAGCAAAGGATGTAATAACCAACAAATTGAGATGCAACACAAAGTCTCCACCTAGATTGCTCAAGAGTAAGATACGAAGGACAATGAGGGCACAAAGTCACCCCAAGGTCCTTTACATAGAAATGAAATGAAAACACACTAAAGGCAATTATGGGGGCACAAAGTCTCTCCACACTTGACTCTTCAGGACACCTTCCTGACTGTTGTCACTAATTCTTCTTGTTGAATTAAAGGAAAAGAAGACATATTAAGGAAAAAGACATAAGAACAGTTTCCCCAACAACAAAGATATCACAACACAAAGTCTAAAAAATCACTTGCTTTCTTATTCCAATAACAAAATATGATCAACAAACTGAGCTCAAAGTCTCAGAAGTGCCTTTCAATTTGGGTAGAGTTTTGTTCTGATTATCAAAAAGAGATACATTTACAATAGAAGAGAGTCCCTTATATAGCCTCTTTAAGAAGGACTCAAGAACAGTAACACATCATGTTGCATTAAAATCTATTAAGAAGACAGGCTAGAACTTAGGGGCATTTACCCATTTGATTTTATCAATGCAGAGAAACAAGTCACACTATTGAAAGTTGGAAACTTTCAATGTCCACCTAGCGATTTGATCCTACCTTCATCATTCCTCCTTTTCTAGTTAATTGAATCAGGTCCTAGATTCAATTTATTGTTCTATTTCTTCCTCGCTTTCTGCTGGTCTTGGCTTTACATCCTGTGAATGCATTTGGGTCTGTATATTCAAAGGATCAATGACTATTTTATGAGCTTTAAAATTGATGTTCATGCACCCGTCACTACGTTTTCAATGGCTAGTTCATTGTCTTGATTTTTATGTCTTCGAGCACGTCACCCCTTTGTCCTTCTTCAACTTTTCTATTTTGCACTTTCCGAGAAAGAACCTACCCTTTTGGGCCTTAAGAAATGATCTGCCTTGGGTCGAGAAGAGCCCCCACAAGGTATCTTCCCTTTGGGCAGTCTTCAAATGGCCTTTGGGCTTCTTGTTTTACATCTTCTCAAAGGGAAGGTGACCCTTTAGCTTCGAGGAAGTGTCATTCTATTTCGCAGTTGAGAGTCCCTTGCAAGGGCACCTGCCCTTTGGGGTCCTTCAGTGGCCTTTCACAGCTTTCCTGCAGACTGTTTTCGTGAGTATTTTCCCCGAACAAATTCTTGCAGACAAAAGTCTGCAGATAAAAAGTCTACAAAAATATCTCATGGACAAAAAGTCTGCGGAATTGTTCCATCCGTTTTCCTTGGTTATTTCTTCAGGATTTTTGCCTGCAGCTTCTTCGAATTCTTTCAGACTTTTTGTCTAAAAAAATTCCTTCAGACAAAAGTCTGAAGGAATTATGCCTTAGACTTTTTTGACTGACTTAAATAGAAATCGAAAAGAATTTACCTTTTGAGGCTTCTTTGAAAATGACCCTTCCGAAGGGCACTTTTGTCATCCAAGTGCCCTCCGCAAGGGCACTTTGTCCTTCGAGAGGCTCTTTGAACTTTTGCATTTGAACTGCTCCTTTGAACCATCTGAGTGAATCGCTTGGTTGAATCAAGCTATTGAACCGTTTGATTGAACCAAACATTGAACCGCTCCATTGAACCAAGTCAATGAACCACTCCATTTAACCAAGATGATGAACCAAGGCAATGAATTGCTTGGTTGAACCAAACATTGAACCAAGCTGATGAACCAAGATTTGAACCAAAATGGTTCAAGCTGATGGTTTAAGCCGATGAACCAAGCCTTTGAACCATTTGTTTGAACTAACTGTTGAACTAAGTTTTGGTTCAAAATGGTTCAAGTCGATGAACCAATTGAATGAACCATTTGATTGAACCAAAGGATGAACCAAAGCATTAAAACAAAGCGGATGAACCACCCGAGTGAAATAAAGCATTGAACCACTTGGTTGAACCAAGCATTGAACCTTTTGAACTTTGAACTCATTGAACCTTTGAACCAAAGTGGTTCAATGGTTCAACGGTTCAAGCCTTCTTTGCTTAGATGCTTGCCGATGAAGATTTTTGATTGAACCAAGGCACTGAACCAATCCCGAAAGTGACCAAGTGTTAGAAATTGATTCTTTTGGTTGAACCTGCCTACATAAGTCTTTGAACCTATAGAAATGAACCTACCTGCAGAGTCTGTAGAAACCAAGTTCGTAGTTTTCTCTAACCTTGAAAGAGTCCGTAGATTTCAACCTGTGAAGCCCATTAAACTTGGCCTGTAGAGTCCGTAGATTTTCTTTTCCTATAGAGTCCATAGATTCAAGCCTATAGATTCCGTAGATTTTCTAAGAAGCTTGAAAAATGAGGAATTTGAATGCCTAGGACAAATTTCGAAAAGGGAAGAGACAATTTTGGTTTGTAAGGCCAAAATAGTTCAAATGTTGTCCCAAAAATGAGTGATATTTTTGGGGGACAACAATGGTGAGGATGAATTTGGTTTCCATATTTGGAGTCTTAAGGACAAGAAAATATTTAGGTCTAGATATATTGTCTTTAATGAAAAGGTCATGTATAGACAATAGTTGTAGGATCAACAAGAAGATTCTAGAAACGAGTACACAGTACTAGAGGAAATTATAGATGATAAAGTGTCCAAACAACCAGTTCAGGAACCTACTCCACAAGAACCCCAAACTCTTATGGTGAGAAGGTCTTATAGGGTAATAAGGGAACCTAAATTTTTCTCTCCATCTCTTAATTATTTAATATTCACTAACAATGGAGAGCTAGAGTGCTTTGAATAAGCAATGTAGGTAGATGTCAAGAAGAAGTGGGAACAAGCTATGGATGAGAAGCATCAGTCTCTTATGGAAAATTAGACTTATGATTTGGTAACCCCACCTGAAGGTAAGAGAGTATTTTATAAAAAGTGGGTGTATAGAGTTAAATAAGATGATGGAGGCAAGAAAAGGTATAAGGCCTGATTGGTGGTAAAAGGATTTGCACAAAAGAAGGGAATTGATTTCAATGAGATGTTTTACCCAATGGTAAAGATGACTTCTATTAGGATTATTCTTGGGATAGTGGTAGTAGAGGACTTACACTTAGAGCAGCTAGATGTGAAGACTGCATTCCTTCATGGTGATTTGAAGGAGGACTTTTATATGGAGTAGCCATAGGGATATGAGGTCATATGGAAGAACAAAATGGTGTGAAAATTGAAGAAGAGCTTGTATGGCTTGAAATAAGCTCTACATCAATGGTACAAAAAATTTGATAGTTTTATGATGGAATAGGGATACTTCGAGTGTCATTAAGACCATTGCATATATATCAAGAAATTTGATGATGGTGATTACATTATCCTTTGTCTGTATGTGGATGATATGTTGGTTATAGGTAAGAACATGTAGGAAATAAAGGTACTCAAAGAAAAAATTAGTAATTCCTTTGCTATGAAGGATTTGAGAATAGTAAAACAAATCCTTGGTATGATAATAACTCAGGATAGGAAGAAATGAAAGCTAAATCTATCTCAAGAAGAGTACAACAAAAAGATATTGGGGAGGTTTAGTATGCAGGATGCTAAATCGATTGGGAATATTTTGGAAGATCATTTCAAGTTATCAAAGGAGCAATGTCCCAAGACAAAGGAGGAGATAATCCAGATGTCACATGTACCATACTCATCATTTTTTTATTACTTGATGTATGCCATGGTGTGTACTAGGCCAGATATTTCCCATGTAATGGGAGTAGTAAATAGGTACATGAGTGATCTAAGTAGAGAACACTGGAGGGTATTAAAGTGGATACTTAAAAATTAAAGAGGGACCATGGGGATAATTTTAAGCTATGGTGGATTGGACACCATTTTATGTGGTTATGTAGATTCAGACATGGATGGAGATTTAGACAATATGAAGAGTACAACAAGATATCTATTTACTATAGGTGACATAGTGGTGAGTTGGATTTTATGACTACAAAAAATTATGGCTTTATTAACCATAGAAGCTGATATGTTGCTACCAAGAGGCAAGAAAATAAATTATTTGGTTACAATGATTAATTTGAGAGTTGGGGCATAAGTAGGAAGAAGTGAAGATATATAGTGATAGTCAAAGTATTATACATCTAGAAAATAATTCTGCTTTCCACTCTAGGATGAAACATATATAGTCAAGGTACCATTTAATCAAGATAGCTTTAGAGGAAGAGAAGTTAAAGCTAGAGAAGATTCATACCAGTCAAAATCCTATAGACATGATGATTAAGGTGGTCACAAGGGATAAATTAAAGCTATGTTTAGTTTTGGTTGGGCTTCACAGTTGATAGTGAAGAGTTGAGAAGCTTTCTAAGAGGAAATCAGTCTCCAAGTGGGAGATTTTGTGTTGTGGAGCTTATTTTTAAATTACAATGTATTTTTAAATACTATACATTTTAAATGTACTGTACACTCTATATGTATTCTCATCAGGGTTCAGGGCTAGGTTGGGCCCCAAATAGGGATTCGAGGGTGGTATCCCTCAAAAAGTGAGGGTTTGGGGGTGGAATCCCCAAGCAAGGGTTTGGGCATGATAACCTTTGACAAATAGGGGTTCAGGGTGGTAGCCCCCAAAAACATTTCTAGACCCCTTTTAATGGGAAATCATTTTTTGGTTGATTTTGCCCATGGTTTTGGTACCCATTATTTTTTAATACCACTTTGTTGATGTATTATGTATTGATGGATATTTCATAGGTAATATATCATGAGAACATGGGTTTGAGAAGGAAGAATAGAGTGTGTGAATTCATGTGAAAATTTAGGAGGGTTTGTTGAGTACAGTTCCAAATAATATTTGTGTATTTTAATTATGAGAAGACTAATCTGAGAGTGGTTATACTCTCGTGGCTTATAATAAAATCTGAACAAGTAATTTTAAGTGGATGTAGCCCACATTGGGTGAACCACATTAAATATAGTCTTCTTATTTTACATGTTTATTTTCTATTCTTTCTACATCTTTGTTTATGTCTATTATTTTGATTCTATGAAATTGTTATGCATTGATTTTTGTATTTATTCTTAACAATTGGTATCAGAGCTTCAGGTTGTATTTGTTGAAGTGTTGAATCATAGGAAGGATTATTAGTTCACATGGGAACTATGGCTGATGATCATAGATCAAAGGTTGAATATTTCAATAAATAGAACTTTGGTTTATGGAAGATGCAGATGGAGGATTACCTCTATCAGAAGGACCTCCATGCTCCACTAGGAGGAAAAGTAAAGAAACTAGTGAGTATGATAGATGAGTCTTGGGAGATGCTTGATAGGAAAGCACTTGGGGCCATTAGGTTATGCCTTGCATCTTTGGTCATGTTTAATATATTGCAAGAGAAGACCACAGAAGGTCTCATGAATGTATTAGGGAAGTTATATGAGAACCCCTCTACTTATAATAAAATATTTTTAATGAAAAAGTTATTTAATATGAAGATGTCTAAAAATGGTTCAGTTGCTAATTATCTGAATGAATCCAACACGGTTATGAGTATGTTGAATTCTATAAAAATAGATTTTGATGATGAAGTTAGGTATTTTATTATTTTGTGTTCCTTATCAGAGAGTTGATATAGCTGGTAATGACTGTGAGCAACTCAGTCTCTAATAATGCAAAATTGAAGTTTGAGGATGTCTTAGGAGTAATCCTTAGTGAAAAAATATGATGAAAAACATCTAGAGAGACTTCTACTTTAGGTGATGATTTGGCAGTAGAGAGTATAGGGATACAAAATTTTAGAGGAAAATTAAAGTGTGGAAAGTCAAATGGTCCTAGAAGGTCAAAATCAAGGGCCAAGATGGTATGCTGGCACTGTGGAAAGACTAGACATGCAAAGAAGGATTGTTGGTCTCTTTAGAATAAGAATAAAAATTAGGAAGACACCAAGGAGGTGAATGTGGAAATAGGTAATGGTTGTTAGAATACATTAATTCTCTCTATTGATAATATTTTTGAGTCTTGGGTTTTAGATTTAGGGGCTTCTTTTCATGCTACACCATATAGGCATTATTTTATTGATTATGTTCAAGGTGATTTTGGACATATTTATCTTGGTGATGATGAACCTTACAACATAGTAGGAAAAGGAAATGTTTAGATCAAGATGCAAAATGGGAACAC
Organism: Torreya grandis; assembly: GCA_037957365.1. Classification (NCBI taxonomy): domain Eukaryota; kingdom Viridiplantae; phylum Streptophyta; class Pinopsida; order Cupressales; family Taxaceae; genus Torreya; species Torreya grandis. The sequence goes on along the minus strand of JARHVA010000995.1, from coordinate 3,628,014 downwards.
TTGGCTACTGAAGGATGTCAAACATGTGCCTAAGTTGAGATGGAATTTGGTATCCAGTGGATAGCTAGGCAGTGAAGGTTATATGGTGACATTCATAGTAGATTCTTGGAAGGTGATTAAGGGTGCTCTTGTGGTAGCAAGAGGTAAGAAGGTTGGTACCCTATATTTATCAAGTACTTTTAATTATTTAAATTTAGTTGTTGTAGATGCAGATGCAACTTTGTGGCATAATAGGCTCGATCAAATGAGCCAAAAGGGTATGCAAATTTTGAAAGATCAGTTACATGGATTGAAGGAATTTGATTTAGATTTATATGAAGATTGTGTGTATGAAAAATATAAAAAGGTAAAATTTCTCAAGGTCGGGCCTATGAGGAAGGATAATAAGTTGGAGCTGGTTCATTCAGATGTATGGGGGCTAGCTAAGGTATCTTCTATTGGTGGGTCATCTTATTATGTCACTTTTATTGATGATGCAACTAGGAAACTTTATGTGTATGGCATTAGGAGAAAATATGAAATGTTTGATAATTTTAAAAGATGGAAAGCCTTTGTTGAGAATAAAATAGGCCTTAAGTTAAAATGTCTTAGGTCAGATAATAGTGGGGAATATTACAGTAATGCATTTTTTCATTACTATTCAAAGAATGGAATTCATAGATAGAGGATGGTTCCAAGAACTCCATAGTAGAATGGAGTGTCATAAATAATGAACATGACTATCATGGATCGTGCTAGGAGCATGAGGTTGCATGCAGGACTACCTCTTCAATTTTGGGTAGAAGTAGTAAATATCATTATATATCTGATAAATAGAGGTCTTCCATCTGCTTTAGATGGAGACATACCTTAGGAAGCTTGGTCTAGTAAGAAGGTTGATTATTTATTTATTAGAATATTTGGTTGTGAATCCTTCATTCATATTGATAAGGATGATAGGACCATGTTAGAGGCTAAGTCTAAAAAATGAACTTTTATTAGTTATGGTGAGGATGACTTTGGTTTCCAGATTTGGAGTCTTAAGAACAAAAAATTATCTAGGTCTAGGGATGTTATCTTTAATGAAAAATTCATGTATAAACAATACTTTCAAGATCAAAAAGAAGATTCTAGAAAAGCATACACAGTACTGGAGGACATTACAGATGATAAAGTATCCAAGAAACTAGTTCAAGAACCTACTCCACAAGAACCCCAAAATCCTATGGTGAGAAGGTCTTCTAGGGTAAGAAGGGAACCTAAACATTTTTTTCTATCTCTTAATTATTTATTATTCATTGACAATGGAGAGCTAGAGTGCTTTGAAGAAGCAATGCAAGTAGATGTCAGGAAGAAGTGTGAGGAAGCTATGGATGAGGAGCATCAGTCTTTCATGGAAAATCAAAATTGGGATATGATAACCCCACCTGAAGGTAAGAGAGTATTATAGAACAAGTGGGTGTATAGAGTTAAAGAAGATGATGGAGACAAGAAAAGGTACAAGGCCTGGTTGGTGGTAAAGGGATTTGCACAAAAGAATGGAATTGATTTCAAAAATATTTTTTCCCCAATGGTAAAGATGACTTATATTAGGACTATTCTTTGGATAGTGGCACTAGAAGACTTGCACTTAGAGTAGGTAGATGTGAAGACTGCATTCCTTCATGGTGATTTGAAGGAGGACTTGTATATGGAGCAACCACAAGGAAATGAGGTCATAGGGAAGAATAACATGGGGTGTAAATTAAAGAAGAGTTTGTATGGATTGAAATAAACTCCATGTCAATGGTACATGAAATTTGATAGTTTTATGATGGAATAGGGATACTCCAAGTGTCATTCAGACCACTACATATTTATCAAGAAATTTTATGATGGTGATTACATTATCCTTTGTCTATATGTGGATGATATGTTGGTTATAGGTAAAAACATGCAGGAAATAAAGGTACTCAAAGAAAAACTTAGTAATTCCTTTGCTATGAAGGATTTGAGAGCAACAAAAAAAATCCTTGGTATGAGAATAACTTGGAATAAGAAGGAATGAAAGTTGAATTTATCCCAGGAAGAGTACATCAAAAAGGTCTTGGAGAGGTTTAGTATGCATGATGCTAAACTGGTTGGGACTCTTTTAGCAGGTCATTTCAAGTTATAAAAGGAGTAGTGTCCCAAGATAGAGGAAGAGAGAATCCAAATGTCACATGTACCATACTCAGTAGCTATTGGCACCTTGATGTATGCCATGGTGTGCACTAGGCTAGATATTGCCCATGTAGTGGGAGCAATAAGCAAGTACATGAGTGATCTAGGTAGAGGACACTGGAAGGTAGTAAAGTGGATCCTTAAGTATTTAAGAGGGACCATGGGGACAATTTTAAGCTATGGTGGATTGGACACCACTTTTCATGGTTATGTAGATTCAGACATGGATGGAGATTTAGATAATAAGAGGAGTACAATAGGATATTTATTTACTATAGGTAACATAATAGTGAGATGGATTTCACAACTAAATAAACTTATGGCTTTGTCAACCATAGAGGTTGAGTATGTTACTGCCAGAGAGGCAAGCAAAAAATGATTTGGTTACATCAATTACCTGAAGAGATAGGTCATAAACAGGAGGAAGGGAATCTATATAGTGATAGTCAAAGTAATATACATCTAGAAAATAACTTCACTTTCTACTCTAGGATGAAGCATATACAATTAAGGTATCATTTCATTAGGATTACTTTAGAAGAAGAGAAGTTGAAGCTAGAGAAGATTCATACTAGTCAGAATCCTATAGACGTGATGACCAAGGTGGTCATATGGGAGAAATTGAAGCTATGTTTAATTTTGGTTGAGTTTCATAGTTGATAGTGAAGAGTTGAGAAGCCTGCTCAGAGTAAATTAGTCTCTAAGTGGGAGATTGTTGTGTTGTGGAGCCTATTTCAAAATTACAATGTTTTTTCAAATATTGTACATTTTAAATGTACTTTACACTCTATATGTATTCTCATCAAGGTTCAAGATTGGGCTGGGCCCAAAAAAGTGGGGCTTTAGGGGTAGTAGCCCCCAAGCGAGGGTTTGGAGGTGACAACCCTTGATAAATGAGGGTTTGGGGCGGTAACCCCCAAATTTTTTTATGGACCCCTTTTAATGGGAAACCATTTTTGGGTTGATTTTGCTCATGGTTTTGGTACCTATTCTTTTGTAATACCACTTTGTTGATGCATTATATATTGATGGATATTTCATAGGTAATACATCACTCGAATAGGAGTTTGAGAAGGAAGAATAGAGTGTGTGAATTTAGAAGGGTTAGTTGAGTGCAACTATAAAAAATATTTATGCATTGTAATTGTGAAAAGGCTAATCTAAGAGTGGTTTGTACTCTCGTGGCTTGTAATAAAATTTGAGAAAGTGTTTCTTGATGGATGTAGCCCACATTGGGTGAACCACATTGAATCTGGTCTTCTTATTTTGCATGTTTATTTTTTTTTTCTTTCTGCATCTCTATTTATATCTATTATTGTGATTTTGTGAAATTATTCTTTATTGATTTCTGTATTTATTCCTAATAGACTAAACAATAAGACCAATATCAATACATTCGACCTTTAAGCTATATGTTAACTTCCTAGGTTAAATAAATAATTTTAGACTTTAGCAAAGATTCCTAAAACACAATGGTGTCTGTTTAATTGTTAAACAATGGAATTATCTATAACACTTTACATACCATTATGTTTATTGACTAAGCACTAAGGATTTATAGTAGTCATAAGTCGATAACATCAATCTCATTTTACTATGCCAACTAAAGTCATTCATTAATGACTAATAAAGAACTTATAACTCAATTTATAACTCATTAATATTTATTACAAGTTTATTCAACTATTATAAATGATAATATTAACCTTATAAACATAAGTAGTCACTTAACAAACTGACTCAGCTAAGTAATAGAATACATCTATTACTACAATAAAGAATCCAAATAAAGCATTGTTTGTACACACACTTAGTTATAACCAAAACAACGGTAAGTCATATTAAAACATGAACAAATCTACCCAATAATGACATTATAGTTATTAATACAGTACACAACTATATTAGTGAAATCATACAATCAAACAACATGATCATATGACAACAACAAGATCATATTAGATACACATAACAATAAATCAAAACATACCACAACTATCTATCTCAAACAATTATCACAAAACATGTTATTTTATTGTGGTGCATGAGTGGGTTTCTAGTTTTATCTCTATCATCCCCCAATGCCTCCATATACACCATCCTATTTTATGATGTCCTCCCTCCATCACACTCTGATGGATGGGTCTGTCCTACAGCCACCTCACAACAATGAAGGTAGTTAGCTCGAAACATAATGAAATCTATAAAATATTGTTGTATAAACTAATAAACATGATCATAATGTATAGAAAATAAAAGTGCAACTATCTCATAACAAATCAATCATGTAAATTAATCAACATATAAATGTTCCATAATCAACATATGACATTAAGTTTAATTAAACAATAGTTAATTAACTAACAACCATAATAATCCATGGATCAAACAGGTTATTCAACTCATAGAGAAATCAGGTTGTGACATGAAGTGAATTCATCATTGTAAATAAATGATTAATATGTAATTACTCATTGCAGACATCCAATTCCTAACACCATATATGTTGAAATTATCAATCTTACTCGAAGTGCAATCAAATGTATAATTTAGGCCAAAATCACTTAAACATGCTAAATGGTTCAAACTTGTCATATACAAGTGCCAATTTAGGCTAATGTGTCCCTAAATAGGGAAATGCATTTTATGTGATTCCTAACTTTTCTTAAATCATTTTGAGTCAAAATGATGATTTTGTATTTTAGTGCTCTCGATCACTCTTTTCTTCTAGTTCATTATTACATGTCATGTACCTTTGTTATTTTATGTCGGCAATATCCTAAATGGGATCATGGTTTGTACACATATAACTTCGCCTTCCAATTCTTTCTCTGTCAAATTATGATCCAATAATATGAATTTCTAACCAGTTTTATTAATTATGCACCAATTTCCAAATAATTACACTAAAATTGATTAATCTTACTTAAGTAAATTAACTCAAATTAAGAGATTAAGTAAGAATTCCATGGAGTAAATTGAATATTTATTTATTGGAAATTGATTTTAAATATCTATATCACCTAGTGATGTGATCTATGGCAAGGCATCCATAAGCCATAAATGCAATAAATATCAAGTTTATGGGCATCCATGCCTCATTGATGCCCCTTCCTCCCAAATATTTATGATGATATTTATAGATTTATTATGCAATATTAGATTAATTCATGGCCACACATCTCAATCTTAGATGGACAATCATGGTTGATCCTAACCCATTTGAAAAATATATAAATAGGAGGACATAGAACATTATTTTTAAGCTAAATTATTGTAAACTTATAATGTATAATTATCTCCATAATCTTTCTTTATGTTGATCATTGTGTTTTATTTTCAATCTTCATTTGATAGGCATAGATTAGATTTATTATCTTGAGCCTAGGTTATGCATAGTGGTCTTGAGATGATGGAAAAGATTGGCATACATTGTTGACAAAGACAAGAACACTAGATCGAGGGGGAAAACATGCTTGGATCCACTCTTGGATGGTGGAATCACATGGGAGGGTAAAGTCATTTGATTTCTTTCATTTATCCTTCATTATCATTTGCGAACCCATTGGAATAGGTTGGCTTAGTTTGTTAAGTTCTTTATGCATTTTTCATGGATTTCTTGATTAATGTTTGAACTAATCCACTTTATAATCTAACACTACATTTTGGCATGCTTGGTGGGACCATGATGTCCATTCAAGCAAGGAAGACACTATGGAAATTTTATATTTTCATTTTAGTCATTAAAAAGTCCTTAAAAATAATTTTTATGATTTTTTTTTTGATGTTTTTAATGTTTTTTGTGCACATATAGGTTACATATTGATCGATGATGGTTCTATATGACTGCAATTGATTACGGCTAATCATGGTTTATTGGGTTATAGGGGAAAATCCAGCTAAATTTTTTCATTTTGAGCTTTTATTCAAGTTTTTTTCTAATGATTTGGGTTTTATAAGTCTCTAGTCTTAACATAATTTTGATCTAAAAGCTTAACTTATGAAGATTTTATCCTAATAGTGTTTTTTCCAAGCATTTTCCATGCCTTTAGTTCACAAGTGATCATCAGTGGTTGTTTTTGACTGAACATAGTTGGTTATTGATCGACGATGGTCTTTTAGGAATCAACACTAATCAACAAAGACCAACATCGATCACTATGTTTTTAAAAAAAACATAGACCTGAGAACAATAAAACCAAAGTTACTTTAAAAAAAAGTAAAAGTGCTTCAAAGCTAAATAAATCTCTCTAATTTTTTATGCAGGACCCATGTGAAAAGTAATAAATTTGAGCTTAATTAAGTCTATTTAAACTCCTTTTGGTGTTTAAAAATGACTAGGAAATTTCCTTTCATGCTTAAGAAGAAAATTTCATCTTTATGTTGAATGTTTTGTGATTGTTTTTCAAAATTTTATGCAAATTAAGGCTAAGGGGCCAAAGAACATCACCAAACACTTCAATTCAGTGCTTAAAACCAAACTCACTTCAAATTTTTGTTTTGTATAAGTCATCTATCACTTGTTTTGTTAAAATTTTTTGAGTAAAAAATAATTTATGCGTATATGCTCTCCTCCCATCCCCTATAGGGAACTCGGGTGATGAAAATCACCATTTTCATTAAAAATTATGCCTTTGTCCAAGGCATACAAAGTAAGTTGTCTAGGCTCTCCCAAAAACTTGCATGGTTTGGGTGATCTAAAAACAACCTATAAAACCTTTTTACTTATATTTTATTTCATTTAATTTGGATTGTGATGGGGACTTCATTACCTCCCACGAGTTCTATAGAGAATATTTGACCTAAGGCTTCATCTCCCAGCATCATCTTTAACCCCGCTCTATGGGGGTATATAAATTGGGATCACCCCATTGGGATGGTGGTTTGAGCGGTTAAACTATATATATTAGTGACAAGCTATCCTGGAACATATGATCATTCAAGACATCATAATAAAATAATAAAGTGATGTATGTAGTGATTGTGAAAAATATAATAACTTTTCATAACAATCCATTTGATGCAGATCCAATTGATGTGCTACTTCTCTTGTGTGAAAACATGAAAGTTTGTACACATGGGATAAATCTAGATGGTTAAAAATTGTAGAGTTTTAGACAAACCCCACTTACCACAAAAATATTGTTGATGCAAGGTTCACCCCAAGGTCCATGTCATCGTATTGTTACTTGAGAGAAGGGGTTAGGATGTAAAATAACCTACCATATAATGCTCTTTTATTTTGGATGAACACTTAATTTCTTCTTAAGTGCACGTATAAAGATGGACTTCAACAATATCATACAACCTTGTTAGTTTTAGGGATTTAAGATGATTAATTAGTTATATTGGTCTATTTTAGTCTTTTTAGATTACTTGGTCTTGAATGGAGTCAAAACTTGCTTGTAAATAAACATCATAAACCAAACACATTATTGTCAATTTCTTGAATAAGGAGGTGTTACATTGTCTAAATGAAAATTAATATTTTCCTTGTTCAAATTTGTCATCTTAAACATTGTGTCATATCATCTAACTGTGATCTAGGAATTTGACTCAAGAGAGGATGGTTAGTATGGTGTTAGTTTCAAAATGAAAATAAAATGAAATAAACACACTAATAGCATAACATCTCTAGGCCTAGACGCTAGGGAGAGATTGGTTAACAAAAGTAAATGATAAACACAACTAAAATAAAGAAATGAAAACACAAGAATTCTTTCACTTTCCTTGGATGCTATAAATACCTTTTCAATAATGTCTTGCTTGGCTTGTGCTCATGAAGTCCTTGGCAATGGAAGCTTGGTTACCTCCATCTCTCCTTGGCACCTTTGGTTTATGGCTTGGCTTGGCATCAATTTGACATGGTAAGACTAGTTTCTTGAAGATTTTGGAACTAATTTTACATTATAATTTTGCACTAAAATATCTTAGAAATGATGTTGTGAGGCCTCCTATTTATAGGTTTTTGATAATGTCTATAATCAACCTAAACCATCCATCTCAAGATTAAGATGTGTGTTTTAGGATTAATTTAATTTTTGGAATTAAGTTTGTAATTATTATCATCATAAAATTGGAAGAAGGGGAAATTAAGAGACATGGAGGCCATCATGGAAGGCATTGATGAGACATGGGAGGCATGAATCTTGATATTTGTGGCATTTATGGCCTAGAGATGTCTTCCCAAGAAATGAGGTCACTAGATGATGCAGATATTCAATATTCATTTGCAAAAATAAGTATTCAACAAGTTTCCATGGAATTATTGATTAGGCCTTGATTTAATTAATTAGCTCTTAAGCATGTTTAATTACTTTGTGCATAAATTATTCAAATTGATCAAAATGTTTTGTTATTGGTCCAAAATTTGAATGGATTAGAATTCGAAGGTAATGTCAAATGTGTTGGAACTATATTTCTATTTAATATGTTTCCAATAATAAATAACAAAGGCATAATTCTTGTACAAATATTTGATAGAGAAGAGCAATCCAGAGCACCTAGGTGCAAAATTGGCATTTTGACTTAGAATAGACTGATCAAAGTTAGCTAGCCCATAAATTTCATTGCCCCATTTAGGGATACCCTAGCCAAAATAGGCACTTGAATATGTCATTTTCACATCATTTATCATGTTTTAATATTTTTAGGCCAAATTGTGTATTCTAGGTGAAAATTGGCCAAAAGCTTGGTTAGAGGTTATTGGTGGCTAGTTTTAGGTGTCTATAGTTTGCCCCTATTTGGGAATATCTTTCAAGCTATAGGAAAAGAAATGTCTTCTCAAAGAATGAGAAATGGCCTGTATGCCAAAAAGAAGATGATGGTTTAAGAACAAAGCTCCAAAAGGTTTTGGGAAGCCTATGATGATGCCCCTCGAGGGAGTGGCCATCACATTTGTTGATAGATGGTCCCTCAAAAATAAATAAGAAGAAAGGTGGAATTAACTTGTGGTTAAGATTAATCCAAACAAGAAAATGCTTGCATGCATTGATTTAAAAAGATTGCTAATTTTCCCAAAGGTGGTTATAATCAGGTATAAAAGTCAACAATAATTTGCCCATAGGTGGTTATAATCATTAAGAGGACCTAGATTGGGTAAAGATGATTATACCCTAGTTAGGGTTGATTAGAAAGCATAACTCAAGGATATAACCTGGAATATAGATTAAAGATGAGCGGATGCAAAGTGATGAAAGAGATGGATGGAGGAATAATATTGATCAATAAAAATGATTAAGTTGTACCTACCAATGAGGAGTGCTCATCTTGATTAACAATGATACAACTAGAATGGTCAAATGAGTTATATTGATCAAGTTTGGGATGGAAGGATTTACCAAGGTGTCAAGGAGAAACTTCTGTAGCTCCATTGATTTTAGACTCTCGTGAAGCTAATTTTTGTTGTAGCATGTGATGGTAGGCTTCATGATAGAATACCATGAAGACTTGGCCAAAATATGCATAAAGATTGACTCCCAATCTAATAAACACTTGAAAACAATGCACCAATGATAAAAAATATGATGACAATGTTGACATATGAATATGGATAGACTCAATAATAATATGTGTAAGGAATCACGTAATGCATACATATAGATTGAGTCGAGGTAATAGTAGTGAGAGCAAAAAAATAGGCAAGAAAATAAATAAATAAATACCCTAAAATAAACAAAAAAATAAAAATCCTAAAAGCAAAAGAAAGCATCCTAACAATGACAATGCCCCAGTAAGGCAGATTGAGGATAACTAACTAGGTTTAGACAGGACAAATATTTTTGGATTTTTGAAATGTTATGAATGTTTTTGGAATTTTAAGGTATCTTAAATTATTAGAGAATGATAAGATACCTACTCAAAAAATAGTGAGAGTTTTTGGATTATGTTTCTCACAAAATGGTGAGAATGTATGGCTTAGGTTACTCTTAAAATGGTGAGAGTGTGGCTTAGGTTTCTCACAAAATGGTGAGAGCGTATGGCTTAGATTACTCTCAAAATAGTAAGAGTGTGGCTTAGGTTGCTCACAAAATCTTGAAATCATGGATTAGGTTGCTCAAAAAATGGTGAGAACATGGCTTAGGTTGCTCAAAAAATGGTGAGAGCATGGCTTACATTGCTCATAAAATGGTGAGAGTGTGGCTTAGGTTGCTCACAAAATGGTGAGAGCATATGGAAAGGGGGAATGAGGTGACCTCAACATAAATTGAGCATAACCCACATAGTCCTAAAATGACCTCAAGTCATAGTAATTACACCCACACAAAAGGTGGGGAAAAACCAACAAGGTCCCAACAAGTTCTCAAATCTAGCAATTGCCAAGTCAAATGAAAACATTAATGGCAAGGTGATGCGACAATGCATGATAAACAAGTGTTTCCCCTAGTTTTCCCATAAGTGGTTATAAATAAGATACAATATCATAGGTTAATGATAATAATTTTCCCATAGGTAGTTATAATTAGTATCAAGACTGGTGAAACATTGATTTGCCCATAGGCAGTTATAATCAAGCTCACATAAACAAATGTGGATATAGGATGAAAGGTATCTTGCCAGATCAACTGTAACACTACTTTCATAGAATATCATTATAAAAATGGATTGGATTGATTGTTGAAATTTTATTGGAATCCCCTCATAAAAGGTGCAAGAAGAACCAAAGTAACCAAGATCGAAATAGGATTGGATAGGATGACTAAAAATATGCTTTGGTCTAGATAGGAATGGAATGATATGATGGTTTGGTCTTCCTTAGGATAAAAAATGGTAATAGGGTTTCCCCCAAGTTATGGGGTGAATGGAAAGATCTATGATAATGGAAAATGGATATGTAACAATGGCAATGGCATGGTAATGAAATGGTATGGTACATGTTTTTGGCATGGGTGTGGTTTTTGATTTTTTCATTTTTATTGATGGGGAGATGCACATCCTAATCAATAAATGTTACAAAAAAAAAAATCAATCATGTTAATTACTATCCCACACCTCATTTGAATATCTACTCTATAAAAAATGGCTCATAGATTTGGATTCTGAGAATGCTTTTGTGATTTTTGTTGGTCATTGATTATGATTCCTTTAAACATCAAGACAAGGTATCTTTCTAGCCTCTAAAAAGGAAAATGTAACCATAAATGGTAAACAAATACAAATAATGGATGGTAGGTTTTATTGTGAAATGGAATGGTAGATGATAATGGAATGTGTAATGGTGGGGAAACAAATGAATATCAAGACTTTTAGTCACACGTAGTGTTTTTGATGTCGAATTCAACATATTCTTGGTTGTGGAGGGGATAAAGACTTGTTCTCTTGATAGGACCACCAATTTTTTATATTGTTTGATATTTATAGTAGCTACCATATGATTAGGTTATATATGGGAAGATATCTTGATTTGATCTTTGATTTTGTCTTCATTAAGAAGTGAAGAACTTTTGTGCTTAGATGTTGGTGACTCAAAGAGATTTTCACCAATGAAGTTATCTTAATTGTTCCATAGCACCTCTGAGAAGGTTTCACTAATGAACATTGGATTTTGCCTTTGATTTTATTCTAGCACTTTTGAAAAAGTTTCACAAAAAGATGTTGAGTTTTGAATTTGATTTGGATTATCCTGTAGCACCTCCAAAAAGGTTTCACTATAAGAGTGTTCTTCTACTACATGAATGTGGTCTTGGCCTCCTTGATCTTCTTTAATTTCTATGTCACTATGGATGCAATTCAACAAAGTGTGATTCTATCAATCCCAATAAACACTTATGGGAGATGGAATGCCAATGATATGGCTATTTTGGTTGATGGTAATGGCTTGTGGAATGGTAATGGAATGGGGAGAGGTTGTATAATCTTTGCAAAAGATACTAGGATAAATTTTGTCAAAGCTAAAGTAATTATCCTTAAATTTTTTATAAGGATCACAAATATATTCAAAATTATTTATAAGGCATGCATAACCAATGTTGTAATAATCATGAACATATTCTTCTTCTAAATCTAATTCTAACTCAAGGGGATTTGAATCTGATGTTGATTCTAGTTCTGATGCTAAATCTAATGTTGGTTCAAGAATAGAACTTGACTCTAACTCTTATTCTTCATCTGACAAGTACTCTATTATAATGATGTATGTCTTATTGAATTCTTGGTTTTGGATAAGTAACAACTTGTAATGGCATGATGGGCTCCACTAAGACTAGTTTATCAAAGTGAGACTTATCTAGGATGGGAAAAAGGTTAAGATACAACTCCTTAGAGACTTTATTGTCAATAGGAGGCTCTTGAAAAATAGGCACATGGTTGAGTTAATGATTTTCCCAAAGATAGTTATAATAATTAAGAAGTGACTTGACAAATATTGGCTCATCAAAGTGAGACTCCTCGATAATTTTTATAGGATCAATAGGTGATTCATCATAGTTTGACTTATAACAAATAGTTGGTTCAATAAAAACATCGTGGATTGGTTGGTTCTCTTGGCCTTGGTTTTTAATGAGTTGGAAAATACCAGTTTTGAACATAGCTTGGTCTTTAAAGGATTAGATGGGTTGACATTTAGATGGGAATGGTACTAGATGAGGAATGAATTCTGATTGGATAATGCTAGGGCTTTGGGGAACATGATTGCTTACATGAGCCAAAAGACAAAGTCTTGAGATGGTAACGATAGGTTGTTGTGGGACTTGATTGCTCACACAAGCCAAAGGAATAGGTCATGGAATGATGAAGGGGAATTGTGGAGCTTGATTTCTCACACAAACCAAAGGAAGAGGTCTTGGTATAGAAATGGGTGGGCATTATGGAACTTGGTTTCTCGTATAAGGAAAAGAACTAGGTCTAGAAGTGGTAATGGTATTCCTTAGATATTGTGGAGCTTGATGGCTCATATAATCCAAACGAGGGTTAGGGGTATCCAATGACCAGATAAGAAAAGAACATTGTGAAACTTGATTAATTTCATAATAAAAAACATCCAAGTCTTCCTCATAAACCATATCATCCCAGTCATGAGTTGGCTCATAAGCTGGTTCTTAACTTTTTTTGCATACTAATAATTGTAAAGAAGGTATGGATTTGTATCCCAAATAACATTATCTATTGTTGGATCTTCAAAGTCCTCTTCATACCAATCAAGGTCTTGAGTTGGATCATAAGTTGTTTCATGACTTTGTTCCCATGAATGATTAATATGAGGCAGATAGAAATATATCTCACAAACCATATTAACATCATTGGGGTCTTGACAAAATCTATAAAAGTCATTTTATGTGGCCATTCTATTATAAGTTAGATTGTAAGTGACTCTACTATAAGTGTAATGAGACATATCCACATAAATTATGAAATATCTAAAAATAAAAAGACTTAGAGTTCTATAAACTTTGAAAAACTATGTCCAAAGGATAAATGGTTCAAACTTGGTCTAACTTGGTCAAAAGGGGTGGAGCTGTATCTCCAAAATGATTTGTCCTAAGACTTGGCATAAAATAGCCTAACATCAAATATCTAATGTCAAATGTCATACACATAAAAGGTCAAGCATCTGAATAAAAACTAACATGTCAAAGTTCTAGGTCAAAGTGTTCCAAACAAAGTCTAAACTAGGAAAGGGAAAACTTGAGTTGCTAGATATTTTGTCTAAACATAGAGTCAAAATCTAGGCTCAAAAAAATAGGCATGTGCTAAGACTTTTGGCCAAATGGCATCAAAATCTAGACTTGAAACAAAGGCTGATGTGATTTGATATAATCTAACAAGTTTGGAAATAGCTTTGACATAGACCTGACACACAAAATCAAACATAAACATGATCATTTGGCATAATGCATAAGACAAAAGGCTCTTTGAATAAATACTATGTTTTCTCAAATAAAGGCACACACAATGATGAGGATGGGCATTTAAACAAACAAACCATCAATAGTTTTCAAATTTAGTTAATCGATTAACTAAAGTTATGCAACCTAAAAGAGAAAGATCTATGTATCAACCCCACGAATTGAGGCCTAAACAGAAATCAATCAATGTTTAGATCCAAAATTAACAAGGCTAATTGAAAACTCAATGTTGGAAACTAGGATTTGACTAAACAAGCTAGACAAGATTGGACAACATGACAACACAAGATAAAGGCCCAAATGGTATACATAAAATGGTTTGAAACAAATGGTTTTTGATACAAGGTAAACTAGTCTTGAAATAAATTGAGCAGCCTAACAACATAAGCATACTTGAACAATGTGGTCAATGTTATGCTTTAAAGACTTAAAAGGCTCAAAATGTTTTGGCATGATTTGGGTAGCATAACACTATGCTTCACAACTCAAATGCATTGTTTTGACATGGCTTATGAACAAATAAACAATTTTTAGCCTCAAAACATACCAAGCAAAAATAACCAAAATACACTAAGTATAATCATCCAAAATTGTAGGAAGGGTATGGAAAAGTGGGGTATACTAAACTAGCAAGGTTTTGATCATTCTAGGGTAATAAATTGCATAATGAATTTCATGTCAAATGATGTAAAGACAAGCACAAAAATTGGGTGACCATGGTATTGGCTAGTTGTAAAAAGGTCTAGTCCTTTTTACAACCACTACATCCTACTATTTGCTTAGTGTATCATGATGTCCAAATGTAGATATGTCTCATATACAACTCTGAAGGAGCCAAATGAAGTCAATGTAGGGAGATGAAACCCTGGGTCAAACGTTGTAGGAGGTGATGAAGTCCCCCTCATAAGACAAGATGCATAAATAAATAAAACATGAAAGTAGAAAGACTTTAGGGTCATTTTCAAGATCACCCAAACTTTGATGAGTTTTTGGGGAGTGCTTTAGATGACTTTATTTCTAAGCCTTGGACTAGGTTACTTGCAATAGGAATGACACTTTTGATTCCAAGGGTTACCTATAGGGGATAAATGGAAGATCATACATGCAACATTCCTCTTTTTTCCAACCAAAATTTGATTAAACAACTATTGAAAACAATAAGTTGAAAAGTTTGCTCAATTTTAAACCCAAAATGAAAGATTTGGTGGTGTTTATTTGACCCCTTAGTCTTAGTTTCAAATTTTGAAAAACATTCACCAAAAACACCTAAATTATTTGTTAAACACCAAAACAAGGTTCCTAATTGATTTTTAAGCATGCAAAGGTGATTTAAACATATTTAAAAAAAATATCAAGCTTGGTCCTACATCAAAATTGTTAGCATGCCCTTTAGCTTTGAAGCTCTTTTGAGTTTGAAATAATGAACTTTAAAAAGTATCTCTCAGATCTATGTTTTTGGAAAAACACAGTGACTAACATCGATTATTACCATTGATGTCAGTTACTTTGGCTAACCAAGATCTAATCGATGTCAATTTTGCTAACTGACATCAATTAAGTCAGGTAATTGAGTCAAAATTACCTGTCAATGTCAGTTACTGTGTATAATTGTGGCAAACAAAAATGACAAAATAAAGTTAGAAAATCAATTTGCAAGATCTTTAAGGGTCTAAATAAATATTTTAGATTTGAAAAAGGATCTCCTTCAGGTGTGATATGTGTCTAGTCCCATTGGGCATGCCATTATGTGCTCTAGGAATTTGACTCAAGAGAGGATGGTTAGTATGGTGTTAGTTCCAAAATGAAAACAAAATGAAATAAACACACAAATAACATAACATTTCTAGGCCTAGAAACTAGGGAGAGCTTAGTTAACAAAAGCAAATGATAAACACAACTAAAAAACAAGGAATGAAAACACAAGAATTCTTTCACCTTCCTTTGATGCTCCAAATAAATTTATAGTAGTGGCTTGCTTAGCTTGTGCTCATGAAGTCCTTGGCAATGGAAGCTTGGTTATCTCCATCTCTCCTTGGCACCTTTGGCTTGTGGCTTGGCTTGGCATCAATTTGACATGGTAAAACTATTTTTTTGAATCTTTTGGAACCAATTTGACATTATAAATTTGTACTGAAATAGCTTAGAAATGATGTTATGAGACCTCCTATTTATAGATTTTTGAGAATGTCTAAAATCAACCTGAACCATCCATCTCAAGATTGAGATGTGTGGTTGATGATTAATTCAATTTTTTGAATTAATTTTGTAATTATCCTCATCATGACATTGTAAGAAGGGGAAATTAAGAGGCATGGAGGGCATCATGAAAGGCATTAGTGAGGCATGGAAGGCATGAATCTTGATATTTATGGCATTTATGGCCTAGAAATGTCTTCCCAAGAAATGAGGTCACTTGATGATACAAATATTTAATATTCATTTTCAAAAATAAGTATTCAACAAGTTTCCATGGAATTCTTGATTAGGCCTTGAGTTTGGTTAATTAGCTCTTAAGTATGTTTAAGCACTTTGTGCATAAATTACTAAATTGATCAGAATGTCTTATTATTGGTCCAAAGTTTGACTGAATTATAATTATAAGGTGATTTCATATGTGTTAGAACCATTTTCCTATTTAGGATGTTTCCAATAACAAATAACAAAGGCACAAGTCTTGTGTAAAAGATTTGATAGGGAAGAGCAATTCAGAGCACCTAGGTGCAAAATTAACATTTTGACTTAGAATGGACTAATCAAAGTTAGCTAGCCCATAAATTTCATTACCCCATTTAGGGATACCCTAGCCAAAATTGGCACTTGAATATGTTAGTTTCACATCATTTAGCATGTTTTAGTGTTTTTAGGCCAAATTGTGTATTCTAGGTGGAAATTGGCCAAAAGCTTGGTTGGATGTTATCAATGGCAAATTTTAGGTGTCGACACTAATTAGTGAAAGTATGATACCTATTTTATTTTAAACCAATTCCAAAATTATCTTTAAGTCCTTAATTGATAGTTCAAAACAATAAATTTCACCTTTCTAAGTTCATAAGGTTGGTATGTTAATTGGGTTCACCATGTAGACTTGACTTGAGGGAACTTGGGTTCAATTTCCCATTTGGATTGAAGTTTGTTTATAGACTCTTGATTTATCTCACCATTTTGAACTTGGGTCATCAAGTGTATCAATCACACTCAAAGTTCTAAAACAAAAATTATATGACCATTCCTATTACCACGTGGGAGAGTTGTGCTACCCATTTGGTTCTAGTTTTATACTTAGGAATTCTTGCATGTTTCCACATCATGAGTTTCTTGGTTTACATTGTATCCTTCCTAATTTGAAGGGATTTCTTCTAGTTTCCTAGTAACAACTCTTTGAATTTTAACTAGTTTTTATGGTATTGATGTATCTCTAAATATAGGCTTTGGTGTACTAGTTTACACTTTAGATTTTTGAGTTATCATACCCTCTTCCAATTCATATGATTTTAACTTTACCCAAGGTTGAGTAAATTTATGAACATAATTCTTCTAATTATGTGAAGTACTATGCCACTCTCCATATTATATTCTCTTTGGTTACCTAGTCACCTTGTTTAGAAAGGAATCAAGATACATACCTTATTCAAATATTTGCAAAACATTTCCAAATCTAGTCAAATGTATAAAACAACCTTATTATACATGACACTAAGGTACACTTGTAATGGGGTCTATTATGGCCTTATTTTTGAGGTAGAGAATTTTTATAGTGGACATGAACACTCTATCTTATTTGAGTATGTTTCCCTTTTTGAGCCTATTTTTTGAAAACCAATCAGATCCATGCTAATTTTTGTGCATCATCTTCATCTTGCCCCTTAAATTTACGTACCACACTTTAAGGTTACTATTTTGGGATATCCTCATTTGATTTGCACACCATGCTATAAGGTTACCATTCTAGTTTATCCCCCTTTGGCTTGTGTGAGCAATCAAGATCCACAACATGCAAAGATTACCATTTTAGGCTATTCTCCTTTAGCTTGTGTGAGCAATTAGTCTCTGTAATGCATGAAGGTTACCATTTTAGGACCTCCTCCTTTGGTTTTTGAATAACCTCAATTTTATGAACCTAATTTTGTTGATCCCTTATTCAAGAGTCTTATTTTTAGAGAACCCATTATTGAACCACAAACCATTATTCTTGCTAAACCAATTGTTGCGCACTTTAGAAATTTTGTGCTGATATTTGAGACAAAACAAGAACCATTACCACTTCAAGAGCCATCTTATGAAGACCATAATGTGTTTAAGATATTTTGAAACTAATTTTGAACCAAAACCTTGATGTTATTATAGAAACACCCATTTCTGATGAGTAAAATTGTGATAAATCACCTATTCATATTTTACCTATTTTTAAAGAGCCTCATCTCCTTGACAAGATAGTCTCAGCATAATTATCTCTTGATATTTTTCCACTCATAGAGGAGTCTCCTTTTGATAGACAAGATTTTGTTGAGTCATCCCTCGAGTGGTTCCCTCTCTTTGAGGGGATTCACTTAGATGAGCTAGTTTATGTTGAACCCTTCCTAGATGAATCAATTTTTATAAATCTCATTATGCCATCACATGCCATTATTTGTCTAACATTAAGCATTCAATATAAAATTATAGAAATAGCCACATCAGATGAAGAAACAACATTAGAGTCAAGTTTTATTTATGAATTGACATCATATTTAACATCAAAAGCAAAATCACCATCAGAACTAACATTAGATTTAGAGTCCCTTGACTCAGACTCAAATTTATAAATAGAGTAGAGTCATGGTTGTTACAATATTGGTTACAATTGCTCTGTAGATCAATTTGAATATATATGTGATCCTTCTATGGGTTTTAAGGATGATTTCTTCAACATCAACATAGGTTATCCTAGTATCTTCTATGAGGATTGTGATGCCTTTCATCATTCCATTACCCCCACCCAACATAACCATTATATTGACATTCCACCTCTCAAAAACATCAATTGGGACTGAAATCATACTTTTTTGAATTGTATCCATGGTGACATACCATTTATAGAATATTAGGGGGGCCAAGACCACATTTATTTAGTATAACACTCTCTTAGTGAAACCTTTTCAAAGGTGTTAGGGGATGATCAAAGTCTGAACTCAACATATTTTAGTGAAACCTTTTTGAAGGTGTTAGAATACAATCAAATTCAAATGTTAATATCTCTTCATGAATCCTTCTCAGAGGCACTATGTGATAATCATGACAAATTCATTGGTGAAAACCTCATTGAGGCACTAACAACTAAAAAAAAAGTTCTTCACTACTTGATGAAGATGTTATCAAATAAAAAATCATTATAGCTTCCAATCTACATCATAATCAGATGGTAGCTACTCTCAAGATCAAACAATAGTAAAATCTGGTGGTCTTATTGAGAGCATCTTTAGAGGTCTTTGGCCCTACCATAACTAAAATTATGTTGAATCCAGAATAAACAACATTATGTGTGACTAAAAGTCTTGATCTTCATTTGTTTTATATTCATTATACATTCCATTATCATCCATCTATTCATTACCCATTTATATCATTTATCCTAACATTATCTACAATCACTAGAAGCACTTTCCTATGTAGAGGCTACAAATATGTCGTATCTTGATGTTTGAAGGAAGTATAATCAATGACCAATGAAGATCATGAACACATTACTGATATCTATATCTATAACATGTTCTTAATAGAGTAGCTCTTTCAATGAGGTATTGGATAGTAATTTTATGACTGATCATTTTTATTGTCTCATATCTTAACTAATATGTGCATCTCCATGTCACCAAGAGAAGCATAACCATTTTTCATTTTTCCATTTATCATTACCATGCCTTATCTCTTTGGGGAAACCCTATTGACTATTTTATTTAAGGCATATGATACCATGTGTTCCATTTACCACACTATTTGCACTACATTGACTTGAGGTCCTTCAGGACTATGTAGGCAGTGCTCAATTTCTATTGAGGTCAACTCGATCACCTTCTCTATGCTCTCACCATTTTTTGAGTAATTGTTAAGTTTAAATTCTCTCCTCATTTTATGAGTAACCTAAGCCATGCTCTATTTTTTTTGTAAGCACACTAATCCATTCATCATTGGGGGCAACTTTGTTTCCACTATAGCCAATTATCTTCTAATAATTTTCCTTATACCATTTCTTTACTATTAACCAAAGCTTGTTTTTAGCCATCTTGCTTATGCCATTTTCATTTCAGTTCATTTGGTTCTTCCCATACCTATCATGAGAGGATTCTAATCTAGTTTCATAGTTTTATAATGTCTTATTGAATGATAGTCTATGGAAGTAGTGTGCCATTTGATTTGGCAAGTTATCTTTCATTAATTATCTTATTTGGTATCACTGATTATAGCCATCTATGGGAAAATAAATATTGTATTTGATACCCCTAATTATAACTACCTTTGAAAAAATTAGAATTATGATGTTATTCCCTAATTATAATTGCCTATGGGAAAATTAGGTACAACACCTTTTTATCATGCATTACCACATCATTTGGTCATTACTATATCATTTACCTTCGTTTGTGAACTTGTTATGGTCTTGTTGGTTTTTCATCACCTTTTGTAGGTAGAATCACTATGACTTGAGGTCCTAATGGGATTATGTAGGTTGTGCTCACTGCATGTTGAGTTTAACTCAGTCCCCATTTTCATTATGCTCTTATCATCTTACAATAATTATAAGTTGCCACGTTCTCACCATTTCATGAGCTAGACTATTTTGTGTCTCTTAATCCTTAATCAAGTTGAGATACTTAGAAAATTTTAAAAACATTCATAAAATTTTAAACTCCATAAACATTTTTTTTATTTGATTGTTGTTTCTTTGTTTGGTCTTTTGATTTACTATTTGGTCTTGGTTCTTTGTTTTATTTTTTACAAACATCTTGATGGTCCACGTGGATCTTGATTATTCATATCTTTATTTCATGTTATTAAGTTGTTCTTTCTTATTTTTATACATTCTTGTTCTTATTTAAATCTTGATTGTTCATATCTTGATTTTAAGTTTGATTCATTTATGTTTTTCTTTGTCTTTGATTTTTTGTTTAAATGTAAATAGCTGTAACTCTGGTTTTGGTCATTTTTAACCATTGTCCTTAGTTATAAGTTTTCACATTTGAACCAAATCCACACAATTGAAATGTCATGTCTTCATAAATTCTTCATACTTATGATGCCTATTTATTTTGTTATAGCAAACATGTTGTGCTTTGGTATCAAATCTTATTGTCAACATAGATTTAATGAATAGCTCTCAAGATCACCATGCATAAACTAGGCTCAATAGGTTTAGCACTCTGACTCAATGCTTAGACGTGCATCTCTTAGCATACATCACAAGTCTCATCAAACTTATGGCTAGTTTTCATCATTCCTCATTCCATTCTCTCCCATTTTGGGGTGAACTACATTGGCTTGAGGTCCATTTGGACTATGTAGGCAGTACTTGGATACATGACATATCTTAGGTCACCTTGGCCATCTTCACTTTTATTTTCATTTCTTTCATTACTTTGTGCATTATTATATGCTTGGTTTTTTGTGGCTTTTTCAATGTCATTCTACCATCACATCTATGTTTGTACCCGTTCATATTTAATCTATGTAATATGTTATCTCCTTGAGCTATTGCTTACTAATTTTCCCATGTTGGGGCACAAAATTTTAACCAAACATAAATCTAAATCAGCCCTATAAGGGAAACTCATTTTTTATTAGTGATCAAAATCAGCCCTACTAGGGTAAAATTATTTATCACACAATCATATTTGCTCTACTAGAGCACATTATTATTTATTCTCTCTTTAGAGACAAAATTTCACCTCTTTATTTTAATTCCAAGCTCTCCACACTTTTTCCCATGATGGAAATATTTTAATGTGCATCTTGTCTCAGGATTAATCATTCTGTAAGCACACAACTTGAACCATAGCTTTGGGTGTGTTCAAAGTGTGCCGCTTATATTTTTAGATTGTATCCTTCCCATTCCCCCCATATTTGGGGCCCATTTTTATCTAATTATATTTTGATCGCTGATAGAATAAATGTATGTAAGAATTATCTCATATAGATTTAATATGTTCTATGGATTAATCTCAATTTCTCTCTCTTTTTGAGAGTCCATCCTTCTATTTCATCCTAGTTTGTCCTCTTGAGAGGGCATCATGGGTCATTTCCAATTTCATCTTGACAAATATTTTCTTTGAAAAGATGTTACTTATAATGAATGTCTCGTTATGCCTTCTCAATTAGGGGAAAAATGCAGTCATCCAATTCCTAACAGCATTTATGTTGAAATTATCAATCTTACTCGAATTGCACTCAAATGCATAATTTAGGCCAAAATCACTTAAACACACTAAATGGTTAGAAATTTTCGTATATAAGTGACGATTTAGGATAATGTATCCCTAAATAGGGCAATGCATTTTATGATTCCTAACTTTTCTTAAATCATTTTGAGTCAAAATGATGATTTCACATTTTGGTCCTCTAGATCACTCCTTTCTTATAATTCATTAGTACATGTCACTTACCTTTGTTATTTTGTTAGCAACATCCTAAATGGGATCATGGTTTGTACGCATCTAACATCACTTTCCAATTATTCCCACGTCAAATTATGATCCAGTAATATGATTTTTTTGACTAGTTTGATTAATTGTGCATTAATTTCCAAAGAATTTCACTAAAATTAATTAATCTTACTTAGGAAAATTAACTCAAATTATGAGCTTAAGTAATAATGCCATGGAAAAAATTGAATATTTATTTACTGGAAATTGAATCTAAATATATGCATCACCTAATGATGTGGTCTATGGGTTGGCATTCATAAGCCATAAATACAATAAATATCAAGTTTATGGGTACCCATTCCTCTTTAGTGCCCCTTGTTACCAAATATTTGTGAGGATATTTATAGATTTATTATGTAATATTAGATTAATTCACAGTCACACATCTCAATATTGAGATGGATGGTCATGGTTGATCCTAACCCATTTGGAAAATATATAAATAGGAGGGCATAAAACATCATTTTAAAGCTAAATTATTATAAACTTATAATTCATAATTATCCCCACAATATTTCTTTGTGTTTATCATTGTGTTTTATTTACAAGCTTCATTTGATTGGCATAGATTAGATTTATTATCTTGAACCTAGGTTATGCATAGCGGTCTTGATATGATTGAGAATCTTGGCATCCATTGTTGAAAAAAATAAAAACACTAGATCAAGGGGAAAAACACGCTTGGAGCCACTCATGGATGGTGGAATCACATGGGAAGGTAAAGGTTATTATTTTTTCTTTCATTTGTCCTTCATTATCATTTGCAAACCCCATTAGAATAGGTTGGATTAGTTTGTTAAATTCTTTATTCATTTTTCATGGATGTCTTGACTAATGTTTGAAATGATCCTCTTTGTAATCTAATAACACACTCATAGTAGATAGTAAAATATTAATGTATGTGAGTAAATTGTCATTATTCCATAGGAAACTATAAGAAGGTTAAAATGGGAAAATAAATCTCCCATGCAATATTTGGGAGATAGGTTGTTGACAATATAAACTATATTTTGTATTGTGGATATTCCCATATGATTTTGGGAGTTTGTTTGTTATATCCTAGTTCTATTATGAGCATGCTTATGTGTATAAATCATAATATATTATAAACATTTGTCATCTAAATGAATAAATTATTGTTCATATTCTATATCTGGTATCAGAGCATGCCATTTTTGTTCCTGTGAGGTGATTGAGAAGCTCAAAAATAAATCAGAGCTTTCTTGTGTGACCTAGGAGAAGCCCAATCACTCTTGTAGAAGAAACCAACTTTCCAAAAAAAATAGCAAGGCCTTCATCAAATCAGTTATGCATTTATATATGTGGCATATAGAAATGTAAGACCTAAAGTATAAATTAAGATGTTCAAGGCATTCAAGATCCTTATACAATGAACCAAATCACATTCATAGAATTATTGTTGAACATAAAGTGATTCTACTAAGCATATGCAACACAAATGCATATGAGTCATCTTATTTCATATACATGTGTCAAGTTTTAAATATATTTCTAAGCATGCTATCTTCCTAGAGTTCATCTAAGGAAGGGACATCAACTTGCACCTAGGCACAACCATAAGGCAAATCCATTTCACTAAAGTTATACACAATTACAAATATTCAAAAATTAGGAGCATAGGCTTTAACATTCTTGGCATCTTCATTTATGCATCTTAATTCCTTTAGTTATGTGGGAGACATCAAAGAGAGGAGTGGAGGCAAAAAGGGTTACTGGGAAATCAAAATTTCTTTCCTCCCAATCAAGATCACTACATAAGAGGTATTTAGGGATCTTGTTATTTTGTGTACCTAGATTTGGACTCTTAGGTCATGATTGTAGATGGTGGCATGGTCAAATTTTCTATAAAATTCCATAACATTAATCTTTCTATGGGAGACTATTTTTTTAGATTCACCTATGTTTGCTATTACCATGGGAGGAGTTGACATTATTTTGGGAGTATAGTGGCTCACCACTTTGGGCACTATTGAGATAAATTTTTAAGAACTATTCATGAGGTTCCATTCAAATGCAAGACCTTTGAACTATGTGGATTATGGGCTAAATCTCCACAACTGGTTAGTTCCTACTAGATGATGAAAATTCACAAAAAGGTGCAAATGGTTTTGTGGCATGCTTATTTTCCTTAGAGGTTCGACCAACCAAGGAGTCTACACATCTTGATTTGCAAAGGGTGTTGGATGAACATTCTATTATTTTTGGTGACATACCAAAAGGTCTTCCTCCAAGTGGTACAAATGATCATGCCATCAGACTCATTTCAAGGAGTACACTAGACAACATTAGACCTTACAGTATACCTATGCTTAGAAGAGTGAAATTAAAAATATAGTACAAGAGATGTTGGAGGCAGCTATCATTTGACATAGTCAAGGTGAATATTCCTCTTGGGTGGTCATGGTGCAGAGGAAGGATGAAAGTTGGAGGATGTGATCAGACTATAGAGAAATCAATAAGTACACCATCAAAGATAAGTTTCCTATTCTAGTAATTGATGATTTGATAGATGAATTATATGGTACTCTTTATTTTATGAAGTTAGACCTTTAGTTTGAGTATCATCAAATTCACATATACGATGAGGACATACTTAAAATAACTTTTATACCTCATGAAGGCCATTATGAATTAGGAAAAAAATTAGTAGCTATTTATAGCCAATTGGTTATAAGTAGTTTTTTTTTTTTTTTTTTTTAAATTTTGAAAATGGCTAATTATGAAAATATATACATAGGTAAAATAACCAAAATTTTATACAATTTTATAGTTTGGGACACAAATTCACTTTATAGATTATACTCGATCCTATTTTGGGACATAGATTTTCTAGAGTTACTAGACATGTATGGGTCAGATTTGCCAAAAAATTATATGAGACATGTATAAGTTAGTCTGGAATTGCTAGGTATATATTTGTGTGTGTGTATGTATATGTATATAAGGACCTATTAGGATACAATAAGCTTAAGGTAATAATTATATTTATTATGTGAAAATGTTTTGAATATTCTTTGGTGCTACATGTTTTTCCTTCTATATGGTTTTAATAACTAAAAAAATCTAATAATACATAATTTCAAACTTGATGTTTATTTTATTTATAGCATTGACTGTGGTGCACATGGAATTAAAGCTATTAGGATTTAGGTTTAGTTCTTGCCCCATTTTTTAGTGAATTGGTGTCAGTATATTGAGGGGCCCAAGGCAAAATTTAATGTTGGTCTATCACATCACCCATATGATTAATGAAAATTACTTGAATACATATGTGACCATTTCTCAAATTTTCTTGTCATGTATGCAAGATCTTAGTGGAAACAAAGCTCTGGTAGTCAAAATATTGTGATGAGAGGTTAGAAATGAAGGTGTAGATAATTTCTAACTTGGTTTCCTTGTGATTTTAACTGCAAGGTAAAGATTTGTGTTTATTTTATTCATGAAAAATATCATTTTCCCATGGTAGAAGTTTTATAGTAGATAAATTAGGGAGCAAATCAATGATTCAAAATCCCAACCAACTGAGTTGATAACATAGATGAACATATAAGTCCATATCTTAGAAATAATGCTGAGCATGTTCAAAATCTAGCTCAGAATCCCAACAAATTTTCAAACACTAAATGTTTGAACTAAAGGTCAATAGATATTCCTAGTAAAAGGAAGGTGACTCCATTGATGTAGAGTCCATAAGTAAATCATTTCACAAAACAACAGGTGAGATTCATCTGAAAGTAAATCATAAAAACTATTTTGTATGTCAAAACTAAGGAAACATGTGATTAATATTTTTCAACACCTAACACACCATATTCGGTATTTTTTATTTATAGAAATATTGTAATTTTATCCTGGTTTCAATATGTAGATTTTTAGGTATAGATGAAGGTGGTGGGATTAACTACAATATTTTATGCCCTTAATTATCTCTATTAGCCTCTATTTTATGTCTTACACCATGTTTTTGTACAAGTTTTTCATAGAAGTTTTGGTTTTTGCACTCCTAAATAGTTATATGTATAATGGGAACTATAAATATCTCAGCTTCTACACACTCTAGTTTTATTTCAGATCTTCTAGGTGTTTATATTAATTTGTCCAGTGCATTAAAAAACCATGTTTTCCAATCCATTTTTTTCTTCATAATCAACTTACATCAACATAGGGAATAATCCTATTAAAAGAGGTACCCATAAAATGCATCCAAAATGCCTATCACTTTTAGGAGTTAAATTTTACTCTTGATAACATTATGCATATGAAAGACACTATTTACAGACATATAGTCATTCAAGAATAAATAAACCAGTGTCAATGTAGTTCATGATTCAGGTGCATTTCATTGATATGAAGTGTTGCATAGTAGAATAATGCTTCTCCCCCATGACCTAATAAAGATCATATCCTTAAAAGATAACATGTATAATAGTTCACCTCCAATTACATCATTGATTTTAAGAGATAGAAACTTTAAGGTATAAAATTTTAAAAATATGAAAAAATAGAGCATATTCTTTTAGGCAAGTTAGCATTTTTATTTTCGTATAAAGGCTCCATAGCAGGGCAATTTCTATGTAATAGGCTTGCATGTTATATGTCTATAAAATTTTTGGTGTTGGTATTAGGCCCATATTACCTATGGGTATTATTATATTATAGGAAACAATTCTTTCCCATGGTTATTAGAGCTGCATATAGGTCATAATAGCTATTGGGACTAATTTTTATGCAAGCAAATCCCACCTAAAAGATAAATAGTCTAAATGGTCTATAAAAGACCTAAGATATTATTATTAACCAATTTTGACCCCCAAGGTCAAATGTCAACCCCTATAGGCAAAAACATTAGTTTTCATATCTTAGTAGCTTTTCTCTAGTCATTACATGCCTTAGTGGTCTCTAAAAGGTCTTTATAAAACCTTTTTAGCATTGATTAAGGTTAATTTGGAAAAATTAAGGTAACTCTTTGTCTTTGTTTTAGACTAGTCTAGACATGTCATGGTGAAATGAGGTGAGTCCAAGTCATGTCATAGGTCCTTAGGTATATATCCAAGTCACTTAATACCTTAATCACCTTTAATAAACATTTCATGTTTATTTGGGGAAGTTAAGGTTCTTTTGTGGACTTTAATGTAATATTTGATAAGGAAAAAGGTGATTTTTGATAAATTTCATGTATGCCAAATCCCAAAAAAGTTAAAAATACATATAATAACTCTTTACAATGTTATTATATAAATTAAATAACTTTCACATGTGTCATAAAGTTAGAAAGAGGTCATAATCTTGATTTTCAATGCTTAAGAGGTAGTTTTCACTCTTTTTTATAGACTTGGGAACTTATTTTTATAAGAAAATATTGTAAATATGTCCTTTGGGACTATAAAAGTCATATTATAGCTTTGGATCAAGTTTTATATCCAATAGATGCATTAGACGCTCTCTCTCCTCTATCGTTGCCTTCATAGGCTCAAAAAGGCAAAAATTAAATGCATGGTACATCCAAGAGAGAGAAAGTTGGAATCTAAAAATTTGTAAATAGTTAGGAGACATAATGAGATTCAATTTAGTGAAATTGGTTTTTAGATTCATGCCCTCTCCTTTATGAACAATCACTAAGAGTGACAATAGGTCATTATGCCTTGTCCATTCAAGTAGGACCTGATTTTGCTCTTGTTTATTCATACCATAATTTGATCAAGGAAAATGGTTTTGTGGATTGATTTAATAGGATAAAATGACCAATTTAATGGTAGTTTAATCAATAAATTAAACTTCATGAGGTTTTTTATTTAAAGGAGAAAATTGTCTCAAGTGTGTGAGCATATCATCTTGCTGCAATTCTGTTTTGGTTTGTTTTAAATGTTTGCCACCTTAACTAATTTTCTCTTCCAAGGTCAAAATGTTAACCCTTATAGGTAAAAACTTGAGTTGTCATATATTAATAGATTTTCTCTAGTCATTACATGCCTTAGTGGTCTTTGGTCTTTATAAAACCTTATTAGCATTGATTAAGGTTAATTTGGAGAAATTAAAGTAACTCTTTGTCTTTATTTTAGACTAATTTATACATGTCATGGTGCAATGAGGTGATTAAAAATGGTGTAATAGGTCTTTAGGTGTCTATCCAAGTCATTTCATGCCTTAATCAACTTTAATAAACATTTCATGTTGATTTGGAGAAGTTAAAGTTTTTTTTGGACTTTAAGGTAACATTTTATAAAGAAAAAAGTGATTTTTGATAACTTTCATGATTTAAAAATCAAACCAAAGTGAAAAATAAATATAATCACTCTTTCCAAGGTCGTTTTATAATTTACATAACTACCACATATGTCATCAAGTCAGAAAGAGGTTAGAATCTTGATTTCCAATGCTTAAGAGGTAGTTTTCACTCTCTTGTACGGACTTGTGAGCTCATTTTCTGAAGAAAACATTACATAGGTATTCCTTGAGATTATAAAAATCATATTCCATATTTTAATCACTTTTTAGGTCCAAAATATGCATTAGACACTCTCTATCCTCCATCACCACTTTCATAAGCTAAGGAAGGCAAAAATCAAATGCATGGTACAAACAAGAGAGAGAAAGCTAGAAGCTAAAAATTTGGTCATTATTAGGGGTCATAATGAGATTAAATTTAGTTGCATTATTTTATATATTCATGACCTTTCCTCTATGAAAAATCACTAAGAGTGATAGTAAGTCATCATGCCTTATCCATTCAAACAAGGTCTAAATTTGCTGCTATTTCATAATACCAAAATTTGATGGAGGAGAATGGTATTTGGAGTGATTTCATAGGATTAAATGACCCCTTTTATGGTATTTTAATCAAGCAATTCAAATTCATGAGGTTTTTCCTTTAAATGAGAAATTTATCTCAAGTGTGTGAGCATATGATCTTGTTGCAAGTCTGTTTTGGTTTGTTTGAGATGTTTGTCACATTCAGGAGTTCCAAGTGTCTTAGATAAAATGGAGGACATCTCAATTTAATAATATTCATGTGATCTTACCTTGAAATGTAATCTTTACCTATAGTCTCCAAGTGGCTTGAGTACCAATGTTAGGCCTGAACGACAATGAGAAGTATATGGTCACATGAAAAGAAACCTTGAACACTAGAGGTCTAATAAAATGAGAGTGAAATTCCAAATTTGTACTCTCAAAAAAAAGTTATAAAGTGTTTTAGTCATTCACAGGTCTACAGACCTGTGAATGAGCATCCATGAGTCTAAGTTCATATTTAAGGTATTTTGGCAATGGAAAGTGTGATATAGATGCATAGACACTCATTGGACACTAACTAACCCCTCACTAACACTATTAAAATACATGAGCAAATGAAGAGACTCTCACTTTCAATACACAAAACCTTGTATATGATGTGTATGCATAGGCCTGTATGCATAAAGGATCAAATTTTGAGATGATACAATGCTTGTTCAGAGATATAAAATATTACTGAGAGAATGATAAGGAATTGAGAAGAGTTGATACAATCTTTAAACTTCAAAACTCATAAGTTGGTTGTTCTCTAGTAGTCCATGTAGGCAAAATGAATACCTACATGTAACAGACCTATATGTCCTGATTTGGACAAAAGGATAATAATTAATAAGCAAACCTATGAATACATCTAGACCATTTGATATTGATGAGGGGTTGAGGTGACCAATATCATACTCACTAGGGAGTTCATAGACTTAACACTCATGTACAAGTTTGAGTTTCAAGATAAGAAGCCAAAGTTTTAAATGTTATAAAAAGGTCAATGGAACTTGAAGAACAATGAGATAAAAACTCCATGAATTTTGACTACTTCAAGGTGTCATGATGGAAGTAAAAAAACAAGTTCAAGACCTCATACTCAAACCTTTCTCTAATGACCACCTACAACCACACTTTGAGAAGGTGCAAAGAACAGTGTGTGCTTGGAAACATGTTGTGTTTTGGACAATTTGAGGAGGTTACAAACTCCCAATAGTGTAACAAAGTCATTGAGATTCCCATTGATTGGTAATGAAATTTATAAAACCCAAAAAATGCACTCAGATTATTCTATGACCACCTATAGGTTTTTTTGGTAAGTAGACAAGTTATAGGCTTGAATAGAAGATAAAATGCATAGTGATTGGTTTGGGTTTTGAGGAATAGATGAAAAAATGCTAGTAGTCATTTGGAATTCGAAATGAGCAAGGAAAAAGTGTAGAGAAGATGATCAAATCAATTTCTCTAAACTTTACACACAAAGTTAAAATCATTTATAGGGCTGCTTGGCAATGCATACTAGTTTCAATTTTGGAGAGTAGATAAAGAGTGTATATGAAGAGCATCGAGGTTTAGCTTAGGTGAATGGCTAAGTATGATTATAATTTTTAATTATTTTCCCATCATAATTTCTCTATTTTTCCAAATTTCAAAATAATCCTAATATCTTATTATTAATAGTTGTTTTACCATGAGATATTAAATCCAAATTCAATTATCCTATTTTATGATTTAATTAAATTATTGGATAAATTTAAATTAAATCTCCAATTTTATTTTATCTCCCATATGAATAATTATTAAAATAGCCATGGATATATTTTTAAACCTTTATCCCCACTTTCCTAAAATCCACGTGGAATTCCATACATGGGGGTCGGGGGGGAATTTGGTATTGGGGATATTTTTAAAAAAGAAATGTTTTATTAAACATTATCATTACCTTTTTACCATAGACGTATTTGATGAAACCCATACGGTTTCAGATTTGAGTCACATAGTTTTGGGAAAACATAAAGATTTTTATGCAAAGGGATATTTTTGTTATTCAATATATGTGGTGTTCAACTTCCCAAATTTTATGAGATTTTAATCCATGTTAATTAAAACATGAAAGCCTATTTCAGGAGTTGAAGTTTTAATTTAGGTGAATTGGTTTTGTTAGTCAATATTATGCAATTTTTATATATTGCTGGTTTTTATTTTATTGTGGGCAGAGAATGGAGGATATAGAGAACCAAATTTAATATGCAAATTGCATAATTTTTCACATAGAAGAATTTGTGCATGGACAAAATTTTATAAAAGTCTATTGGAGGCTATTTTTGCCTATTACAAAGTCTGTGAAAATTACATAAATTATTTGTTCATTTTGGAGAAAGAAAGCACTTGCAGAGCTTCGGATGAACAAGAAGATATTTTACTGAGTAAGTTCAAGGTCTTCAATATCCAATTTTTTAGTTCTTTTGCAGGTGAGAAAGTCCATTTATCATATATTGTGAGTTGTATAATTACTAACAAATTGATTTTTTTAATGTAATGGTTCGAATGAACCTAGGGACGTAGCAAATTGGTAAACCCCATAAACAATCTAGTTTCTATTTTTATTTTGAATCTCCTATTTTTAGTATTTCTTTAGTTTTAAATTATTATTGGTGTTTTGGAGAATAATTATAGGAAATGAATTAAGAGATCATTTGAAGAAATAAAATAAATGGGAATGTTTTAATTAAATTGTTGATATTTAAATGAGTTTTCAGAATACTCATATGCACAAAAAAATTACATTTACCGACTATAAAAGTCAATTCTATTAATTAAAATTTTGGAAATGACATATTATTAAAATCCATTTTTAATAAATAGTTTGAAGTAGGGACTACTCACTGCTTACGAATCAATTTGGTATCATATCAGTTGATTACAGGATTTAATAGTGTGGTTAACAATTTTATATTTGACAAATATTTGTAGTTGGTTCAGTTTTATAGGAACATGTGAACTATGGGAAAGATATCAAAATAGGAGAAGCTTGATGAAGTTGAGTCATTTAACCAATAGATTCAAGAAGATAAATCTCTCTTGAGATTGAAATTCTACTCCCTAGAAGAGAAGATTGAGAAGTTGAAAAATGATTTGCAAGCCAATGATGAGCTCTTGGAAAAGTTTTAGAATGGTGAATGGGTGAAGGAATTACCTTCCACATTAGATGCATAAACAATGACAGATGAATATACTGTAAGTAAGTCATCATGTAGTAGTTCTTCTCATTCAATTTTAGATATTGCTTTTCATGTTTTTGAAAAGCACACTAAGGGTATTGGGTCTAAACTATTGGATAAAATGGGGTTTGAAGGAAGAGGCATTGGAAAAAATGAATAAGGCACAACTAACCCCATACAGGTAGAGGATAGACCTTAGTTTGTAGGTTTGGGTTATACTAGTGAGCAAAGGGAAATTGGAGAAAGTTCTAAATCTGTAGAAAGAAGAAAAACTTCTAACTACCAAGTGGATATGCCAGTAGTTTTGTCAAATAAGCCATCACAAGAGGATGAGAAATGTGAGAGAACTAGAAGAAGAGGTATTGAGATCCCACCTCCTCTTTCTTATACAACACATAACACTAAGAATTTGGTAAATTCTATAACTTGTAATACACTCTTTCAGTTAACACAATATGGCTATGACATATAGAAAATGTGGTATGCTTTTCCTTGTACTTTTTGTGGGTTAAGTAATCATTCTATTGCTTATTGTTGGAAGAGAAAATCTCTGTTGAAGAAGTTGTTGCCTTTTATGAAATATAAGATAGGTGCTATAGAACCATCTTGTTATTCAGAGGCAAGAAATGGTAAATATATTTCCTCATTCAAGAAGAAGGAACAAAGGAATTTTTGCACTCATTATCACAAGAGTGGACATAGAGTTGATAAATTTTAGAAACTTCAACCAACACACTATCCTAAACATGGTAAATATTCCAATGTACATTTCAATTGTGAAAATAAGGATTTATTGTCATAGGATTTTTGGTCTAAATATCCATGTAGTTTTTACAGATTAGATAATCACTATGTTGCCTTATGTTGGAAAAGAAAACCAAATAGTAGGATATCTATGTTTTCTAAATAGAAAAAAATGGATAATAATTATTGTACTCATTGTAATTTAAGTGGTCACCAAAATGATAAATGTTGGGTATTGTATCCAAAACTATGTCCTATGTATTGCAGGAAGACATCCATGAAGAATGATGCATCCATAACCAAATAGGGAGTTGTTTCAAACCCATAAATTTTGGAGATTAAACCAGATAAAGACCACTTCTCTACTAATTATCAACAAATGACTCCATTAATTTTTTATTTGGATGGTAATGATCATTTATTTTCAAGTGGTAATTTTGCATAGCTATAATATTATTTAGCATGTAGAGATGTTCAAATTAGTTTTGGGATTCCATATTTAAGGAATATGTTTTGGTTTGAACATATATTGGAGCTACCAATTGTGAGGAAATTTGAGTGATAGGTTTATCATACTTGTATCATTTTCTCATATTAATGGTTTTATTAAGCTCTATTTGAATCTTTAGATAAGTTTTTGAGTTCCTGATATATTAGATATAGGAATTAACTCATATTAAAACTTGGAGATAATTTTTAAATGAATTTTAGATTTGAATCTGGTTAATTGGAGTGACTTGTAGAGAAAAACCAAGGGACAAGTTTATCATACTTGAACTATTTTTCTCACATTTTGGTTTTGGAAAACTGCATTTTTAAACTTTGATAGCAGTATATGTAGTTTATATGGAGCATGATCAGTATGTCTATTTTGGGAACTTGCATTGCAAAATATATGTTATTTTTATATTGTGAAAATAAAGGCTTATAAGACCCTTTTCGAGCACCATTTGTAAGTGTATTAATTTTACAAACTTTTTTTAGCCATAAATGATGTTTGCACATTTTATAAGTCCCTTATTCATTTTGGGTAATTATTTGTAACCATCAAATATGGTTACAATTAATGTGTATGTTTGTTAAACTAACAAATTGGTTTACAGTTTCACTTGGTGATTATTTTACAGTGATTGGCAGAAGCACCATTTTGAAGATGTGACAAATATGCAAATATTTTATATCTACAATTTGGTATTGGGTAGATATTTCTTTCAGTGGCAATTTCAAATTCAGTTTGATTTTTGAATCATGATATTTTTTGTAGTGATGTTTTGTTGAGTGAACCGTTTGCAAATTCAATGAATGCTTTGACCTTTTGGGGAGGTTTGATCCGAAGGATTTTTTTTTAAATTATGATTTTTAATTATTTTTCCACTGTAATTCCTCCATTTTTCTAATTTCAAAATAATCATGATATCTTATTATTAATGGTTATTTTACCATAGGATATTAAATCCAAATTCAATTATCCTATTTTATAGTTTTATTAAATTATTAGATAAATTTAAATTAAATCCCAAATTTTATTTTATCTTTCACATGGATAATTATTTAGAATAACCATGTGATATATTTTTAAACCTTTATCCCCTACTTTCCTAAAATCCACATGGAATTCCATACATGGGGGGTGAATTTGGTACTGGAGATATTTTTAAAAAAGAAATGTTTTATTAAAATTTATCATTACCTTTTTACCATACACATAGAAATCCACTTAAAAGTGGAAGTAAACCTTAAAAATGCATGTTTTATATGTTTTGACTTTGGTGCTTAAAAATAAACTTCAAGTATGCACATCATCCAAATTTGAACCCGTCACAACCCATCAAAGGGCTTCAAACTTGTCTTAGAAGGTTTTAAAAAATGATCATAAAAAAAATGCTAAATATAAAAATCACGTGACAATGAAAAAGGGCTCAATGATTTTTAAAATGACAAAAGAAGGGTTGGATTTGAAAATTCCCATCACTAGGTCTAACTACCAACCTATGCAGTACTAGCAGACTAGCTAGTAGCGATCATGACACATGACTCAGTGACTCACACTTAACACACTCTTTGAGAGTTGGAGGTTGGGATGCATGATGTGGGAGTGGTTCAAAGTTTGAACTTTGAGAGGAGGCTAGAGTAGTGAAGATTTACTGTATTAAATTTAATGAATTTAGCAATTGGAAAAGTTGCACTTGCAGTCGTAAGCAACACATTAAGGCAAATCGGTAAGGTTGCACTGGGAAGTTTGGAACTTGTCATGACTAAACTCTAATGGCATACAATAGGGGTAAGGGGTTGATTGTGAGTGTGACCAATGGGCAGTGACAACAAATGCTAATTAATAATGGTGAATGCAGTGCCTTTATTACCTATAAATGTAAGTGTAAATGCCTCTGATTCTCATTCATGAAGCCTCCTCACTCTTAGTCCTTCTCCAAGCTTTTCATCATCACTAAAGTTTTTAGTTTTAGTGGTAGAAGAGAGGCCCAGACTCTTAGTCACAGCTTAGAATTCTTAGGAAGAGCCCTCCATAGGCTATCTCATAATTTAAGACTGGGAGTGGGGTTCTCGATTGGAAATATATCAGCAGTCAAATTTGAAGGGTTGACAGTGGCTGTGGAACTGGCCTTCATTTCAAATTTGGACCCTAAGCGGGGGCATTAAAACAAGAGAAAGACAATGCATTTGATCAAGGTTATTGTTGGGGCTGTGGAGAGCCAAATACATGTCATTCTTTGGGTGTTATGCATAAGGACTTAAAGCCCAATTTTTTTCTCTTTCCCAGTAAGCATGAGGATATCCCACTCAAGACTCTTGATTTTGGATTGTCTATCTTCTTCAAAACAGATGGGTTTTCTTTCTTCTCTTTTTATCAAATTTTCACATCTCCTATTTTTTTTGACTTTGGATATGTGGATTTAATCTAGGTATTTTTGTGATTTTATTTAGGGAATCTAAACTTGATTTGGGTGTTTTTTTAAAATTATATTTAGGGTATCAAATATGAATCAAATTTTAGGTATTTGGGTATTTGGATATTATGTAAGTAGTTGTTTGGAATTGGGGGTGAATTAATTTTCTAGGGTTAGAACTTGGGGTATCTAGAATTGATTTGGGTATCTGGGCATTGATTTCTTTTTCATTTTGGGTAACTAGAATACATACATATTTTTGAATATAATTTAGGATCTATCAGTTTTATCAATTGACCTCAAAACTATCATACTTCTATAGAGTAGAACTCATCTTTCTCGATAACTCAATTAACAATAAAATCCTAAACTTCTACCGTTCATGACTTACAATATTTTGGAGGAATTTTTTCTTTTTTGCTTCTGTGTTATAAGATCTTAAGTCAAATTATGAACGATGTGTTGGAGAATAAAAAAAGGTGGTCTTATAAATTTATTCTCTCCCCTAAGTTGAAGGGTGTGACTGTGGAATTTTAGATGAAAAGAACTGAGGAATATCACTTAACAGTAAGGTCCATGTGTCTCAAAAACCATTTTCTAAATACTATCCACCCAAATCTTCACTCTAAAGGGGGTTAGGATTCTAGGAAGTAGGTAGTCTCTATCTTATAAAAATCCAACCCATAAACATCAAATTGTTTTATACTTTCCCTAATGACATAATCATCATTTAATGTTAATGTCTGCTATCTTGTCTCATTTTGAGCTTTCAACTGTATGCCTTCTGAGCAAAATGAAAAGTGCCATTTGATCTAAAAAATAAATTTCCTTTTTTGATTTTGAATCTTCACAATCCATTTATTTAACAGTTTGAGGTGTCTAGATTTAAATGATAAGTATGATGTGTGCCCCTCCACCTACATGATGTGAATTCAAATTCATGCACAACCACTTTACCCCTTGTGGAAGCATGAAATTTGACCATGGTACTAAATTGCTCAAGTGCTCTACTGGGTGCATGGTGGGACATCCACTTATTATTATAACCAGATGTTCCCTAGTAGAAAATACCATTTCTAAACAGTACTACCTAAACTTATTAAATGAGATTATTTGTCTTTCCCCCCTCCCCCCAGTATAAAGCTTCAATATATATATATATATATATATATATATATATAGTTTCATTTTTATGGGATGAACCTATGTCAAGTCTCATTTTAAATTAGTATAATAAATATATAAAACTACTTACGGTAATTACCAATTTACCAATCTCAATGAGAATTAGTCTTGACATAGAGAGGAATTACTATGAAATGAACTAACTGGATATGGAAGTTATGAATATTTGAGTTAATATTGTAAGTGTAACATTGTTGAGTGTCATTTAACCCTTCATTTAATCAATATTTCAGATTGATGTCTATCAAACCAGGGATATTGTACAAAGCTATCTATAATAATGTTAATGGTGGTAGATCTATAAATTGGTTGTGTGGAGATTTTGATGACTCTTATCTAACTTTTACCAATGAAAGAATTATTCTAAGCTAATTGATTCACACACTTTTTGAAATAAGAGATTAACTATTAGACTAACATAATCCTTTACTTGAAATTAAAACACACTTTCACACTTGCTTGACATTGTAAATTTAAATCTAATTCACACTTGCTAAAATTGTAAATCTAAATCTAATTCACACTTGCATGAAAATTTAAATCTATATCTAATTCACACTTTGATTTAAAATGTAAATTTAACTCTTCATTCACACTTGCTAGAAAAATGAAATACTATTGAAATGTAAACCCAGAATTTTCTATTTTATGAATGACTAAGACATGCAACGATTGAAGATACTTTGATTATATAATAATGGAGAGTTAATTTAACATAAATATAAATACCATATAGAAATTATTGATTCCAAGGAGAGTGGTCCCTTGCTCTTATTAGAGTCAGGAATGTAATCTACTCAATACTAAAATCTGGGATAATTCTACATTAACTCATGAAAGTTGGAAAGTTTACAATATTTTTGGAGCTCAAAATGTAACTATATTAATTATTATTTTACTCCATATAAAAATGTACATATTTATACTCATACCTTGGGATAAATACAGTATGCAGAAAAATAGAACTACTAGTCAATTTGTTGCTCCCCAAAGATAGGATATTTAGATTGATTATAATCCTAGAGAATCCAACTATTATCACAAAATAATTATATTATCCCTATAATAGTTTTATGGTCCAAATATGTAAAAAGTGTATCAAAATTTAATCTTTTTTAAAAATGGAAAACAAATATTCCTTTGGTATGATCTAGCTATAGCCATCTTTCTTTCCTACAACTCCCATATTTCCCAAATCTCAGATCTACAAAGTCTTTAGAAATAGATTTGTAGAGTCCATAGATTATGGGTCTGTAGTTTCCATAGAAGTAGTTATGTAGAGTCCATAGAAGTGGTTCTATATATTTCGTAGATGTTGGCCAAGTGAGTCTGTAGATTTAGAAAATTGGAGACACAAGTAGAGCTTCTTCCAAATGTTGCTTTTGTCACCTTCCCTATGTATTCTTTCAACTAAAACATGCTTATTTTTAGGTATAAATGAAAAAATGGTAACTCAACCTTTGGTTTGACATAAATGAGATAAAGTATCTAGTTTCCATGCAATAGTTAGCTAAAGGTCTATGATTTGCATAAGATTATATCCTTAGAGAGATGAAATGAAGGAAATTCCATGCCAATAATGAGCCATATTTTGGGCTCATCAAACATTGCATAGTTAGATCTTATTCAATCCAATTCTATGATTTAAATGTTTTCTTCTAGCTCATTATTAGAAAATATAAGTATATTTAATATGTATAAAGTAAGATGTTATGAATTATGATTATTGTACCCTTTTGGGTGAATGCTATAAATAGACACTGTTAATTCCCTTCTTGTTTAATTGGGTGCAAATGTAATAGTAATGAGCTAAGTTAGTCTTAGAATTTTATTGTGCACTAGCAAAGTTGGTGTATATAGGAAAAAAACATGATGCTATTCTGCATCATGTTTTTTGTTTTAGTTGTATGCTCCAAGTTGGCTATTGCATTCCTACTTACATCTCCAACCAATGGTTGGGGTGGGTAGGGATTATATACACACTTATGGATGGGCTCAAGTGGTACATGGACTAGGTCTTGACATATAGAGGAATTACCATGAAATTAACCAATTGGATATGGAAATTATGAATATTCAAGTTGATATTGTAAGTGTAACATTGCATAGTTAGATCTTATTCAATCTAGTTTTATGATTTAAATGTTTTTTTTAGTTCATTATTACAAAATAGAAGTACAGCTGATTTGTATAAAGTAAGATGTTATGAATTTAGATTGTTGTACACTTTTGGGTGAATGATATATTTTTATTGAATAAATTTTGTAGGTTATATTTCCAAAATTTTATTAAGTATTTTACTTTTGTGTTTGAATCATTCCTAATTTATGATACCCGCATTTTTCTGCACATTTTTATAGAAAATTTTCCAATCATATCTTTGGATTTTAAATGGAAATACCACAGAAGAAAGTAATTACATCAAGCTACAAAAATATTGTAGTTCTTTTTCCTATATGAAACCAAATCCAAATAAAAGTATTAGAAAAACCAGAACATGGAATGTGTTTTTACTTTATAACATCCTTTAAATAAAGTTGAATAAATGTAATTATCAATTATGTATTTCATGAATGTGTGAAGGTTATTATTAGAACCATATAAACCCAAGTACATAATTTGTCAATAGGCCCCAATCCCCAATGTTTACATATTCACATCTTTGCTTGAGTGTAGAAGATGAGAAAACATAGGAAGTTACATGAATTCTAGATTTATATGGATCTAAGTTAATTTAATCTAATTATATATGAAATGGAGTTACTTTGAAGATCAAACCATTGGTGATAATGAACATTACATCTACTTAAAATGGTGCCCTGTTGCTACTCCAAAATACTATCACCAGTCTGCATCCCATACATTTCTTCTGTCAACTTGTAAAATTTATTGGTTTGATTTTTGTTCTAGACTACATAAACTAAGCCCCCAAAGATGACAATCCCCACACTCATGCAAAAAAAATTCAGAAGTCCTCTAGCCCACCATGGGTATGTAGTGTAAGTGTTTTGATTTAATGGGTATACATAGAAGTGATTTAGTAGGCCAATCAATATGAGATATCTTAGAAATGCAAAAGCAACTATGATTGCTTGCCATAAAGTATTTTTTGTGCTTTTTATAGAACACACAAAGCCTACTCATGCATCTATCTCCTTGGATTTTACTTCTTTCATTTGGTAATTGTTAAAAAAAAATTAGTGGGCAATGACATTCCCTCTAAGTTTGATTCTGCCATTTAAGTATCTAGGGCTTCTACCTGAGTTACATATGCTTGCACTTATAATTTCAAGAGCCCAAAATAATTTGGACATATTTTTGAGGGATATGTTGGCTTTAAGATGCACATTTCTTCAATTTTTTTGACTGATGATATCAGTAGGACTTCCTTGGGAACATGGTTTTATTTTTTTAATGTTATGCTAGTGTAATGTTTTTGATAAAATGCTTGGCAATGGGGCTATTCTACTTCCCCCACCAATCAGTATCAATGCTTCATACCTGAAAATAGAAGCACATATAAAATTAGCTCTATTACATTTCATTTTGGAAGAAAAAGGGTATATATATATATATATATATATATATTCCTTATTTTTGTGATGGTCTTGCTCAAGTTCTTACATCTATCCTTGAATATTACCTATAGGAGTAATCAAGGTTTTCAATTTTATTAGCACCTTTTGGGCAAAGGT
This sequence comes from Torreya grandis, assembly GCA_037957365.1. Lineage (NCBI taxonomy): Eukaryota > Viridiplantae > Streptophyta > Pinopsida > Cupressales > Taxaceae > Torreya > Torreya grandis. The sequence continues at coordinate 3,586,769 of JARHVA010000995.1, read as the reverse complement.
TATCTTTTTCACGTTATGAAGCCATTGAAATTAAATGCATCAATCAAGTTGGTAAGTGCCCAAAGGACAATATGCACTATATCAAATTTGCTGCAAATTTTACTTGCACATCATGATATTTTTCTGTCTTTACTGTATAAAATTTGAATAGATAGAGTACTACCTTAAAAATTCAATGGAAGATGGACTGTAGAATCCCCAACAAATTAAAATCAAAGTTTCTTTAGTTCATACTTTTAATGACACATGTACAATATTTACTTTTATCAATTGAATGGCATTTTAATTTACACTTGTCAATCAAAGGGAACTTAAATTTACACTTGTCAATTGAAGGGAAACTTTTTTTTTCAATTTTTCATCACCAAAGGGCTAGTTGCATAAACACCTTTCAACTTGAAACGAAGGCCAACTCTTCAAATTTGACCGATGAGCATGCATGCATTACCTTCCTCCCACATGGATTATCCAAAGAAGGTTAATGGATTTGATGAAACCCATACAGTTTTAGATTTGAGTGAATTAAGTGGAGTCACATGATTTTGGGAAAACATAAAGATTTATATGCAAAGAGCTATTTTTTTATTCAATATATGTGGCATTCAACTTCCCAAATTTTATGGGATTTTATTCCATGTTAATTAAAACATGAAAGCCTATTTTGGGAGTTGATGTTTTAATTTGGGTGAATTGGTTTTGTTAGCCAACATTGGATTGAAGTTGGTTATATGCAATTTTTATATATTGCTGGTTTTTATTTTATTGTGGACAAAGAATGGTAGACATAGAGAACCAAATTTAATATGTAGATTGCATATTTTTCCATAAAGAAGAATTTGTGTAGGGGCAGAATTTTATAAAAGCCTATTGGAGGCTATTTTTGCCTATTATAAAGCCTGTAAAAATTACAGAGTTATTTTCCCATTTTGGAGAAAGAAATCACTTGCAGAGCTTTGGATGAATAGGGAGATATTTTACTAAGCAGGTTTAGGGTCTTCAATGTCTAATTTCTTAGTTCTTTTGCAAGTGACAGAGTCCATTTATTTGATATTATGAGTTGTATAATTACTTCAAAATTGATTTTTTTAATGGAATGGTTCAAATGAACCCAAGGATGTAACCAATTGGTGAACCCCCTAAACAATCTAGTCTCTATTTTTATTTTGAATCTCCTATTTTTAGTATTTCTTTAATTTTAAATTATTGTTGATTTTTTGGAGAATAATTATGGGAAGTGAATTAAGAGATCATTTGAATAAATAAAATAAATGGGGATGTTTTAATTAAATTTTTGAGATTTAAATGAGTTTTTAGAATACTCATAAGCACAGACAAATTGCATTTATGGATTAAAAAAGTCATTTCTATTAATTAAAATTTTAGAAATGACTTATATTATTAAAATCCATTTTTAATAAATAGTTTGAAGTAGGGGGCTACTCACTGTTTATGGATCAAGGTAATTGAAATAATTTGAGGTTGAATACTCTCAAAATCAGATCAAGATAATATGACTAACAAAACTTACTTTAAACCCCTACCTACATAGTCAGATTAGTGTCTACAGGCCTGCTAAGTTCATGATAGGTATTTGCTTAGCTGAGGGAATTAAAAGTCTATGAGATGAAAAGACAAATAATTTGAGGATGTTTTAGGGTGGTACGATATCATTTAGACCCTCAAACCCAATATCAAGGATAATGTTGAAAACCATATTTAAGCCTATAGAGCCTAACATTTCATAGGTAGACCCATATGAATAATCACAAAAAGGGTAGCTTGTTGAGGGTCAAGTGTAAGTATGAGAGTTTTGATAAGTTCATTGATACAAAATAGATCCTTCAAGACCATATACAGACAAAGGAGACAAGAAAAGTGGCATTTAAGCCTTTGAAACCACCTCAAGTTCCTCAAATAAATGAATGTAATCTAAAACCAAACTTTTTATCACTTGATATGACATTGAGATGGTGCATGGAGCCAAATGGACTTTAGGGGTGATAATTAGGTATTCACATTTCAATATTATGACATACATTGTTAGATTGGATTTCAAACGTCCATGAACAAATTTTAAGACTATCAACCCCTCTCCAATGACTAGTTTTTAGACCAAGAGTCAACTTATTAAACTCACAATTATATGAAAAATATGTATGGGATCATAATAACGTGGGGATAGTTGAGGAGGTTAGTACACTTTAAATTTTTGGCGATGGGATTGAGAGAACAAAGATTATGAACAATCACTAAGAACCAAAATAGGTTTAAACCCTCCTAAACCCTAACAAAGGCTTGATGTGAAAGATGGAATTATAAAGTGAATTGAATGACCTTATATGATCATAAAAACTCATGGGTATAATTTAGGACTCCAAGTATATTATCTAGGTGTACTTCATTTGTACTTGTAACTATATAGACTGAATTAAATGCACTATTTTTCAAGGTTTTTTGGTATATTGTAGGGTTTTGAACATTTAAACACTTGAAAAATATTATAAGATTTAATTTTATATATATTTCATCTATTAAATTCAATACATACATACTATAAATTCTATGAATGAACAAACAAAGCTTGTTTTTCAAAGTAGTCTCAAACATGCCTAAAATGAGACTAGGTTTCAAGGCCATTTCATGGTTCTCACACTTCCACAAGGTCTCAGGGCCTCAAATTTGACATGGAGGTTGGTGATATCATATGTAAATTTAATAAAAATATTTTTGGTGATTTAACATTTGTGGGAGATATCTAGAGCAGAAAATGAGGCTTATAGACAAGGAGGCCTAATCAAGGAGAGATAATGGATTGAAAACGACACTTCCACTTAGAGTCTGGACTTGAAACTTGGAATGGAGTTGTAAATCCATATTATGATATTAAATATGTGATAAGTTTTTAAATAACATCCATTAATTATTATACACAATGAGGTTTACACATTTTCAAGGTTACAAGGAATGAGGCTAAATAAAACCTTTTGGTATAAAATGAGTCCTTGGGGGTAGTTTGAGACCTCCAAATGATTTTTTACAGGTATAATATGATGTGATTAATTCATCTATGGAGATAAAATGAATTTTAGAATATGAACTCAAGTTTTGACACTTGTAAGTAAGATTGGCCTAGTGAGACAGAGACTTCTAGACACCTAGCAAGATAATGAAGTGATGTGTCAAAGGGAACTTTTAGAGATCAGATAAAATGTGTCAATATTAGATAAAATATGTAAAAAAACATCACCTAACCATCAATAAGGCCACTTACCTATTCACAAGCCAAGTAAGGGGTAGTTTTAAAGAGCAAATTCAAGGTGTCAAGCCAAGTTTCAAACTTCCATGCCCATTGTAGAAGGAGATAATCTTTAGGAGAGTAAACTTATCTTCTAAGACTTTTTGAGATAGTTTCATAACTCTTCTCTTGATTGTAACTCATGAGACACTTGACTCTCTCTCTCTCTCCTATGCCATTCCCCCTTCTCTCTCTCTATATATATTTTTAGCCTTGATAAGCTAAGTTTGTATCTTATACCTAGGTATGGAAAATATTTACCCATGTTTAGCCTTTGATCAATGAGAATAATCTAGTTTTACCTCCTTCATTGACTAGTTAATCTTGCTAAGTGATACTCTTGCTTCCTTGGCATGTTTATCTAATATTACATTCATATTCAGTTTAGAGTCCTTTTTTTAGGTCTTTTGAAGGGTCTAAGTGGAGTGTGAAAGGTTGAATGAGTTGCTTTATCACTAGTGTCACGATATGACATTTTGACTAGTCCTCCTAGCCCAAGCATTCTTCACAAACTTCATGAAAAACATTAATGTAGGGAGGAATATTTGGAGTGGTGTAATGTGCAGGTTAATCTCTTGTTTGAAGTGAATTTGTAGTTAGTAAGTAGTGGTCAAATAATATTTGGTGCATCACCTCCATTAGAGTAGGTTTATTTCCATTTTCCTATTAAGTGGTAGATTAGTGTTTGAGCCTAAGTGATTCATCAAGAGGAGATACCATTTTAACCTAGAGATTCACCTCTCTAATAGGGTATTGATAACTTTGAGGTGTTTACATGTTACATAAAATTTAAGGAGGATGGAGTAGACCTCTTTAGGGTGAAAATTTGATTGATAATAGTTTTGGCATGCTTGGTGGGACTAAGGTCTAAATTAGTGGAAGAATTATTAGTGTTATTCATCTATGTATCAATATTATGAGGATTTCAAAACATTAATGGTGACTCTGTGCATAATTAGTTGGTTCTAGTAGCATAGTCACTTGTTCAAAGTAAGTTATGTTTCATTTCATTATCTTGATGAGGTTGTTATGGATGAGTTTGAAGTAGAGTTTAATTTCATGCAAGTTGGTAAAGTTACTCAAACCTATAATATTCCCTATTAGTCTTATGATAAGCCTTATCGACCTCACTATGATCCATATCAATATTATGATCCTTAACAATGTTTTCATAAATCATATCAGTCCTATGATTAGAATTTTCAATTTTAATATGTTCTTAGCCAACATAATCACTTCTCATATCAATCTATTTCGAGTTTGAAGCAAAATATCTTAGGCTATGAGAATTATATGATAAGTCTTAACATATAAAGGGAGTATGGTCAAGATATCCCGAGTCATATCATTCATAATGTGAGAGACTCATTGTAATAAATGAAGGAATAATGGGTACCTATTGATAGAGAAAATTGGCAAAGCCTCTCAAGTGATATGTTGGATGTAATTGGTCTCATGTAAAACATAGAAGATATACTAGGAGTTCATGAAGAACAACATGCCCAACTCCATCATCCTCATATATATTCATTCAAACCACATCAACCCTCATATATGCCACCCATTCTTCCCCAAGAGACTATTCCATGTAAGTATAAAAGTGTTCCACATGTTTCAGTTAATCTCTTAATTTGGAAGCAAGTAGTGAAACTAGTAATAAGGCATGTAGAAGAATACATGGTAAAAGTATGTGCATGATCTATATATGGTGCAAACTCCTCTTTGGATTAGAAGGAACAACCTACAGATAATAAAGACACTAAAAAGTGGGTTGTTACATTGATGGTTGAGTGGACTACCTAGCGTGAGCTAGATCCAAGAAGAGTATGCTTGCTAAGAGGATATCAATCCATTGTTTATAACAATTAAGTTGATATAAATAAAGAAAAAGGAAATTTGCATTCAATAACTAGAAAGTAAATGCATTTAAGATAAGATGAAATTAGATTGCTTGTTAAACAAAAACACTAAATATAGAAAAAGAGGGTCAGTACTCATGCTAAGATAGTTGGGGTCAAGTTTAGATAATTAAAAAAGTCTTTGTGAAAAATTAGGAATACAAAAAACAAGGTTTGGCTAGGATCAAGGGGATTAAAATAACTTAATATTATTTTATACCATAGTTACCATTGATAATTTGGTGAACCATTGGTGGTTGGGCTAACCATCAATAATTGGGTGACCATCGACGATTGTGGTGACCATCAGCTATTGGGTTGACTATTACTAGTTACGTGATTTTGGAAATGATTAGAAAAAGATTGTAGATTGGGTAATTGAGTAGATAGAAGGCCTATTATGGATCAGGGGAATGGAAAATAAGATACTGATGGATTTGATATGACAAGGAGATTAGAAATGGAATATAAACCAAAGAAAACAAGTAAGAGATACTTGTAACTTGGTGGTGGAAGATTGAAGCAATTTGGCTAGAGTGATAGTACTTTGGCCTTTGAAAGTGATTTTGATATAGGTTTGGGTCTATATTGATGTTATTTTCTCACTAAGGGATGATGGATATATGGATCCAAGATGTCTTGGATGTTGTATTGCTAGATTTTTGGATCCCCTTATTCTCTTGCTTCTCTCCTTTTATAGGATGAAGATACTAAATGTGCAGGAGGAATTTTCTAAATGGATAGAGGAAAAATTTACTAATTATAATGTTATAAAGCTAGTTTGCATTACAAAATGGAAGTTGTTAAATGTGCCATTCTTATCTCATACAACTAGTAATGCTTTTAAAGTAGGCTTAGAGACTTGACTGTCAACAATTAGGCTAACCATCGATGGTTAAGCTGACCATCAGTGGTCAAGATTATAAAGGATAAAGGGTTAAAAAGGGGTGAATTAAAAAGCTAAGTTTAGAAAATTGATAAATGGGCTAAGTCAACTAGGTGGTCAACTATCCTTAGAGTTAGGTAAGGGTCTAAGGTGTTTCAACATTTAAAATTGTGCAGTTTTTGAGTGTCTACATTTTTCTCTTTTTTGTTATGCAGCCTTAGATTAATAAGATGCAAAACAAAAATGAGAAAATTGTTGGTCATGATCTGATTTCCTTGAGTATGAGAGGAGGTATTCCCCATCAAACTAAGAGTTAATGAAGTGAAGGTGGAATCAGGTCAGGGTTTGATAAATGGTAAAGAGATAGTCACAAGGTGGGTGACATAAAATGGGTTGGGAATTTGAAATGAAAATGTATGCATAATATGTGACTAAGTGAAATAATCAAGATCATGCAAAGATTAAAGTTGTCAATGTTGAGACAAATAAGGTCAAGTTTTAGGGAGACATATGACAAGGCAACCAGTCCATAATGTTGGTCATAGCTAATCGGGTCAGGCCTATCAAGTCCACTAGATAGGTTTGGTATTATGCATAGGTATCTAGGGTAGGAAGTGCTCCCACAAAATAATACAAATGGTTTGGTTTTACATGAGGCGGCACAAAATTCAAATGTTCAACTTGGAAAGGTTAGTTGGTGTGGTTAAAATGATCAAGGCATGGTTGTTGTAAAACATGAAAATGTTTGGGTAAAAAATGGCCAACATCAAGGTGGACATGGTAAAAAAGGTTGGTTAGATAAGGGTAATCCTTGAAAGGGAAAATGGTTGGTTTAGGGGAGATAAGGTAATATAACAAAAAGATAGCACCTAGGTGAGGTGCTTAAAGATTGGAAAAATAATGTGGGACTCTAACCATCGATGTTTAGGGTTGTCCCCAAGGTTGACCATCAATGGTCACCTTGACCATTGACAATTAGAAAAACCCTAAAAAGTTGAGATACAAAAAGTAAAATGGTAATTCATTTTTACCATTTGAATTTTGTTACTTTGTGTTTAGGGTAAATCAGAGAATTTTGTCTTTTTGTATTTACCTATTGAGGTGTTATTGATTGATTGGTATATTATGTGCATAGGGGTTGATTTGAGTGGTGATACAATGGAGGGTGGATGAGGATGTATCTAGGTGGTGGTATGAAGGCTCTGACCTTTCCAGTGATTATGGAATGAGTTAGGTGATGCTTAGGTGAATTGGTTGCTTTGATTGTGAATGTGATAAGGGTAAAGTGTGATTATTGTGCTGGGAAGGTTTTTAAACAAGTTTTGGTAAAATTATTCCCTAGGTTAGAATGTGTTGATATAGAGTAAAATAATGGAGGGAAAGGGGAATGGAAAGGGGATTGAGGTTTGTTAATATGTTGTAGGGTGAGTTAGGTGGGTTATTGGTTAATTGTGGGTGTTGTGGTAAATGTTTAGAGAGTTTAAGGTTCAAGTTATGCCACTGATGATCACAGATAATGACCATCAATGGTTCAACTCAAACCATAAATGGTCGAGAATAGGGGTAAAAAGATCCCATGGGACACTTGATAGTTTTAGGAACCATCAGTGGTCGAAGGAAAGTTATGGTTAAAGGTGTTGAAGGTTGTGCAAGGGGTCATTATTGGTTTAGTTCTAATAGTTTTTTAAATTCTTAAAGTTGATGAAGTTGTTTAAGGGATTTTATGTTGTAGAAATGATAAAGGGGTGGTAGAGTATTAGTGTTAGGTATAAAAAAGGGGTTACAGTTAGAAGGTAGTATAAATTTTTTAAGTGGTGAATGGGTATAAAAGGTATAAAAAATGTGGGTAAAATGTTTAGGCATAGTTTAAATGAGTTATAGGTAAATTTTAGCAAGTGCATTATAGGTTTGATAGGAGGGGTGGATGGGAAAATTTGAGTGAATATAAATAATTAGGTGGTGAAATTATAGATGTAGAGATGTATAGATGGATAGGTGGTAAAGTAATTAGGTAGTGAATAAAGTTCTATGAGATAGTGTTGGGGTGGGTGATGTGTAGAAGTAGAGTTTGGTTCAAGAGGTTTGGATAGATGTAATTAAGGTAGATGTAAATGGTTAAGTTTTAATGGGATGAAAAGAGTAGGTATAGGGTAGTACTTAGGTAGATGTTGAAAACTAAGTAGCCATTACTAACATAAGTGTTCTACAGGCACACAAGTAGATTTAGATGAGGGACTATGTCCCTCATATTTTGGTTAAGGTTCAAGATGCAATGACTATAGAGGAGTAGAGACATATGGAGATAGTTAGATTAGGGGTAATGACTCATTACCAACACCTACCACAAGATGTAGGTATGATTATCACCCTTATCTAGAGATGAAACCCAACCACAAACAAATTTTTGCTACCAACAGGGGAGATGACAATTATCCTAGAGGACATTTAGTGTATCACATGGCTACCCATTTGGGGGGAGCCAATCTACCATATAAAGAGTGAGGAGATTGATTATCATATAGAATTGATATATGGGTAGATCAAGTACATGCTCAGTTTTACTTAGGTGGATTCAACTATAGACCCTTGTAGTAGAAGGCTCTAGAAGATATATGCTTGCTCATGATGATGATGATGGTCATATCCTGATTTATGGTGCCTAATTTAAGTAGTGGCCACTTCCCATACCTATTACTATGGGTGTTGATAGAGATACTTCTATGGAGGACTATATTTGGATGGACCCTAATACCACTAGTGCAGATCTATAGAGACCTATAGGCCTTCAAAGCATGTAGGTGATATGAGATCAATATTGGATTCATGTTCCATTGATAGGCATATGAGCACATTCAGGTACTAAATCTCATGGGGGCACCATAAAATGGATTTAGTCATGATCAATTTCTGGTTGGTTTTACTAGATGGAGAGACAACTATGCATTGATAGGTGTTTGTGGTGGTGGATGAGATCTTGAGTGGTTTAGAGATGACCTAGAGGGGTTGGTGGTAGTTGATATAGTAAGGAGGCCATATGTAGGCTTGCCTAGGTGGATAGGATATAGCTACCACACATTATCCCCATAAAGCTAGCACTAGATTTATGGGATATGGGATGGGGAGATAGAGATTATCCCATTTGAGTGAGTGTGGAGGTAGTTTTGATTGATGTAGGGGATCCCACAAATTTTCCCATGATACAGGAGGGAGGATGATGAGTTCCCAATCCCAAAGCCATTTCCACAAGATGTCACACTAGACTATGAGGAGCTGCTAGATAGAGATACCATTGATGATGCAGGTATTGTAGATGGATATGTGGCTTGGTACCAGGTTAGATATACAACAAATAACTTTGGATGGGGTGATGATGGTCAATAGTCTATGGATGTGGATCCTGCTAGGGTACCAACTTAGGATGGATACGTGACAACAACACTAGTAGTCACAAAGTCCTAGATTATAAACTTATAAGGATAGGTGGTTTTTTTATAGGGTCAGATTACCACCTTGATAGGAGAGTGAGATTAGGAGGATCTCTCTTGGTTTAGTGACTTAGGAGAGAGATTCACTAAGACAAAAGGTAGGAATGGTCACAATAGTAGTAGGAGGACCACTTGATATAGTTTTGAGGACATAGTTGTTAGCTACCATTGAGGAGCTGAGATATTATGAGGCAATAGTGCTAGTGTAGTTTCCATTAGAGATGAGATATGGAGAGTATAAGGCCATCTTGGTAGGGGGTCCTTTGATATCTACTATAGGATAGTGGGCCTTGATAGTGAGGTAAGTATGTATATTAGGGGGGTCACCACCAGATGTAGGTGCAGATGGGGCCAGTGGCAGTGGTGTACCAAGGGCCTGATAGAGGAGATTATATGATGCATATATTATTTATTTTGATTCCAACCTATGTGTCGATGATGTGAGATGTATATGAGAGATATTGATACATTATTACATGTATGCCATGTATGATGATGTATACTTGACTAATATAGATGACTTGGATGATGATGTATATGATGATTATGTTATATGATGTTCATGATTATATTGATTACATGATGATTATATTTTGATGTTTATGATGATTATGTATTATTGTATTATGAGGACTCTTACTTATGAGAGGATATGTAGATTGACTGTCATTATTCATGTGATGGCTATGGTATATTATGATGATGGGTTTAAAGGATGAATTTATGATCATGATTTTGCGATGATGATGTATATAAATGATGACATTAGCTTAGTGATTTATGATTTTAGATATGTAGATGATTGATTTAATTAGGATATTTGTGATGTTGTTTAGAGATGTATATTCTCTTTTGATATGATATATATATATGATCAAAGATGAATATTGAGTGTGGTGATAGAATGATTGTGTTCATGATATGATGTATGGATATGATATACATGGTTTTTAGGTATGTAGGATCATGGTGACTTCATGTTTATGTGATGTAGAGATGTTGATAAAATAATGACAATGTTTATAGATATGACATGGTTATTTCATGATTATGATGTGGTTGGATTATAGTGTATATGGTAAATGGTATGATGACATGGTTTATGTGGTTTGTCGACACGATGTGATTGATAGAATTATGGATATGTGGTTTATTGTTATTTCATTTATTTTGATATTTATGAAAGTGTATGATGTGTTTTTCCCCATGATTTATGATATATATGAGGACATTTGAAATGGATAATATTTTGTGTCTTATATTTGGATAGGTATGATGTTTTGATAGGTAAAGATTATGGATGATGAGATAAAGGAATTAAAATTCATTGTGTGAGAAAATATTTGAATTTTAAATGTTGATAGTTGTGGATGGTTTTATGTAATGTTTTGTGTATATATGAGGGATAATGTGTTTTTTCATGAATATAGATAGGATGGTGTTGATTTTTTATTTAGATGATGTGGTTTATGATACGTATGATGTTTGGGTACATATATGGGATATGGATCATAATGTTGTGAGGCATGTGGATTAGTGTTTTAATGAAAATGATGTTGTAAATGTTTATGATATGGATATAATGAAAGAAAATAAAATAGGTGTAGATAACACATGAAATGTATAAAAAAGAGGAGAATCATGAAATAGATGTCCACATGAACTAATGAATGGAGGGTAAGAAAAAGGCAGGATGTGTTCATTGACAAAGGCCTAACAAAACTAAAGTCAGATTGGATTAATGAAAATGAGCCTTTCCAACACTTTGCATGAGCATGATTTGATAAAAAAATAAGGTATTGGGATCACTTTGTGTCAAGTAAGCTCATAGTCCCTTTATTTTAGAGAGAGTTTAAAAAGGGAAAGTAGGTGATAGGTAGATGGTTGAATGGGAAATGGGTAATATGGGAATGTGATGTAGGTTAGTTTACCCCTTCTCTAGGTGACCTAAGAAATATAATAGACAAGTCCATGTCTTAATACAAAGTATATACTGATCAATGTGGGAAGTCTACTAAATATATATGAAAGAGTTGATTATGGTCCTTTTGGGATAACTTGCTTTGATTTTGATATAGGCCCCCCCTTTTTCATCTTTCATTATTTTTGATAAAGGGGTGAATTTGATTGATGTGGTAAGATTCAAATGATTATTTTGATAAATTTAAGTTATCTATCCTTCAAGGGAGTGGTATAAATTTGGATTTTTATAGCTGTCCTTCAAAGGAACAGTCTATCATTAAGCAATTTAGTTGTTGGGCAACCATCCTTCAAGGGAGCAGTCTGTAATGCTAGAGATATGAACCCAAGTGATATTTTGGTATCCAAATTTGATTTTGAGTTCTATTTTTATACATGGACAAGTTTATTCAGGATTAAAGGTCTACCTTTATGGAGTCAATAATTTTAGCACAAAGGTTAATGATGGATGAGGAAAAGTGGTTTGAAGGATAATTGATCATGAGATTCCATCTAATTAGAGATGAAAAGTATCCATGAGAACCATGCCATGGGTAGATCCATGATATCCATGCTTAGGATTAGGATATAAATATGATATATAATCATATGGTTATATGTTATAATCAAATGTCCTCAAGAGGAACATGGTGAAGGTATAAAAGGAGCAAAAATCTTGTAAACCAAGGGATGAGCTTAAGTTAGACACAAAGGTGAGTTTGATCCTTATTTTAACAATAAAAAAGATGCAAATGCAAAGCATTAAGAGGCTTAGGTTCTAGTTTGCCTTCAAGAGAAGATAAACGATAAGCTCTTGATCCATACTTATGGGTTATGATGTAGGGTTGAAGCCAATTGATAGAAAATTGGCCTCTTTTGATTTTTTCCATATTAGTTACATGTTGGTTTTACTTAAGGATGAGGTCTCTGATATTGAATTCTCACTCTCTTATATTTTTTTTGTAAGCATGCTTGATTCATTCTTGATAAACATGAAGATGATTAAGTGCTATGAGGTAATGTTCATCTAGTAGTTCAAGATGTACAAGCCGTTCTTGATGATAATCGTTCTTATAAATGATATCATGCAAAAAGATATGAAGAGAAGGAATCTATAATTTGAGAGGAAAGATTTCCTCTACTCTAAAGATGAGAGAGAAGGGGGTATCACTTGTAGAGTTTTAAATGATAGTGTGATAGGCCCATAAAGTGAAAGGGATGTGTAGATGCCAATCTTGACCTGAAGCACTTACTACTTTGGTTAACATTTTATTGAGGATTTTGTAATAAGATTTCACCTATCCATTTGTTTGTAGATAGTAGGGTGAGGATAAGCTTAATTTTATGCCAAAAGCATTACAAAGATCTTATAATTTTTATTTTTAAAGGATTTTCCATTATCAGTGATGATCTTATGGGGAATACCAAAGTGATAGATGATATGGTGGGTGATAAAGTTGATAATATTTTTGGATTTTATGGAGATAAGAGGGATGGCTTCCACCCACTTGGTGAAATATTCAATTTCAATAATGATGGATTGGTGTCATTGTGAAGAATGAGGATTGATTTCCCCAATAAGATCAAGACCCCATTACGAGAAGGGCCAATAGTCCTTGGATACTCAAAGGTCATGGGCAGGTGTGAGATGTAAATAAGCATGCTATTGACATTTTACACACTTATTTACATAATCACAATAATATTGATTGAGGGTGGACCAATAATAACCAAGATGAAGGATACATTTAGCAATATCTAGGCCATTAAAATGCCCCCCATAGATTCCATCATGTGTTTCCTTGATAGCATGGGAAGCTTCATGAATATGAAGGAAATGGAGAATGAGACCATCAAATCCATGCTTGTAAAGTATTCCCCCTAGTATGGTGTAATGAGAGGTACTCTGAACAAAATCTCTTTGAGCATTCCATAAAAGGTTGGGAGGAATAATGCTAAGGTTAAGGTAGTCAAATGTTTGGTCATACCAAATGTCAGAAGGAGATGCTTCTATATTAAAATGGTAGGAAGGTCAAAACTGATAAATGAGGTGTGATAAATCAATGTATGGTGACAAATAGTTTAGATTTAGAAGGTTGATATGGGATTTGGGAAGCAAGGGAAACCATTATATATACAAACTTGTTGGTATAGCATGGGACTGAATGGATAATGTAATGATCAAATAATGATAAGAGTACATCTACAAGCTATTTGTATTTCAATAAGACATCATTCTTACATTGATAAGATCCATTGACCTAGTTGATAATAAGCTGAGAATCACCAAAGATACTAATTTTTTTAACTCCCAAAGCTAGAGTGGTTTATAGACCTATGATTAGGGCTTCATATTTGACCACATTGTTGGTATATTCAAATTCAAGTTTAAAGGAAAGGAGAAGAGGTTAACCATTAAGGGGAATGCGAATAACTCCAACACCCCCACCATGTTGGCATTTAGAGCCATAAAAAAACATGGTCTTTTGGTAGGTGTGTTCCTCCTGAGAAAGATCTTCAATAAACTCATCTAAAAAAGTAAGAGGAAGTGGTTGGTTATCTAGTGGAGGAACTTTAGCCAATTTGTTGATGATCAATTTCCCTTTAATTGAATTTTGCTAAAGGAATTCAAGATCAAATTTAGCTAAGAGCATGAACCACTTAGCCATACACTGGTTTTGGTATGGTTTGGAGTGCATGTATTTGAGTGGGTTAGTGTTAGTGATGACATAAGTTTTGTGATTAAGAAGGTAATGATGAAGTTTAGAGGCCATAAAGACTAAGGTGAGGTAGAGTTTCTCTGGATGAGTATATCGAGTCTCATAATCTATAAGTGTGTGGCTAATGTAATAGATGGCTTGCTCTTTGTTGTGTTCATCATGATGAGTAAGCATTACCCTTAAGGAATGGTTCATGGTAGATATATAAAGGTAGAAGGGCTGGCCTTATTTAGGAGGGATGAGGATAGTTGGAGAGAGAAGGTACTCTTTTATTGAATCAAAGGCTTTTTAAGAGTCCTTGGTCCACTTAAAATAGGTGTCTTTCTTGATGAAATGGTGAAAGGGTTGACATCATTTTGATAGCTGAGAGATGAAGTGATGGATGGTTTGGAGCTTCCCCTAAAGGCTATATATTTGCTTAAGATTAGTAGGAGGAGGTATCTCTAAGATTTCTCAGACTTTTGTAGGGTCAATTTTGATTCCTTGAAGGGAGATGATAAAGCCTAGAAGTTTTCCAGATAAAAACCAAAAAATATATTTCTTAGGGTTGAGCTTGACATGATAATGGATTAGTCAATTGAAGATGATTGTAAGAATGTCAAGGTGATATTTGTAGTGTTTGTATTTCCCAAGGAGATCATCCACAATATTCTATAATTTTATGGATGAGATCATGGATAATGTAGGTAATGACACATTGATAGGTTGTTCCAACATTCTTTAGAACAAAAGGCATGACCCTATAATAAAAGGTCCCCATGGGGTGATAAAGGAAGTTTTATGTTAATATTTGAGGGAAATTAAGATTTTATTATATCTTGAAAAACCATTTATGAGGGATAACATCTTGTGTTCAGCTGTAAGATCAACAAGTTGATCAATGTTCAGTAAAGGGAATTCATCATTTGGGAAAGTGAGGTTAAAGTCATGAAATTTGATGCAAAGGTGAAGTCCCTCTATGGGTTTGGTAATGGGAATGATGTTGTAAACCTATTTTGTATAGTCAATGGGTTAGATGAAGTCAACAAATAAGAGAAATCGAAGTTCTTATTTGATAAGAAGGGCGATACGAGGATGTATCCTATGAATCTTTTGTTACACTAGCTTAACCTCAGGATGGGTGAAAATGTTGTAGAGGGAAATAGATGGGTCATTTTTGGGCATATCCTAATAGGACCAAGTGAAGTCTATTCTATGGTCATGAATAAAATAAAGGTAATATTATTTCTCTATGGAATTTAAGGATTGGCTAATTTTGACAATACAAGGGTTATCCTAAGTACCTAAGTTAACATCAATGGTGGATTCATTCAACATGGTTTGGTTTTCAAGAGGAAGGGATTTATGGATAAAATAATACCCCACATCAAGGTATGTGAGAATGGAATCATCATCTTGATGTTGGATCGTATTGATGATAGGGGAATCTCATTCTATAATTTTAGGATGGATGAGAGGAAGGGTCTCAGTTTGACCACCCTTTTGATAGGCCAAGGGGTCCACACTAATGGTATTGATAAAAAAAAAGTTAGATGGGATGATATCAAAGTCTTCAAACTTTGAGGGAGATGGGGTTGGTGAATATGGGACATCCTCATTGATGGTGGTGGTGATGGGTTTTGGTGAGGTGGGTGCTTTTGGTGGTATGAACCTAAGTTGAAATAACTCATGAGGTTTTTGAGGTTTGATTATGGGTAATTCATGAGGTCCCTATTCATAAAAGCCAAGGCCAAACCCCTTTAAAGCACACCTATAAAGGTAAGCTTTGGAAAAGGCTAATTTGTTGAGATAAGAGAATTCAAAGGTAAATGGTCAAATGGATGAGATAGTGGTGGGAGTAAGAAGTGGCTAATCAAGTCCCCATAGATGAAATTTGTTTGATTATTGGGAAGCTTGAAAGGGATGATGATTTCAATGTCAGGATCATAGTAAGGGTCATGTTTGAGGTTCCCATTTTCTTGGGGAGTAGGGAAAGTGTCTAAAACTAAAAGTTGATACTCCCCAAGGGAGAAACATTGAAACATGGATTCCAAGGGCTCCTCTACAAGAATTTGGGAATAAGGGGTAGATGAGCTAATTAAAGCTTCATCACTATTATGAATGGGAGTGTTGTTGGTTTTTGTTGGCATTGAGGTGATGTTGTGAGTAGTTGATGGTGGAGTAATAAGAACATAATTAGGCCAATATGTCATATTGTAAGTGGCAAAAGGACTAGGGGTAAATTTGATGGTAACAAATTGACCCTCATGTTCAAATTTAACACATTGATGTAAGGTATAAGGGACATAAATCATGGCATGGATTCAAGGGCATTTGAGTAACACATTGTAATATAACTCACTTCTTATAACATAAAATAGTTTAGGAATGGTGTGAGGTCCCAAGCGGATATGGACAATTATCCACAAGGTCATGGCCATGGTATCATTGAAGGAGCAAAGAACCATTGTGATTTATGACATGATGTTCTTGGGTAGCTATAATTGGTCATAAGCATGGGAGGAGATAATGTTGATGCTATATCCTCCATCAATCATTACCCTTTTGGTGTGGGTGTGATTGATGTATGTAATGATAAAGAGGGGAGGATCAAAATCCTCTAGATGAATAAGAGGTATTTTAAAATCCTAAAAGGTGACAAAGGTAGAAATTTGGAGGGATCCCACAAAGGGTGTTAAAATTTGAGGGTCATCTGGTTGAACCTCTATAGATTATAAATATTTTATCAATGCCTAATGATGGTGAGGTGAGGTGTTGATTAGTTCATAAAGGTTAATTTTCACTCATTTTTGGTGAAGCTATTTTAACATGATACACTATATAGATTCAGATGGGTTGGAGGGAGAGGGTCCCAAAATGGATACTTTAGGATTTAGTAGTCGTATAGGTGAAGGTGTAGGTGTTTGGATTTGGTTATAAGGTTGAGGGGTTGAAGGGTATGTCCAAGGAATGGATGATTTGTCTTTTCCCTTATCTTTCTATTGGGCTTACGAGTGAGTAACCATATGAACAATGTGGATGGGGGGATTTTTTTGGGTTTGGTGGTTGCTTCAGTTCTTCATCCTCACTCTTGGATGAAAGTGGGGGAGTAGGCAAAGGTTGGGTAGGTTGAATTGATGGTGGGATTGGTAATGGAGGTAAAATAGGCTCATCAAATAATAGATCATACTCATTGTATAAGCTATAAACAAGTGCCTAAAGAGCTTTGCAACTCTCTGTGTCATGTCCCAGTGCCCTGTGGTATGCATAAATCAAGTTATCATTGAACCAAGAGGGTTTGGTATTGGAGGGGTAGAATAGTTTGATAGGTGGTAAGCTAATGGAAGAAGTTTGTAACAACCTTTGTAGGATATTTGAATAAGATTCATTAAAAGGTGTTGAAGGTGAGGGGTTTATAGTTGTAAGGATGGGAGCCTTCTTAGAGGTAGTTTTCACCTTAGGAGTTATAGTTGGTAGAATGGTTTTGGTTGGTGGTTAGATTTGCTTAGTTATGGTTGACTTTAGGGTAAATGATTTAGAGGTTAAATATTTGGATGTTGAGGGGTTGGATATAGGTGGGAAAGTAGAGGTAGGTAGATTAGTTAAGAATGAAGGAGAGCTAGAGGATTTAGTGGGTGTTGGTTTAAGTAAAGAAAAGTAGGATGGATTATAAGAGGAATAATAGGTAATTGAGATGGTAGAAGGATGGGGTCTTAGGAAAGAAGGCAAGTAGGAAGGAGGTGGTATGGGTCTAGTTTGAGGTTGAATTTTTGGAAACTCTACCTTCTTGATTAGTTTGGTTGGGGGTTTCTTTGGTGGACTATATGGTGTTAAATCCAACTTAAAAGAGTGGTGATTTTGACTAGGTGTGGGAAGAATTCCTAGATTCTTTACTGGTTTGGTAAGAAAGGTATGGGGAGTTTTGGAAATGTTAAATGGAGGTAGCTAGGATGGTTTAATTATGATTTTGGAATAATAAGTGATTTATGGAGGGGTAATAATGGGTTTAAGGGTGGATTAAATTGAGGTTGAAGATTTAGATTTGTTTTGGTATGGGAGACCAAGACAATGCCAAAAGGTGCCTCTATCAAATTTGGGTTGAGAAATGAACTCTAGGCTTTAGACTAGTCTAGATAAGGGCATGTAGATAGGGTTGGTTCCTTTGTCATTGGTTTCAAAAATTAATCCCCTAGATAGAGAATAGGGAATGGTTCCTTAATCCTTATTCTTGATGGGAGGTTCCAAAATTGGTAGTTGGGTGGGTGAGGTAACTTTTTCTTGCTGGATGGTTTCCAAAGAGGGAATGGATAGTTCTATGAGGGAGAAGGTTGGTGTAGTGTCCTCAAGCAAAGGAAAAAACATGATTTCTTCCTTTGTTTGGGTATCTAAAGGAATGGAGGGTAGTTTTACCACTTCAATGGGTGGAGTGGAAGAAAAAGTGGTTAATGCAAAGGTTGCCTCCTTTGGTGTTTTCATCAAATAAGAGGTAGATACAACCAAGGTCTCATTAGGTGAAGAGAGGGGTTATTGATTCCTTTGTTTAGGTATCTAGAGGAATAAAAGGTGAGTCCACTAATTTCATAAGTGAAATAGAGGAATAAGTGGTTGAGGTAGTGGTCTCCTCAACAATGGTCTCATTAATAATAATGTTTATGGTATGTGCCTCATGTGAGTGAGATGATTCTGATTGGTTGTCATGGTGATGGGTATAAGGAGCATGATTGGGAAACGGTTTGTGGAATATGTCAAAGGTCTAATTATGAGGTGCATTGATATTATCAAATTCAAGTTCTCTAATGTTAATTAAGCTTTGGACAAGACTTTTGAAGGTATTACATCTATTGATGTCATTTACAATAACTCGGTGAAAGGCACAATGGTCATTCTTGTTATAACATCCAGACATAGGGTGAGAAGCATCAAATTATTGTAGTGGTTTGATAGGTGGAATTTAGACGAGGTTAGATTTGAGAAATTTGTCCAAAATTGAAGCATAAGACTCTCTTATGAGAGTGTATTGTTTTGGAGGATCTTAGTTTTGGTTTTGGTTTTGTTGGTAGGAAGGGTTGGAAGAATTGGTTTGATGGGGTTGATTGAAAGTTGGTGGTGGGGTAGTCTTTAGGACAACTGATTTTTTAAATGATTTCAATTTGGTATTGGGATAGTTAGATTAGTTAGTGTTTTGGAGGTAAGATCATTGGATTTAAGTCTAGAATTCTTGTTTCACAGTTTCAATTTCTCTTCATCAATGGCTCAGTTTAAAAGTTTACGTGCCATGGTGAATGCCTCATAAAAAGTTATAAAAGTTTTAACTTGAAGAGTGGGGGAAATATGTCTAGCATAGCCTTGAGAAAAGAGGTCAATCATCTCAAGTTTGAGTAGTGAAAAATTAAGTTGGTTGACAAGATTTCTCCATCTGGCTACGAAGTCAATAATTGATTCATCATCAAATTGTCTAATGGAATAGAGGTCAATAATTTAAACATTTTTAGGTATGTTGATGGAAAATTGTTCTAAAAATATTTGGGTTTGTTGAGTGATTGAAAAGATGGAGTGCTTGGTGAGGGCACTATACCAATCAAGGGATAGTCCTAATAAAGACATGGGGAACGTATGAAGGAGGAGAGCATCATTATATGCGATCAAATAACAAGAATGATGGAATTATCTCAAATGTTGTTGGGGGTCCTCCTTACCTTGGAATTTGGAAAACTTGGGTAATTCCCATTGAGGAGGATAAGAATGGATAGAAATAGATGGATGGATGGGTTCATTATAGATTTGATTATAGGATAAAAGGTAATGAGACTCAGAGATAGATGATTCCAAGTTAGTCATTTTATCCATTAACATTTGGACCAAATCTATTTATGGTTGGGAAGCTGTATAATTAGGTGGTAAGCCTTATTGAGGTTGGGTGGCAACAATGTATGGATAAGTGATAGAGGGTGATGAAGAAGCCATATATTGCTAAGTGGTTATAAGAGGTTGGGATGGTTCCACATAAAGGTTGATTGGAAAAAATGGTTGGGTGGAAGGTGTTATGTATCTTTGTGGATTAGAAACACATGGGTACTTTTTAGGGGGCTGATATGGGTTGGGATAGAGGTATATTTGGGTTAGTGGATAACATGATGGACATAGATTGGGTTGGGGGTATGAAAGTGCTAGTTAGTTGTTGGTGGGTGGTAAATCTAATGATAATAAGTGGGAGGGTTTGAGGTATGGAAATTA
This sequence comes from Torreya grandis, assembly GCA_037957365.1. NCBI lineage: Eukaryota > Viridiplantae > Streptophyta > Pinopsida > Cupressales > Taxaceae > Torreya > Torreya grandis. The sequence goes on along the minus strand of JARHVA010000995.1, from coordinate 3,566,313 downwards.
CTAAATTTTGAAGTGGGGTTAAAATTAATAGATTAGTTAAACCAAGGGGAATAATAGAAATATGGGTAGAAGATACTTCCACAACAAAAGGAGTACATGCAATGAGAGGAAAAGTTGATACATTGTTGGAGGTTTTAGTTGGGGTAGTAGGTTTTTGGTTGTTGGTTGGGTTGTTGGATGGAGTTTGGGGAGTGGTGGTAGATGGGATATTAGAAGAAGAAAATGCTTGGGTAATCATAGGTTGGGTCAAGGTGATACCCACCAAAATATGGGGAGGCATACTCATAGGGAGGATCCATAGGAATAATCGAAGCAAAAGAGGTACGGTTAGATAAGGTGTTAAAGTAAAGTTGAAGATCCACAAGGTTGTTATTGAGGAAGACAATGAAATCCACATCACCCTCAAGAACAATTTGAAACCTGGTAGGTAGGGCATAAAAATGAGGGGAACCATCAACATCAAGAGTATACTCCATGGAGGAAGAAGATGAAGGTGGTTGTTGGTTGGTTTGATTCCTCAACTATTGTCTAGTAAATACCATGAGAGTAAATAAGAGATAAAATGATAAAAATCATAGCTCAAATAAAGAGAAATCAAAATAAAATAACTCAAATAAATTAAACATACACTAAAGTGCATTTAACATCTTAGGGTTATTCTTAAATCACTTTTGGCTTATGCCTTAGAGTGTGTGAAGGGGAAATTTGGTTTGTAGACTAGGTACTAAAGAGGAAATATAAGGTTGGTTTAAGGTTATGTTTAGGTGTTCAAGAGAGAAATATATATTGATCTTTAGTATGTATCTTGGTCTTGGGGCCTATTGCCTCACTTCACACACTATAGCGATAGGGGTGTTAGGTGCTTAGCCACAATATACTGAATCTTAGATTCTATACTCAAACAAAGAGTTGAATTGGTTCTCCCCTTGGTAATGACCTCTAAGTAGGATTTCTAGGAAAGGCTAAGGTTTACCTTTAGGTGATGAAATCTTAGTCAGGCCTTATCTCAAGTATGTTTTGATGTGTTGATTGGTTTTATGGTTTAGATAAGTGTGTGATAACAAGAGTGAAGACTATGATTAATTACTTTACTTTTTACTTTTAAGTTACTAGATGAACTAAGATAAGCAAGAAATCAATATATGCAAATGGTATATTTTAAGCCCAAAAGGAAATTTTAGATTTCATTCGATGAACACAAAATAAAGGAAGAAAAAGGGATTTTAGGTCCCATCAGGAGTGCCAAAAATATTTTAGTTAATTTCTTAATTTAGAAGCAAGTAATGAAACTAGTAATACGGCATGTAGAAAAATACCTGGTAAAAGTGCACACGTGATCTAGATGATAGTGAAAACTCCTCTTTAGCTTGGAAAGAATAACATACATATAAGAAAGACACTAGAAAGGGGGTTGTTATATGGATGGTTGATTAGACTTCTTAGTGTGAGCTAGATCCAAGAAGCATATGCTTGTTAGGAGGCTGTCAATCCACTATTTATAATAATTAAGTTGATATAAATGAAGAAAAGGAAATTTATATTTAATAACTAGAAAGTTAATGTATTTAAGATAAGATGGAAGTAGACTGCTTGTTAAAAAAAAACTAATATAGTAAAAGTGGGTCAGTACTTGTGCTAAGATAGTTGGGGTCAAATTCAAAAAATTAGAAAAGTCTCTATGAACAAGCAGGAACATAGAAAATATTGTTTAGTTGGGGTCAAGGGGGTGAAAATAACTTGTTATTTTCTACCGTAGTGACCATAAATAGTTGGGTGAATAATCAATAATTGGGTTAACTATTGACAGTTGGGTGATCATCGATGATTGTGGTGACTGTCAGTGGTTGGGCTAATCATCAACAATTACTTTTGTGATTCTTGAAATGATAAAAAAAAGGATTAGAAATTAGGTAATTAGGTAGACAAAAGGTTTGTTATGGATTAGGGGAATGGAAAATAATATACTAATGGATATGATAGGGTAGAGAGGTTATGAATGGAATATAAACTAAAAAAATAAGTAAGAGATACTTGTAACTTGATGGTGGAATATTGAAGCAATTTGGTCAGAGTGATGGTACTTTGGCCTTCAAAAGTGATTCTTATAGAGGTTTGGGTCTCTGTTGGTGTTGCTTGCTCATTGAAAGGATGCTGGATACTTAGATGCAAGATGATTTAGATGTTAGATTGCTAGATTTTTAGATCCCCTTCTTCCCCTGCTTCTTTCCTTTTATAGGATGAAGTTACTAAATGTGCAAGAGGAAGTTGATAAATGGATAGAGGAAAAAGTTTCTAACTATGATGATTTAAATCTAGTTTGTATCACAAAATGGAAGTTGCTAAATGTGCCATGATTATCTCATATAGTTGGTAATGATTTTAAATAAAGCTTAGAGACTTGGCTATCGATGGTTAGGATAATCATCGATGGTTAAGCTGAATGTTAGTGGTTGAGGTTCTAAAGGAAAAAGGGTTAAAAAGGGGTAAATTAAAAAGTTAAGTTTAGAAAATTGATAAATGGGCTAAGTCAACTAGGTGGTCAACTATCCTTAGAGTCAGGTAGGGGTCCAAGGCATTTTGACATCTAAAACTATGTATTTTTTGAGTGTCTAAACCAAGTTTTTCATATGTTTCTCAAACTTTCCATTCTTAGAATTCAATCCAAGAGAGATTTGAAAGGAATGAGGAGACTATTGTTGAGCATCTTATTTTTAAAAACCAATATTCTACTTCTCTTCCTCAAGAACCCCCCAAGAAGTCTCTCAAGAATCCAAGATAGAACCAAGTGGTGAAATCATGGAGTAATCAAGGTGAAACAAGCATAGATTAGGGAGTTAAAGTAAAATAATAATTTTAACCTATGCATTTCCATCCCATCCCTCTTCAAGAGTCTTTTTATATCTCACCCCAGCCTTCTTATGTTCCTTACCCTCATGAGGCCACTTATCATCTTCAAAAAAAGCTATTCCAAGAGAGTATAGATAATAAAATCAAAGATTTAGAGCTGAAAATGAAGGAGGAAGAGAACCAAAATTAAGAGGTGGAAGTCAAAGAAATCCTTGTGCCCATTCAAGCCCTATTTCCCTCTTCCCAAAAACCTTTATCTTTTCCATCTTGGAGGTCTATCCAAGAAGGAGGTCCTAATTGATAATTTTGAATATAAAGTTGCAGCTATTGAAGAGCCTCAAGAAGGATATGAGAAGGATGAGGTGCTTATTGAAGATAATTAAGTGTCTATTTCGACACTCAACTTGCTTTCCCTTCATTAATTCCTTCAAGAATCCACCATATCTATGACCCCAAGTTGTAATAGTTTTCCCTCCATTATCAAGCCCATTCATGAGACATAAAACATACTTCATACTCCCTCTCTAAATCATGAACATGCCCATAACCCTCCCATCACATTTGTTATTGAAGAGAAACCTATCCTATGGGCAATAAATGAAGAAGATATTGCAGCTATAAGTGTGGTTCAAAAGGAATGTGAAGAAGACAATTCAAGTGTATATGATGAAGAATTAACCATTGGAATTCCACTTGGTGAATATTGACACAAATGAGTCTTTATAAATGAATAAAGGAATGATCTTGATGGTGTTGAAACTGCCTATGAGAAGGATGTTAAGATTTATACCTTGGTTCAAGAAGATTTTAAGGACATGTGGTAGACCTATTTACATATGTTCAATGAATATGAAGGATTTGAAAAGTTGGAACCTCTAGGAGAACAAGATTAGGTTGATGATGAATAATGTAAGGTTTCTAGTGATCTAATATGTTTTTAAGATCATGATATAACAATGTATGATGAGGACATTCTTCAAGGCAAGTAGGAGATTAGACTAGGACAACCAATAGAAATTGAGGTTAATTTTACCTTCATAGGCCAAGAGGACTTATGGAAAAACTATTGGAACATATGAAATGAATTTTAGGCTCTTGAAGGGTTTAGACCTCATGTTGGTTAGATTTAGGATGTTCTTGAGGTTATTTTACTCCTTAAAGGATAATGCGATAATCTTCAAGGTACTAAGTTTGAGGCTCCCCCTATGAACCAATAAGTAGTCATGTTTGAGATTGGAACAAACATCAAGAAACATCATGAGAGGTATTTTGAAGTATAATATGATATTGCATTCATAAGCGACTAGTTTTCAGCTATTGTTTCATTTAAGAGCATGCCAAGAGGAGTGGCAAGAAAGAAAATGATGAAGACAACAAGATCATGATCCAAGATGCAACTAACCTCATGATATTTGTCAAATAATGGAGCAAGAGATAATACAAGATTTTCCTTTGACCTAGGAGGAAGAAGAAAAGTTTAGGTCAATTGTATATAGTTAGTTTGCTTTCTTATTTGTTGTGTCCCTTAAGTGGTTGATAGCACATGTGTGTGTTTATTTACTTTACTTAATATGTGTTGTATTTGTTTTGTGTGTTTTGAGGTGAAATAATCTTGTATTTTCATGGTCAATGTTTTGTGAGGTTTGAATCTGAGTGAAAATGAATCTATTACCCAACGGAAGGACAAGGCTACTATTCTATTTAGCATAACAGACATGCTACCCTCGTGAATCAGTTTTTATTAACTAATTTTAATCCCCAAGGTCAAAATGTTAACCCCTATAGGTAAAAAATTGAGTTTTCATATCTTAGTAGATTTTATTTAATCATTACATGACTTAGTGGCCTCTAAAAGGTCTATATAAAACCTTATTATCATTGATTAAGGTTAATTTGGAGAAATTAAGGTAAGTCTTTATCTTTATTTTAGACTAGTCTAGACATGTCATGGTGTAATGAGGTGAGTCAAAGTGTTGTCATAGTTAATTATGTGTATATCTAATTCATTTCATGTCTTAATCACATTTAGTAAATATTTCATATTGATTTGGACAAGTTAAGGTTCTTTTATGGACTTAAAGGTAATGTTTTATAAGGAAAAAGGTGATTTTTCCTAACTTTCATGTATTCCAAAGCCAAAAAAAGTGAAAAATCCATATAAAAACTCTTTACAATGTCCTTGTATAATTTATATTCATGCCACATGTGTTGACAAGTCAGAAATAGGTCAGAATCTTTATTTTCAATGCTTAAGAGGCAATTTTCACTCTCTTGTACAGACTTATGAACTCATTTTTAGGAACAAAACATTAAAAAGGTGTAACTTGGGATTAAATAGGTTAGATTATAGCTTTTGATCAATTTTTAGGTCCAAAATATTTATTAGACACTCTATCTCCTCCATCGCTGCCTTCACAAGCTTAGAAAGGCAAAAATAAAATGCATGGTATGACCAAGAGTGAGAAAGTTGGGAACTAAAAATTTGGAAATTGTTAGGGGTAATAATGAGATTAAATTTAGTTTAATTTTATTATAGATTAATTGTCTCTCCTTTATGAACTATCTCTAAGAGTGACAATAGGTCATTATGCCTTGTCCATTCAAATAGGGTATGATTTTTCTCCTGTTTCTTCATACCAAAATTTTATGGAGGAGAATGGGTTTTTGGAGTGATTTCAAAGGATAAAATTACCCCTTTAATGGTAGTTTCATCAAGAAATTCAAATTCATGAAGTTTTTTCTTTAAATGAGAAAGGTGTTTCAAATGTGTGAGCATATCATCCTGATGCAAGTCTGTTTTGGTTTGTTTGAGATGTTTGTCACCTTCAAGAGTTCTAATTATCTCAATTTTAATGGAATATCTCTTAATTCCATAGGATTCACGTGCTCTTTCCTTGAAATGTAATATTTGTCTATAGTCTCCAAGTGTCTTACTCTTTGGAAATAATGCATAGTCTATGAACAACCTTTTCTAGGTCTGACTACCAATGTTAGGCTTGAATGTAAATGATAAGTCCATGGTAGCATGAATAGACACCTTGACCACTATAGGTCTAGTAAACTTAGAGTGAAAGTCTAAATTTGTACTCTCATCCAAAGATTATGAATTGTTTCAGTTACCCATAGGTCTGCAGAGCTATGAATGAGCATCCATGAGTCTAAGTTCATGTTTGAGTTATTTTGGAAATGAAAAGTGTGATAAATACTTAGAAACACTCATTGGACACTGACTAAACCCTCACTGCCACTATTAAAATACATGAGCAAATGAAGAGACTCTCACTTTCAATACATAAAACCTTATATATGGAATGTATGCATAGGCTTGTATGTATAAAGGAGTAAATTTTGAGAGGATACAATGTTTTTTCATAGATATAGAAGAATAGTGAGAGAATTGTAATTAATTTATAAGAGTTGATAAAATATTTAAACTTCAAAACTTAGAATGTGGTTGTTCTCTTGTAGTCCATGTAGGCAAAATGAAGACCTACATGTGATAGACCTATAGGTCCTCATTTGGATAGAAGGATATTTATTGGGTATATAAAATATGAATCTATAAAGTTAATAATGAACACATAAACTTATGAATACATCTATACCATTTGAGAGTCATGAGAGGTTGAGATGACTAGTATCATACTCACTAGGGGAGTTCACAGTCTCAACACTCATGCACAAGTTTGAGTTTCAAGACAAGAAGGTAGAGTTTGGAATGAAATAAAAGGTGAATTAAACTTGAATAATAATTAGATAAAACTAAATTAAATTTTATTACTTTAAAGTGTCATTATGGAGTTGAGAAACCAAGTTCAAGACCTCATTCTCAAACCCTTCTCCAATGACCACCTACAACCACACTTTGAGAAGGTGCAAATAATAGTGTGTGTTTGAAAAGATGTGGTGTTTTATAAAATTTGAGGAGGTTCCAAAATCCATATAGTGTAAAAAATTAATTTATATTCTCAACCATTGGAAATTAAAGTCTTAAAACTAATAAAATGCACTCAGACTATCCTATGACCACCTACAAGTTGCTTTGATAAGTAGACAAGTTATAGGCTTGAAGAGAAGATAAAATGCATAGTGGTTGGTTTGAGTTTTGATGAATAGATGAAAAAAATATATTATTAATTTTTAATTTAAAATTATAATGGATAAAGTGTATATAATATGATCAATTCAACTTCTCTAAACCCTACATACACAGTTCAAACCACCTATAGGTATGCTAGGCAATGCATCCTAGTTTCAAATTTGAAAAGTAGATAGATTGTATATGAAGAGCATTGGGGTTTAGATTAGGTGAATGGATAGGTAAGTTAAACCATTTTAGGTTGAATATATTCAAAAGGATATCACTATAATATGAGTAACAAGACTTACTTCAAACCCATACATACACAGTCAAATTAGTGTCTACATGCGTGCCTAAGTTCATGAGAGGTATTTACTTGAGTGAGGGAGTTAAAGGTATATGAGATAGAAATGAAAATTATTTAAAGGTTTTTTAGGGTGGTAAGATCTCATTTATACCCTCAAACCCAATATAAATTAAGGATAATGTTGAAAACCCTATTTAGACATTTAAAGCCTAACATTTCATAAGCAGACCCATATGAACAATCATAGAAAGGGTAGCTTATTGAGAGTAAAGTGGAAGTCTAAGAGTTTTTATAATTTCATTGATATATTACATATCCTTCAAGACCATCTATAGGTAGAAGTGGTAATAAAAGTGGAATTTAAGCCTTTGAAACCACCTTGAGTTTCTCAAATAGATGAATGCAATCTAAAACCAAACTTTTCTCACTTGGTATGACATTAAGATAGTGCATGAATCCAAATGGGATTTAGGGGTGATAATTAGGTATTCACACTTCAATCTTGTGACATAAATTTTTAGACTAGGTTTCAAACTTCATGAACAAAGCTTAAGACTATCAACCCTAATCTAATGGCCAATTTGTAGACCAAAAGTCAACTTCTTTCACTCACAACTATATAGACAGGATGCATGGGAGCTTGAGCACTTGGGAATAGTTGAAGAGGATATCATACTTGAAATTTGTGGCATTGGTTTATGTATTGAGGTCCCAAGGTTTATGAATAATTTATAAGAACTAAAATAGGTTAAAACCCTCCTAAAAACCTAATAAAAACTTGATGTGAAAGATGAACTTTTAAAGTGCATTAAATGACCTAATTTTATCCTAAAAACTCATATATATTATTTAGGACTCTGATTAGATTCTCCATGTGTACTTTATATGTACTTTCAAGTGTATAGAATAAGTTAAATGCACTATTTATCAAGGATTTTCAAAATTTTATAGCATTTTAGATATCTGGACACTTTCAAACTATTGGAAGAGGTAATTTGGGATATATTTCATCTATTCAAGATAAAACATCTAGTGATAAAAAATATATCATTTTTCAAGGTAGTCTCAAATAGGCCTAAAATGAGACTAGGTTTCCAGGCCATTTCATGGTTTTCACACTTCTACAAGGTTTCAGGGCCTCAAATTTGAGATGGAGTTTGATGATAGCCTATAAAAAGTGAATCAAAATATTTTGGGTGTTTTTAAATATGTGGGAGAGATCTGAAACAAAAAATAAGCTTCTAGGCAAGGAGGCCTAATTGAGGAGAGAGAATGAGCTAAAAAGAACAATTCCACTCATAGTATAGACCTAAAAATTGGCATGGAATTATAAATAAATACTTTAAATAGGTTCTCAATTTCAAAATAACCTCCATGTATTATTATACACAAGGAGGTTTACACGTTTTCAAGGTTACAAAGAATGAGGCCAAGTGAGGCCTTTTGGTGCAAATTGAGTCCTTAGGGGTAGATTGAGACCTCTAAATGAGTTTTTATAGGTATAATATGATTTTAATAGGACATTAATGGAGAGAAAATGAATTTTATAAGATTAACTCAAGTTTTGACACGTGTAAGCAAGATTGGCCTAGTGAGACAAAGATACTTCTAGACACCTAGCAAGATAATGAAGTGATGTGTCAAAGGGAACCTTCAAAGATCAGTTGAAAGGTTTCAAGAGTATAGTAAATATGTAACTCAACATGAATTGACCATCAAAAATGCCACTTGTCATTCACTATATAAAGAAGGGGCAGTTTTGAAGAGAAAATACAAGGTGTCAAGCCAAGTTTCAAACTTCCATGCCAATTGTAGAAGCAGAACATATTTAGGAGATTAAACTTGTCTTATAAGACTTATTGAGACATTTTAATAACTCCTCTCTTGATTTTAACTCAAAATACATTTATATCTCTCTATCATATGCCCTTCTCCCTTCTCCTCTCTCTTTCTTGATATATTCAGCCTTGATAGGCTAAGTTTGTATCCTCCATCTGGGTATGGTGAATCCCTACCCATTTTTAGTCTTTTATCAATGAGAATAATCTAGTTTTACCTCGTTTATTGATAGGCTTCAATATGTTTGTGTTAATAGTTGATCTTGCTAAGTGATAGTATTGCTTCATTAGCATGTTTTTCCTATATTGCATTCATATTTAGTTTGTAATATTTTTTGTAAGACTTTTAAAGTGTCTAAGTGGAGTGTGAAAGGTTGACTGAGTTTTCCTCTCACTAGTGTCATGATTTGACCTTTTGACTAGTCCTCCTAGAACAATCATTATTCACAACCTTTATGAGAAACATTGATGTAGAGTGGTAGATTTGGAGTATTATCATGTGCAGGTTAATATCTTGTTTTAAGTGTATTTACATTTTTTTGGTAGTGGTCAAATCATATGTGGTGTATCACCTCCATTAGAGTAGGTTTATCTCCCTTTTCCTATCAAATAGTAGATTAGGGTTTGAGCCTAAGTGATTCATCAAGGAGATCTAGCATTTTAACCTATAGATTCACCTCTCCAAAAGCATACCCACAACCTTGAGGTTTTTTCATGTTACATAAAATTTAAGGAGGATGGAATATACCTCCTTAGGGTGAAATTTTGATTGATGATAGTTTTGTCACACCCAGTAGGACTAAGGTCCAAATTAGTGAAATAATTCTTGGTGTTGTTCTTTTATATATCATCCTTTAAAGGCATTCAAAACATCAATGGTGAATTCATACACAATCAACTAGTTCTATAATCCCAGTCACTTGTTCAAAGTAAGTTATGTTTCACTTAATTATTTTGATGAGGTTGTTATGGTTGAGTTTGAAGTAGAGTTAAATTTCATGAAAGTTGGTAAAGTTATTTAAGCTTATAGTATTCCTTATCAATCCTATGATAAGCCTTATCAACCTCACTATGATCCATATCAATCCTATGATCATTATCTTTCTTTTCATAAATCATATCAATCCTATGATCAACATTCTCAAGTTTAATATGTTCCTAGCCAATATAGTCACTTATCAAATTAATCTTTTTGATGTTTGAAACAAACTCTCTTATATTTTGAGAGGTATATGATAAGGCTTAAAACAAAAATAGAATATGGTCAAGATATACCTAGTCATCTCATTCACAATGTGAGAGACTCATTACAATAAATTAATGAAGAATGGGCACCTATTGAGATAAAAAAATTGGCAAAGCATCTCAAGTGAGATGTTCGATGTAAGTGGTCTCATGAAAAACATAGAAAATATGCTAGGATTTCATGAAGAACAACATGTCCAACTCCATCATCCTCATGTGTATTCATACACACCACCTCATCCCTCATATATGCCACCTATTCTTCCCCAAGAGACCATTTCAAGTGAGTATCAATGTGTTCTAAGTTCTTCATATATTTCTCAAACTTTCCCTTCTTAGCATTCAATCCAAGAGAGATTTCAAAGGAAGGAGGAGACTGTTATTGAGTAACCTATTGTTGAAAACCAAGATTATACTTATCCTCCTCAAGAACCCCCTAAGAAGTATTTCAATACTCCAAGATGGAACCATGTGGTGAAATCATGGAATAATTAAGGTGAAACAAGCATAGTTTGAGGAGTTGAAGTCAAAGAAGAATCTAAACCTATGTAAGTCCCTCCCATCCCCCCTCGAGAGTCTTCTTATATCTCATACTACCCTTTTTATGTTCCTTACCCTCATGAGGCCAATAATTATATTCAATAAAATCTATTCCAAGATAGTATAGATAAGTAAATCAAAGAGTTGGAGCTAAAAATGAAGGAGGATGAGAACCAAAATCAAGAGGTTGAAGTCAAAGAAATCCTTATGACCATTCAAGCCCCATTTCCATCTTCCCAATAACCTCTATCTTTTCAATCTTGGAGGTCTATCCAAGAAGGTTTATAAAACAAGAAGGAGGTCCTAATTGAGAAGGTTGGATATAAATTTACATCTGTTGAAGAGCCTTAATAAGGATATGATAATGATGAGGTGTTTGTTGAAGAGAATGAAGTGTCCATTTCCTAATAAAATTTCTTTCCCTTCAAGAATTCCTTAAAAAATACACCATATCTAAGACCCCAAGTTGTAATATTTTTCCCTCCATTCCCAAGCCCATTAATGAGCCATCCACCATACCTCATACTCACTCTTAAACTCATTAACATGCCCATGACCCTCACACCACATCCCTTATTGAAGAGGAACATGTCCTATGAGAAATAAATGAAGAAGAGATTGTAGCTGCAAGTGTGGTTCAAAAGGGAAGTGAAGAAGATAATTCAAGTGTATATGATGAATAATTCACCATTGGTACTCCACTTGGTGAATACCAACACAAATTAGTATTCATAAATGAATAAAGGAATGATATTGATGTTGTTGAAGTTGCCTATGAGATGGATGTTAATATTTATACCTTAGTTCAAGAAGATTTGAAGGAAATGTGGTAAAAATATTTTCATATGTTCAAGGAATATGAGTGTTTTACAAAGTTGGCACCTGTAGGAGAACAAGATCAGGTTGATGATAAAGAATACAAGGTTTCTAGTGAGCCAATATGTTTTTAATCCCATAATATAGTAATATATGATGAGGACATTCTTCAAGGTAAGAAAGAGATTGGACTAGGACAACCAATAGAGACTAAGGATCCTTTTGAGTTCATAGACAAAGAGGACTTATGGAAAAACTATTAGGACATATGCAATGAATTTGAGGCTCTTCAATGTTATACACATGCTACTGGTCAAATTGAGGATGTTCTTGAGGCCATTTTACTCCTTGAAGGATAATGTGACAATCTCCAAGGTAGTAAGTTTAAGGATCCCCCTTTGAACTAATAAGTAGTTATGTTTGAGATTACACAAACATCAAGAAACATCATGAGAGGGATGTTTAAGTATAAGATGGGATTACCTTCATAGGTGACTAGTTTGTAGTTACTGTTTCATTTGAGAGTATGCCAAGAGGACAAGCAAGTAAGAGAATGATGAAGACAACAAGAGAAAGATATAAGAAGAAACTCAAGTCATGTTATTTGTCACCTCATGGAGAAATATATAGTACAAGCTTCCCCTTTGACCCAAGAGGAAGAAGAAAAGTAGGTCAATTGTATATAGCTAGTTTGCTTTCTTGTTTGTTGTGTCCCCTAAGTGCTTGATAATACATGTGTGTGTTTGTTTCCATTGTTTGGTGTTTGTTGTCTTTGTTTTGTCTATTTAGAGGTGAAATAATCTTGTCTTATCATGTTCAAGGTTTTGTGAGGTCTGAATTTGAGTGAAAATGACTTTATTTCCCAATGTAAGGATAAAGCTACTAGCCTATGTAGCATAACAAGCATGCTACCCCCATGATCACTAATTGATTGACTAATTTTGACCCCCAAGGTCAAAATTTCAACCCATATAGGTAAAAAATTGATTTTACATATCTTATTAGATTTGATCTAGTCATTACATGATTTATTGGTCTCTAAAATGTCTTTAAAAACCCTTATTAGCATTGATTAAGGTTAATTTGGAGAGATTAAGATAACTCTTTGTCTTTGTTTTAAACTAGTCTAGACATGCCATGGTGTAAGGAGGTGAGTTTAAGTGATGTAATAGGTCCTTGGGTGTATATATAAGTCATTTCATTCCTTAATCACCTTTTACAAACATTTCATGTTGATTTGGAGAAGTTAAGGTTCTTTTATGGACTTTAAGGTAATGTTTTATAAGGAAAAAGGTGATTTTTCCTAATTTTCATGTATTCCAAAGCCCACCAAATTGAAAAATATATATAATCACTCTTTAAACGTTCATCAAATAAGTTACATAATTTACACATGTGTTATAAGTTACACAATTTCCACATGTGTTAGCAAGTCAGAAAGAGGTTAGAATCTTTATTTTCAATGCTTAAGAGGCAAGTTTCACTCTCTTGTATGGACTTGTGAACTCATTTTCAAAATAAAACATTAAAAGGTGTCGATTTGGATTTTAAAGGTCATATTACATATTTATATCAGGATTTAGGTCCAAAAAATGTATTAGAGTCTCTCTCTCTCTCCTCCACCATTGCCTTCACCAGCTTAGAAAGGCAAAATTCAAATGCATGATACGTCTAAGAGAGAGAAAGTTTGAAGCTAAAAATTTGTAAATTGTTATGGGTCACAATGAGATTAAATTTAGTTACATTTTTTTCAGATTCATGGTCTCTCCTTTATGAAAAATCACTAAGATTGATAGTAGGTTATTATGCCTTGCCCATTCAAATAGGGTATGATTTTGCTCTTGTTTATTCATACCAAAATTTGATGGAGGAGAATGGTTTTTGGAGTGATTTAAGAGGATAACATGACCCATTTAATGGTAGTTTCATAAATTAATTTAACTTTATGAGGTGTTTTTTTAAAAGGAGAAAGGTGTCTCAAGTGTGTGAGCATATCATCCTATTACAAGTCTATTCTAGTTTGTTCAAGATTTTTGTCACCTTTAAGAGTTCCAAGTGTCTGAAATTTAATGGATGACCTCTTAATTTGATAAGATTCATGTTTTCTTCCCTTTAAATTTAATTATTTTCTATATTCTCGAAGTGTCTTGCTCATTAGAAAGCATGCACAATCTATGAACAACCTTTTCCAGGTCTGAGTACCAATGTTAGGCCTGAATGGTAATGAGAAGTCCATAGTATCATGAAAATACACCTTTAACACTATAGGTTTAATAAAGTGAGAGTGAAATTAAAAATATGTACTCTCAAACAAAGGTTATAAATTGTTTATAAGTAGATAGGTTATAAGTAGATAGGTTATAAGATTAAAGAGAAGATAAAATACATAGTGATTTGTTTGAGTTTTGAGGAATATTTGAACAAATGATAGTATTAATTTTGAATTAAAAATGATCAGGGAAAAAGTGTAGAGAATATGATCAAATAAACTTCTCTAAACCCCACATACATAGTTCAAACCACCTATAGGTCTGCTAGGGAATACATACTAATTTCAAGTTTGGAGAGTAAACATATTGTATATGAAGAGAATTAGGGTTTAGCTTAGGTTAATGACTAGGTAATTGAAACCATTTGAGGTTGAATATATTCAAAAGGAGATCAAGATAATATTACTAAAAATACTTACTTTAAACCCCTACCTACATAATTAGATTAGTGTCTACAGGCCTACCTAAGTTCATGAGAGGTTGTTACTTAAGTGAGGGAGTTAAAGGTCTGTGAGATATAAAGGAAAATAATTTGAAGATGTTTTAGGGTGGTAATATCTAATTTAGAACCTTAGACCCAATATAAAGTGAGGTTAATGTTGAAAACCCTATTTAGGCCTGTAGAGCCTGACACTTCATAGGCAAACCCATATGAATAGTCATAGAAAGGGTAACTTATTGAGGTTAAAGTGCAAGTATAAGATTTTTGAGAAGTTCATTGATATATTATAGATAATTCAAGATCATATATAGGTAGAGGAAGCAAGAAAAGTGGCATTTAATCCTTTGAAACCACCTCGAGTTCCTCAAATAGATGAATATAGTCTAAAACAATTCTTTTTCTCACTTGGTATGACATTGAGCTAGTGCATGGAGCCAAATGGAATTCAAGGGTGATAATAGGTATTCAAACTTCAATATTATGACATCAATTGTTAGATTGGTTTTCAAACCTTCATGAAAAAATCTTAAGAATATTAACCCCTCTCTAATGGCCAGTTTGTAGACCAAGAGTCAATTTATTTTGGTCACAACTATATGGACAGGATGCACGGGAGCTTGATCACTTGAGGATAGTTGAGGAGGATAGTACACTTAAAATTTGTGGCATTGGTTCAAGGATTGAGGGCCCAAGGTTTATGAACAATCACTAAGAACCAAAATAGGTTCAAACCCTCCTAAAACCTTAATAGAGACCCAATGTGAAAGATGGACTTCTAAAGTGCATTGAATGACCTAATTTGATCTTGAAACCTCCTAGATAATATTTATGACTCCAAGTATATTATCCATGTGTACTTCATTTGTACTTGGAGTTGTATAGACTAAATTAAATGCACTATTTTTAAGGATTTTTGGTATTTTATAGAGATTTGTATATTTGAACACTTTCAAACCATTGGAAGAGGTAATTTGGGATATATTTAATCTATTCAAGCCAAAAACATTCTACTAGACATTATATTATTTATCAAACAAATATCATTTTATAAAAGGCAGTCTCAAACAAGCCTAAAATAAGACTAAGTTTCAAGGCCATTTCATGGTTCTTAGACTTCCATAGGGTCTCAAGGCCTCAAATTTGACATGGAGTTTTGTGATATCCTAGAGAAAGTGAATCAAAATCTTTTAATTTTTTTAACATGTGTGAGAGAGATTTGGTTCAAAAAATCAAGATTCTAGGCAAGGAAGCCTACTTGAGGAGAGAGATTGGCTAAAAAGACACATTGAAACTTGGCATGGATTTATAAATCCATACTTTAAATATGTGATCAATTTGAAAATAACCTTCATGAATTATTATACACAATTAGGTTTACATATTTTTGAGGCTATAAGGAATGAGGCCAAATGAGGCCTTTTAGTTTAAAATGAGTTCTTGGGGGTAGTTTGAGACCTCCAAATGAGTTTTTTTACATCTAATATGATGTTAATAGGCCATCCATGAAGAGAAAATGAATTGGATAAGATGAACTCAAGTTTTGACACTTGCAATCAAGATTGGCCTAGTGACACAAAGAGACTTCTAGACACCTAGCAAGATAATGAAGTGATGTGTCAAAGGGAACCTTTAGAGATTAGTTTAAAGGTGTCAATAGTAGAGAAAAGATGTAACTTAACATGACCTAACCATCAATAAGTCCACTTTTTCATTAAAAATCCAAGGAAGGGGTAGTTTTGAAGAGCAAATGCAAGGTGTCAAGCTAAGTTTCAAACTTCCATGCCACTTGGAGAAGGAAAACATCTTCAAGAGAGTATACTTATCTTCTAAGACTTGTTGAGATAGTTTAATAAATCCTCTCTTGATCTTAACTAATGAGACACTTGTCACTCTCTCTATAATATGCCCTTATCTCTTTTCCTCTCTCTTTCTCTATATATTCAGCCTTGATAGGATATGTTTGTATCTTCCATCTAGATATGGTGAAGCCCTACCCATTTTTAGCCTTTGATCAATGATAAAACTATAGTTTTACCTCCTCCATTGATTGGTTTTAATATGTTTATGTGAATATTTTATCTTTCTAAGTGATAATCCTTTTTATAGGTTTTTCGAAGTGTCTAAGTGGAGTGTGAAAGGTTGAGTGAGTTGTCATGATATGGCCTTTTGACCAGTCTTCGTAGACCAAGAATTATTCACAACCTTCATGAGAAACATTGATGTAGAGAGGTAGATTTAGATTAGTGTCATGTGTAGGTTAATCTCTTATTTTAAGTGAATTTATATCTAGTTGTTAGTGGTCAAATAATACCTGGTGCATCACCTTCATTAGAGTAGGTTTATCTCTTTTTTCCTATAAAGTGGTAGATTAGTATTTTAGCCTGAGTGATTCATCAAGGGGAGCTAGCATTTTAACTTAGAGATTCACCTCTCCAATAGGGTACCCACAACCTTGAGGTGTTTCCATGTTACATAAAATTTAAAGAGGCTAGAGTAGACCTACTTAGAGTGAAATTTTTATTGATAATATTTTTGGCATGCCCAATGGGACTAAGGTCCAAAGTAGTGGAAGAATTCTTGGTGTTGTTTTTATACATGTCAGCCTTTAGAGGTATTCAAAACATCAATGAAGAATCCATTGAAAACAGCCTTTTAAGTCCCACTATGATATGGGAAATGTTTGTATTTCAAACTTTCTTTTACTTCCATGTATGTTTGACATGTACATCATGTAGGAGTATTGTTTAAGACTCATAAATGGGCAATGTTTGTAAAATGTAAGTATACCTATGTTTAATTTTATTGTAAATCCTTAGGTGCATGTAGCACAATGATTTCCCTTGTGTGATAACAAGGAAAATACCTTAATCATCATGTAGTGGAGGGGTTGAGAGAAGCCACTAGATAATATGACTATTTTGGGTAATATGTCATTTTGTAGAATCAATACAGAGTTTATTTTTTACTCTCCATATATAAGTTGAAATTATAGTTGGATAGTTGAATTTTTATAGAGTTATATTTGTTTATGTGATACAAAAATCCATATAATAGGTTCAGTTGGATTCTTGGTACTTTTGAGGACAAAAGCCTCTTTGTGGGGAGGTTTGATATGAAAGACTATTTGATGCAGCCCAACTTGCCATTCAACCCAACTCAGCATGCCAACCCAACATGCCATTCAACCCAACTCGCTAGTATAACCCAACTTGTCATGTCACCCTAACTCATATGGCACACCAACTCGACCTGAGTATCAACTCGAGTACCAACTCAACATGGCTAGTTTGAGTTAGATTTTAGTTGGTTTGAAGGTTCTATAATTATCAAAGTTTGGTAGTGACATCTCAAAATCCAACTTAATTAAATTGAATAACAACCAACTTGAAGTTAAACTTAGATTTAATATTATTTTAATAAAAAGATGTCATACGTGGCCACAACCATAGTTATAATTATTTCAAAAGCCTATTTAGAGGCTTCTCAACATCTCAACTAAACAAGGTGGGATATTTGTTTATAAATGGATATCATGCCATGAGAAGAGAAAGGGGGACTTGATGACCCTTCAATGATTTATATCATAGCTAGTATGAATCTTCCATTCTTGGTAAATCCATGGGAAAAACATGGATCGAGATAGGGAGGTCAAGTAGTGAGGCCATGAAGGATAAATATACTGAGCCATGGAAGATGTGTGAGAATAGGGATGCAAGCCTGAGTCTAAATGATACATTCTTATATTAACACATATTGATGCATTTTATATTAGTTTTCCTAAGCCAAGTGGAGTCTATTAAAAATATATGGACTCTGAATGGATATCAATTTTTTCAATCCATTTGGAATGACCATTCGGCCATTGAATGACCATGACCATATGTGTTTGGTTATTAGGAACATGAACATGGTTTTAATAGAGTTCATTGGTGTTATACATTGACATCAATTAAAGATAGGTCCATACCTCTATATATAAAATTAAAAGGTGTTGGTCATAGTTATGGAGTCTACAATGATGAAATAAAATTGAAGGACCTAATATTTTGGAAAGATTGCCTATTTTTCATAGAGTTTATGAATTTAATATGAGTCAGGGTCATTTTAGATACATGGGAATAAGAATGGATTTATATGTGCCTATATATACCCATAAAAACCCAAAATATGTATGTTTCATATGTTTTGAAACTCCATGGATGCGTTTAATTTGTAAAGGCACACAATCTCATCCATCTGGTCGATGCAAGATATATCTATAAGGTTTCATC
The DNA here is from genome assembly GCA_037957365.1 of Torreya grandis. NCBI lineage: Eukaryota > Viridiplantae > Streptophyta > Pinopsida > Cupressales > Taxaceae > Torreya > Torreya grandis. The sequence goes on along the minus strand of JARHVA010000995.1, from coordinate 3,547,656 downwards.
ATGCCTATTGTAAAGGCCATAGGGGTCATAGGAAAGGATATATTTTTAGATTGGGTCATTGTGTTTTTTTCTATTTTAATATGGCCTCTTTGTATCCATGAAAGAAATACCAAAAAATAAGTATTTATGCATCAAATTTAATGAGAACACCAAAGCTTGCCATTGAGATATGTATTAATGGAAGGCTCTAAGTCTTGGGCATAGAGAATGATGTTCTTGCCTATTTAATAAAATCATTGGTGTCAGATAAAAATGTTTATTTTAAGGCCAAGCTTGATGATGAGAAACAAAGCTAAGTATATTGGTGAGACATCCTTTTTAAGCCAAGATTGTTTTTATCTAGGTTTACAAATCCATGAATTCATATTAAAAAGGAAATATGCTTCATCTATTTATTCTATGGGATAACTACATGAAATCAGACTGAGATAGAATGGAAGAAAGGTAATAAGTCTATTGTTTTCTTTATATACACATTTTGGGAATTATAGATAATGCACAGACCTGAGCTATGGAAATGGTCATGTGATAATAACTAGAGAAATATAAGACTCATTTATTACTGACCTTTCTATTTTGTAAGGTTGTTAATGAGGTTGTAGAGTTTATTTATAGTGTGTTGAAAAACACATATGATCTGATCTCATAGTTTAATCATTTATTCTATGTATTGTGATAGGAAAGGAAGGGATGTATTTCTATAACTCTGTAATATGTCTATTTTTAAAGGCCTTTGGGCATGAGGGATGTATGCATATAGTTGTAGGGAGATTAGAAAGGTTGTAAGTCTATTAGAATGCAAAGGCACTTTTATTTATAATTATGTCCATTTAAGAGTTTATAGATGCACTCAAATGGAGAATTGCCCATATATACAAAGAAGGATAAAGAGGTGCTACAAACTGGAAGAAGACATTTTGCTAAGCAATTGCAGAGTCTTTAGGTAGTCAGTTTTTAAACACTATAACAAGTTCACTAAATCCATATTGATGTAAGTTGTTAATTGTTGATATTTGCATCATTTTATAATGGAATAGATTGCAATTAAATATAATCATGAAGACGTAGCCTAAATTATGGGTGAACTCTTTTAACACTTCTAGTGTTAGTTTTACTTTTGGGTTATTCTATATTTTATTTTAATTTATTTTTAAATGGATTGATAAAATATTAGCAATAAATATGGGAAGTTGTAAATGACACAGAGTTAGAAAGTTTTATATGTGGGAATAAGTTTAAAAAGTTATTTGATTAATTCCACTCAATCCTATATTTTTGCACCAATTCTAATTAACTAAAGAATTGAGATATTTTAGTATCCATTTAATAAACTATTTGTTTAGTTTACACATCAAATTTGGTATCAGAGAAAGTGATTACAAGACCTTGCTTCAGTTGTGATATATTTATATTTAGAGTTTTTAATTTCAAATTTTGGTTTTGATTCTTATATTTGAGTTGACCATGTAGGAAGGCTATTGTGAATGGAAACTGTAAGGTGTTCCAATTCGCTAAAAGAAGATAAGATTCTAACATCTAAGGTTCTATAACCACTAGCCTTGCAGGATCAACGAAGATGAAGAACACAACACATATGGTCACTTGAAGTGTGAGATAGTATAGAGAAAGGAACAATTTTTCTTCCTTGGGAAGCATTTAGATAAAGTGCAAGGCACTTTTAGTAATTCATCTCTAAGAGGAATTAGTTACAGCTCCATTGTCAATCTACATAGAGGGCAGATTGAGGTACGGTTATAATCTGATTTCATATTGGCACTGACACAATATTTTGGTCTAGCTAGCCAGCTGTGTAGCCTTATTATTTTGGATTATTAATTATATTATGGATGCATATGTCCTTGATGATAGGAAAAGTGAAAAGACTAGTTCCATGGGAAGATATGGAAATAGAAAAAAGTTGATGTTCAGTGTTGGAAAAAATTTTCCATTCTAAGTTTTGAGTTTTTAAACTGCTTTATAGATTGGTATGTTCACAACTTTGTTGAGAGTTACAAGAAGAAAATAGGAAGATATTTAAGACACCAACATGAACTAGCCAGTACTCAACAAGTGCATTTCACAATCTTAATAAGAGGTGTGAGTTATTTTCGGAGTAACTATTTGCACAATTTTTGTTATAATTAGGATAACCTTTGTGTGGGGTACTCTAGATATAAAATATACCTTTAATGCATAATTATTTTAAAAAGGATTTTGAATGTTTAATGGATCATCTAAATCTTGGTAAAATAGAGTTGAAAATATGAAACCACTACTATTTTAGTTGATTGAAGCCATCAAGAGGGAACAACCCTTATGGATTATATGGTTTAATTACATAGTTTCAGATAAGCATGAATATGATATTTTTTAGAATGCTTAGATTTTATTTCAAACACTTTATTTAGGGAATTCATAAATGGATATAAGAAGGAAATCTATAACCCTTGTGTTTGGAAGATTTTAATATCTCCTTTTTTCAAGTTTTTCATTGTGATAGGATTTTGGAAACTAACTCAGTTGAATGAGTTGTGAAGATATGAATCAGGGAGTAGTTAGATCACGAAGGTAACCTCAAGATAGGTTTAAAATACTTGGTTTCTTCTCAATTTTAATGATATTTTCTTAGAGTGACTTATAGATTTGTGAGTTTTTAAAGAAGCTGTTATTATGGAAACTCTCCAAGATAACATTGGAGTATGATAGGTACAGGGCAATATTTGAGGGAGATAATAGTTAATTTCATTGTTTACAATTCCCTTGATTACCCTCAAGTAATATGTATTGTGCATTAGTCACCTTAGCATAGAAAAAATCTATTTCACATTTTTATACTTATATATATGTTTTAAGTCCCACTATGATATGGGCAATGTTTGTATTTCAAACATTCTTGTACTCCTATGTATGTTTGACATGTACATCATGTAGGAGTACTATTTAAGACCCATAAATGGGAAACAATTGTAAAACATAAGTATACCTATGTATAATTTAATTGTAAATCCTTATATGTATGTAGCATAATGATTTCTCTTGTGTGATAACAAAGAGAATACATTAACCATCATGTAGTATAGGTGTTGAGAGAATTCACTAGATAGTATGATTATTTTGGGTAACAGGTCATGTGCAAAATCAATATAGAGTTTTTTTTTACTCTCCATATACAGGTTGCAATTATAGTTGGATAGTTGACTTTTTGTAGAGTTATATTTGTTGGTGTGATGTAGAAAGCCATGTAACAGGTTTAGTTATATTCTTGGTAATTTTAAGGATAAAATCCTCTTTATGGGGAGGTTTGATGTGGAGGACTATTTGATGCAACCCAACTTACCGTTCAACCCAACTCGATAGTGCAACCCAATTCGACATGTCAACCCAACTCACTATTCAACCTAAATCAATAGTGCAACCCAACTCAACATGTCACCCCAACTTGTACCCCAGTTTGACCCAAGTACTAACTCAAGTACCAACTCAACATGGCTAGTTCAAGTTAGATTTTATCCAATTTTAAGGTTCTATAATTAATCAAGTTTGGTAGTGACAGCTTGGAACCCAAATTAAGTAAATTGAATAATAACCAACTCAAAGTTAAACTTAAATACAATATTCCTTTAACAAAAAGTTTTCACATGTGGCCACAACCATAATTATAATTATTTCTATATCCTATTTAAATGTTTCTCAATGTTTGAACCAAATAAGGTGGGATATTTGTTTATGTTGGGGATCAACCAACAATGTTGATTACAATATGAAAGCAATTAAATATGGAATTAAACCAGAATGATAAGTAACTAGAATCAAAAATAGCAAAGAATAAGAGATACAAGAAACCACCCTGAAAACTTGTATTAAACTCTTTACAGAAGGAATACAATTGAAGAAACTTCTTTTCTTCCACACCTCTCTCAGATGTACAGATCTCTTTCCCTCAAGAGTTCTCTCTCTCAATTACAATCAATTCCAACAACATGGATTGATACACATATACAATCTTGTACTGTACTTGTCCAATTCAACACTACTAAGCTATGAAGATCTATCCTATTATATAATAATTAGGAAACATGAGCATACAATCATAGCCATTAGATGCACCTCCTAGTCAAGGGCTCTAAACAGTCTTACTAATAATAGAGATGCGGACTTAAGACTATCACTTAATCCTAACATGCAAACATTATGTTCTGTCCATGACAACAACATTCTAGACGCACAGGTGACTGACGTCAGTCAAACATAACCAACACTGGCATATCCCAATCGACTCCTGACTGACGTCAGTCACTCCTGACCGATGCCAGTGACTGTGTAATTCTTGCAACCTATAAAATACTCATTTGGTGAAGCTTTTAGCTCCATACCTTAACAATCTCCCACTCAGAGATAAATAGCTACACCAGTACCTGTACAGCAACATCTTCCAGCTCCTCCATCTTCAAACTCAATCATGAAGACCTACAAAATTTGAATGAAGATTCAACTTCTCCTTTGTTACTAGCTTGGTTAACATATTAGCAGGATTCATATCTGTATGGATCTTTTCTAGCTTTAACTCACCATCCTCTAATACCTGTCTAATGAAGTGGTACCTAAGCTATATATGCTTTGTTCTTGAATGAAAGGCTAAATTCTTAGCCAAATGAATTGCACTCTGACTATCACTGTATAATTTGCAACTCTCTTGCTCCTTTCCAAGCTCTTCCATGAACCATGTCATCCATATCATCTCTTTGCTAGCCTCTGTGACTACAATATATTCTGCTTCTGTAGTTGACAAGGCAACAACCTTTTGCAACTTTGATATCCAGCTAACCGTCATTCCACCAACAGTTAAAACATATCTTTTGGTGCTTCTCCTACCATCCAAATCACCTACCATATCTGAATCTACATAACCATGTAGAGAAGTATTTGAACCTCCATAACACAAATGCCTACTGCTGGTCCCTCTCAGATATCTAAGGATCCACTGAACTACTTTCCAGTGCTCCTTCCCTGGATTGGCCATAGACTTACTAACAACTCCCACTGCTTGGGCAATATTCGGTCTAGTACATACCATTGCATACATTAAACTCCCTACTGCGGAAGCATATGGAACTTTCCTCATGTACTCTACCTCATCATGTGAATTAGGACATTGTTCTTTACTCAATTAAAAATGTCCAGCCAAAGGTGTGCTTATTGGTTTTGCATCCTACATATTGAACCATTTCAACACCTTGTTCACATAATCCTCTTGAGACAAAATCAACCTATGATTTTTCTTGTCTCTCTTAATGCTCATGCCAAGGATTTTCTTTGCTGCTCCTAAATCCTTCATGGCAAATGTGTGAGCTAATTTCACCTTAAGTTTAGAGATATCCTGCATGTGTGATCCTGCAACCAGCATATCATCTACATACAACAATAGAATAATATATCTACCATTATCCAATCTCTTAAAATACACACAATGGTTAGATTGACACCTACTGTAGCCATGCTCAGTCATAAACTTGTCAAATCTCAAATACCATTGTCTAGGAGCTTGCTTGAGGCCATACAAGCTTTTCTTCAATCTGCACACTAGCTTCTCCTTACCTTTGATCTCAAATCCTTTCGACTGTTCCATATATATTTCCTCATCCAAATATCCATGAAGAAATGCTGTCTTAACATCAAGTTGCTCAAGATGCAAATCCTCAATAGCAACTAAAGACAATATAGTCTGTATAGAAGTCATTTTAACTATAGGAGAAAAAATCTCACCAAAATCAATATCTGGTTTCTGTGCAAATCCTTTCACTACCAACCTAGCCTTATATCTCATCTGTCCATTCTCACCTTCCTTCAATCTGTAGATCCATCTGTTCTTCAGTGTCTTCTTTCCTACTGGCAACTCAACCAAATCCCATGTTTGGTTCTCTTTCAAGGAATCAATCTCCTCATTCATGCTTAGCTCCCACTGATTCTTGGATTCCACCTATATTGCTTCATCAAAACTCTCTGGTTCTCCACCATCAGTAAGCAATAAATATAATAATGAAGGGGAATATTGAATTGGAGGTTTACTTACCCTTTCTGACTTCCTGATGGGCATCTGAGACTCATTCACAACACGTTGTCTGCCCAAATTCTCTGACAGTGACCGACCTCAGTCACTTCTAAGCCAATAACTGGCCAACGTCAGTTCTCCCTGACCGACGTCGGTTCCTGCCTAATCGATGTCAGTCACTATCTGACAGACATTGGTTCCTATATTGCCAATGTCGATTACTGCCTGACCGACGTCGATCTCTGTGTTTTCTTGTTTGTGATTAATTTTTCCTACGAGCTCATTTTGGACTGTCACCTCGTCCAATTCTCCATTGCTCTACCCAGATTGATTCAGCTTCTTGAGCTGATCACTATACATCACTTTTTCATTGAAAACAACATCATGGCTCCTAATTATCTTGTTAGTTCCTAGATTCCAAAACCTAAATCTGAAATCATCAGAGCCATAGCCAATAAATGTGCACCTCATAGACTTAGCATCCAACTTATTTCTATTTTCCTTATCAACGTGCACAAAGGCTTCATAACTAAAAACTTTGAGAAATGAGAGATCTACTTTTTTACCTGTCCATGCCTCTTCTAAAATTCCACCATCCAGAGCTGTAGAGGGTCCTCTGTTACACTGAAGTATCCATAGCTTCTGCCCAAAACTCTAAGGGCAAACCAGCATGCAGTCTCATACACCTTACACACTCCATTACTATTCTGTTCATCCTTTTGGCAACTCCATTTTGATGAGGTGTCCTTAGAACTATCCTTTGCCTACGTATTCCATGCATATAACAATACTAGTTGAACTTATAACTGCAGAACTCACCACCATTGTCAGATCTCAAGCACTTCAATCTCCTGCCTATTTCATTCTCAACCATAGCTTTTCAAATCTTAAAAGTGTCAAAAACATCAGATTTCTTCTTTATACAATAGACCCATACCTTTCTTGTAGCATCATCTATGAAAGAAACATAGTACCGTGATCCTCCAATGAAAGCAACCTAAGCTGGTCCCCACACGTCTATGTGAACAAGCTATAATTTGTGCTTCTTCTTTGTTGACCCAGTCTTGAGAAAACTCACCTTCTTCTATTTTCCAAACAAACAATGCTCACAAAAATCTAGATCTATGCTTTTCAAATCTGAAAGCTTACCTTTTGACTTAAGAATTGACATTCCCTTCTCACTCATGTGGCCAAGCCTTGAGTGCCACAAATTTGCATCCACATCTGAAGTAGATAATACAGAAGGAGAATTATTAGTAACACAATTACATAAATAGAGAGTACCTACTCTCTTACCTCTGGCCATTACAAGTGCACCTTTGGTCACCTTCCAAGATTCAGCTATGAGAGTTACTGTACAACCCTCATCCCCTAACTTTTCTATAGAAATCAAATTCCTCTTCAAGATGGGAACATGCATGACATCTCTCAACATCCATGTGTTGCCATTCTGCATTTTCAGTTGCACTTTTCCTTTGCCAACAATTTTACAAGGCTCATCATCCCCTAAATAAACTATTCCAAAATCTCCATGGACATAGTGACTAAAATATTCTCTATTAGGGGTAGCATGAAAAGAGGCACCAGAATCTAACACCCAAGATTCTATATTATTATGCAAAGAGAATATAAGAGCATCTTGTGCAATAATTGCAACTTTTGCTTCTTCTTTACCTTCATGTTGATTATCTTCTTTAGGCTTTGACTAGCAATCTTTGCTTATGTGCCCTATCTTTCCACAATTCCAGCATTGTGGCTTCCTACCATTTTTGGGTTTGGATCTACCTCTCATCTTTGACTTAGACCTTGATCTCCCTTTCTTGCCCTTCTCTTTTTGCCTTCCCCTGCTCTCAAAACTTAAAGCATTCCCTGATGTTTCCTCTGTGCTTTTCCTGTGAATTTCTTCATTCAAGATTACACTAACAACATCCTCTACTTTAAAAATATTTGAAGCAGATGCAATATTACTAACTACCATTACCAAGCTATGCCAACTTTCAAGCAAAGAACATAATATTAAAAGAGCCTTAATTTCATCATCAAACACTATTTTGACTGAATTTAATTGATTTACAATTCCATGGAAATCATTTAGATGATTAGATACAGATCCACCTTCCTGCATTTGCAAATTAAATAACTACTTCATAAGATATACCTTATTTGAAGCTGAGGTTTTTTCATATAAATTTGCTAAAGTAGTCATCAACTCTACCGTTGTCTTTGCCTATGATAAATTAGATATCACAGTAGATGCCAGACTCAATCTTATAGATCCAAGAGCCTTTCTATCAAGAACTTCCCATTCTTCATCATCCATGTCTTTGGGCTTCTTTGAAACCCCACCTAACGGTAAGTATAGATCTTTCTGATACAGATAATCCTCTATCTGCATTCTCCAATGTTGATAATTCTTTCCATTAAACTTCTCCATTCTCAGTTTACTTTCTTCTGCCATTGCTTTCTCCCACTCAAACAGAAATCCTTGTGAGTAACCTGTAATCAATACACACTAACCAGATCTAAAACACTTGTTAGTCAACTTGAGCTCTGATACCACTTGTTGGGGATCAACCAACAATGTTGATTACAATATGAAAGCAATTAAATACGGAATTAAACCAGAATGATGAGTAACTAGAATCAGAAATAGCAAAGAATAAGAGATACAAGAAACCACCCTGAAAACTTGTATTAAACTCTTTACAGAAGGAATACAATTGAAGAAACTTCTTTTCTTCCACACCTCTCTCAGATGTACAGATCTCTTTCCCTCAAGAGTTCTCTCTCTCAATTACAATCAATTCCAACAACCTGGATTGATACACATATACAATCTTGTACTGTACTTGTCCAATTCAACACTACTAAGCTATGAAGATCTATCCTATTATATAATAATTAGGAAACATGAGCATATAATTACAGCCATTATATGCACCTCCTAATCAAGGGCTCTAAACAGTCTTACTAATAATAGAGATGTAGACTTAAGACTATCACTTTATCCTAACATGCAAACATTCTGTTCTGTCCATGAAAACATCATTCTAGATGCACAGGTGACCAACATCAGTCCCTGCCTATCTACACCTAATCAACGTTGGCCGATCATAATCGACGCTGGCATATCCCAGTTGACTCCTGACCGACGTCAATCACTCCTGACCGATGTTGGTGACTGTGTAATTCTTGCAACCTGCAAAATACTCATTTGGTGAAGCTTTTAGCTCCACACCTTAATAGTTTATAAATGGATATCATGCCTGAGAAGAGCAAGTAGGACTTGATGACCCTTCAATGGTTTATAGTGTAGTTAGGGTGAGTCATTAATTCTTGGTAAAGCCATGGAAAAAACATGGACCAAGATGGGGAGGTCGAGTATTGAGGCCATGAAGGATAAATATATCAAGCCATGGAAGATGTGCAAAAATAGGGATGTAAACCTGATTCTAAATGATACATTCTTATATTAACATGGATTGATGCATTTTTTGTTAGTCTACCCGAGCCAAGTGGAGTCTATTAAAAATATATGGACTCTAAATGGATAACAATTTTTTCATTCCATTTAGAATGGCCCTTTGGCAATTGAGTAACCATGACCATATGTGTTTGGTTATCAAGAACATGAACAAAGTTTTAACAAAGTTCATTGGTGTTAGATATTAGCATCAATTAAAGATAGGCCCATGCCTCTATAGATAAAATTAAAAGGCATTGGTCATAGCTATGGAGTCTACAATGATGAAAGAAAATCAGAGGACTAGCTATTTTGGATAGATTATTTATTTTTCATAGAGGTTGTGAATGTAATATGAGTTAGGGCCATTTTAGATATGTGGGAATAAGTACAATTGTATATGTGCCTATAGATACCAATAAAACCCTAAAATATGAATGTTTCATATATTTTAGAAGTCCATGGACACATTTCATTTATAAAGGCATGTAATCCCATCCACCTGATCGATGCAAGATATATCTACAAGGTTTCATCACACCTGTTGTAAAGGTCATAGGGGTCACAAGGAAGGATATATTTTTAGATTGCATTATTATTTTTTCTTCTATTTTAATATGGGATCTTTACAGCCATGGAGGAAATACAAAAAAAAGGTATTTGTGCATTGAATTAAATGAAAACACCAAAGCTTGCCATCAGGCTATGTATTAACAAAAGGCTTCTAAGTTTTGGGCATAGAGGATGATGTTCTTTACTATTTAATAAAATCATTGGCATTAGATGAAAACATATTTTGGAAGGCCAAAATTGATGGTGAGGGACAAAGCTAAGTATATTAGTGAGACATCCTTTTTAAGCCAAGATTATTTTTATCTAGGATTGCAAATCCATGAATCCATGGTAAAAAGGAGATCTACTTTGTCTATTTATTCTATGGGATAACTACATGCACTCAAATCAAGATAAAATGGAAGAAATGTAATAAGTCTATATTTTTATTTATATACACATTTTGGGAATTATAGATAATACACAGACCCAAGCTATGGAAATGGTCATGTGATAATACCCAAATAAATCTAAGACTCATTTATTACTGACCTTTCTTTTTTTTAAGGTTGTTAATTAAGTTGTAGATTTTATTTATAGTGTGTTGACAAACACATAAGATCTGATCCTAGAGTTCAATCATTTATTCTATATATTTTGATAGGCAAGGAAGGGATATATTATGTAACTTTGTATTGATACAGAGAGATATGTAAGCTATGTCTTTAATATGTCTATTTTTAAAGGCCCTTGGCTATGAGGGATGTATGTATATATTTGTAGGGAGATTATCGAGGTTGTAGGTCCATTAGAATGCAAAGGCACTTTTATTCATAATTATTCCCATTTAAGAGTTTACAGATGCACTAAAATAGAGAATTACTTGTATGTATAGAGAAGCATAAATAGGTGCTACATATTGGAATAATAAGTTTTGCTAAGCAATTATAGAGTCTTTACGTAGTTAATTTTTTAGCACTATAACAGGTTCACTAAATCCATATTGATGTAAGTTCGTAATTTTTGATATTTGCATCATTTTACAATGGATTGGATTGTAGTTAAATAAAATCATGTAGACATAGCCCAACTTATGGGTGAACTCCATTACCAATTTTGGTGTCATTTTTACTTTCAAGTTATTCTATATTTTGTTTTAATTCAATTCCAAATGAATTGATGAAATACTAGCAATAAATATGGGAAGTTGTAAATGACATAAAGTTAGAAATTTTTATATGCAAGAATGAGTTTAAAAAGTTATTTAATTAATTCCAATCAATCCTAGATTTCTTCACCAATTCTAATTAACTAAGGAATTGAGATATTTTAGTATCCATTTCAAAAACTATTTGTTTGGTTTACATATCACATATGTTTCTCAAACTTCCCTTCTTGGCATTCAATCTAAAAGAGTTTTCAAAGGAAGGAGGACACTATTTTTGAGTAGCCTATTATTAAAAACCAAGATTCTAATTCTCTTCCTCAAGAACTTCATGAGAAGTCTTTCAAGACTCCAAGTTGGAACCACGTGGTGAAATCATGCAGTAATCAAGGTGAAACAAACATAGATTGGGGACTTAAAGTCAAATGAGAATCTAAACCTATACAATTCCCTCCCATCCCTCCTTAAGAGTCTTCTTGTATATCATACCAACCTTCTTATGTTCTTTATCCTCATCAAAAAAATATTTATCTTTAAGATAAGTTATTGCAAGAGAGTATAGATAAGCAAATCAAAGATTTGGAGCTGAAAATGAAGGAGGAAGAAAACCAAAATAAAGAGGTTGACGTCAAATAAATCCTTGTGCCCATTAAATACCCATTTCCCTCTTCCTAATAACCTCTATCTTTTCCATCTTGGAGTTATATCTAAGAAGGTTTTCAAAATAAGGAGGTCCTAATTGATAAGGTTGAACATAAAGTTACATCTATTGAAGAGCCTCAAGAAGGATATGAGAAGGATGAGGTGCTTGTTGAAGATAATGAAGTGTCTATTTCCCAACTCAACTTTATTTTTATTCAAGAATTCTTTCAAGAATCCACCATATCCAAGACCCCAATTTTAAATAGTTTTCCCTCCATTCCCAAGCCCATTCATGAGCCATCCACCATACCTCATACTCCATCTCCAAATCATGAAAAAACTATGGGTAGTAAATAAATAATATATTTTAGCTACAAGTGTGGTTTAAAAGGAATGCGAAGAAGACAATTCAAGTTTATATGATGAATAATTCACCATTAGTACTCCACTTGGTGAATATTGACACAAATCAATCTTCATAAATGAAGAAAGGAATGATCTTGATGATATTACAACTGCTTATGAGAAGGATGATAAGATTGCTACCTTGGTTGAAGAATATTTGAAGGACATGTGGCAGACCTAATTGTATATGTTAAATTAATATGAAGGTTTTGAGAATTTGGCACCTCTAGGAGAACAAGTTCAGGTTGATGGTGAAGAATGCAAGGTTCCTAATGAGCCAATATTATTTCAATATTGTGATAAAGTAATCTATGATGAGGAAATTATTCAAAGAAAGTAAGAGATTGGACTGGGATAACCAATAAGGACTAAGGCTATTATTGCCTTCATAGACTAAGAAGACTTATGAAAAAAGTATTAGGGCATATGTAATGAATTTGAGGCTCTTGAAAGGTCTACACCTCCTACTAGTCAGATTGAGGATGTTATTGAGGCTAATTTACTCCTTGAAGGATAATGTGACAATATCCAAGGTACTAAGTTTGAGACTTCCCCTATAAACCAAGAAGTAGTCATGTTTGAGATTGGCACAAGCATTAAAAAACATCATTAGAGGGATTTTGAAGTACAATACAATTTCACCTTCATAGGTGACTAGTTTGTAGATATTATTTCATTTGAGATAATGCCAAGAGGAGTGGTAAGCAAGATAATAGTGAAGAAAAAAAGATCAATAACCAAGAAGCAACTCACCTCATGGAGCAAGAGATAGTACAAGCTTCCCATTTGACCCAAGAAGAAGAAGAGAAGTTTAGGTTAGTTGTACATAGTTTTATTTCTTGTTTGTTGTGTTCTATAAGTGCTTAACAACATATGTGTGTGTTTATTTCCTCTGATAGGTGTGTGTTGTCATTGTTTTCTATGTTTAGAGGTCAAATCATCTTATGTAACTTTGTATTGATACAGAGAGATATGTAAGCTATGTCTTTAATATGTCTATTTTTAAAGGCCCTTGGCTATGAGGGATGTATGTATATATTTGTAGGGAGATTATCGAGGTTGTAGGTCCATTAGAATGCAAAGGCACTTTTATTCATAATTATTCCCATTTAAGAGTTTACAGATGCACTAAAATAGAGAATTACTTGTATGTATAGATAAGCATAAATAGGTGCTACATATTGGAATAATAGGTTTTGCTAAGCAATTATAGAGTCTTTACGTAGTTAATTTTTTAGCACTATAATAGGTTCACTAAATCCATATTGATGTAAGTTCGTAATTTTTGATATTTGCATCATTTTATAATGGATTGGATTGCAGTTAAATAAAATCATGTAGACATAACCCAACTTATGGGTGAACTCCATTACCAATTTTGGTGTCATTTTTACTTTCAAGTTATTCTATATTTTGTTTTAATTTAATTGCAAATGAATTGATGAAACACTAGCAATAAATATGGGAAGTTGTAAATGACATAGAGTCAGAAATTTTTATATGCAAAAATGAGTTTAAAAAGTTAATTAATTAATTCCAATCAATCCTAGATTTCTTCACCAATTCTAATTAACTAAGGAATTGAGATATTTTAGTATCCATTTCAAAAACTATTTGTTTGGTTTACATATCACATATGTTTCTCAAACTTCCCTTCTTGGCATTCAATCTAAAAGAGTTTTCAAAGGAAGGAGGACACTATTTTTGAGTAGCCTATTATTAAAAACCAAGATTCTAATTCTCTTCCTCAAGAACCCCATAAGAAGTCTTTCAAGACTCCAAGTTGGAACCAAGTGGTGAAATCATGCAGTAATCAAGGTGAAACAAACATAGATTGGGGACTTAAAGTCAAATGAGAATCTAAACCTATACAATTCCCTCCCATCCCTCCTTAAGAGTCTTCTTGTATCTCATACCAACCTTCTTATGTTCTTTATCCTCATCAAAAAACTATTTATCTTTAAGATAAGTTATTGCAAGAGAGTATAGATAAGCAAATCAAAGATTTGGAGCTGAAAATGAAGGAGGAAGAAAACCAAAATAAAGAGGTTGAAGTCAAAGAAAGCCTTGTGCCCATTAAATACCCATTTCCCTCTTCTTAAGAACCTCTATCTTTTCCATCTTGGAGTTATATCTAAGAAGGTTTTCAAAATAAGGAGGTCCTAATTGATAAGGTTGAACATAAAGTTACATCTATTGAAGAGCCTCAAGAAGGATATGAGAAGGATGAGATGCTTTTTGAGGATAATGAAGTGTCTATTTCCCAACTCAACTTTATTTTTATTCAAGAATTCTTTCAAGAATCCACCATATCCAAGACGCCAATTTTAAATAGTTTTCCCTCCATTCCCAAGCCCATTCATGAGCCATCCACCATACCTCATACTCCATCTCCAAATCATGAAAAAACTATGGGTAGTAAATAAATAATATATTTTAGCTACAAGTGTGGTTTAAAAGGAATGCGAAGAAGACAATTCAATTTTATATGATGAATAATTCACCTTTAGTACTCCACTTGGTGAATATTGACACAAATCAATCTTCATAAATGAAGAAAGGAATGATCTTGATGATATTACAACTGCTTGTGAGAAGGATGATAAGATTGCTACCTTGGTTGAAGAATATTTGAAGGACATGTGGCAGACCTAATTGTATATGTTAAATTAATATGAAGGTTTTGAGAAGTTGGCACCTCTAGGAGAACAAGTTCAGGTTGATGGTGAAGAATGCAAGGTTCCTAATGAGCCAATATTATTTCAAGATTGTGATAAAGTAATCTATGATGAGGAAATTATTCAAAGAAAGTAAGAGATTGGACTGGGATAACCAATAAGGACTAAGGCTATTATTGCCTTCATAGACCAAGAAGACTTATGAAAAAAGTATTGGGGCATATGTAATGAATTTGAGGCTCTTGAAAGGTCTACACCTCCTACTAGTCAGATTGAGGATGTTCTTGAGGCTGATTTACTCCTTGAAGGATAATGTGACAATATCCAAGGTACTAAGTTTGAGACTTCCCCTATAAACCAAGAAGTATTCATGTTTGAGATTGGCACAAGCATTAAGAAACATCATGAGAGGGATTTTGAAGTACAATACAATTTCACCTTCATAGGTGACTAGTTTGTAGATATTATTTCATTTGAGATAATGCCAAGAGGAGTGGTAAGCAAGATAATGGTGAAGAAAAAAAGATCAATATCCAAGAAGCAACTCACCCCATGGAGCAAGAGATAGTACAAGCTTCCCATTTGACCCAAGAGGAAGAATAAAAGTTTAGGTTAGTTGTACATAGTTAGTTTTATTTCTTGTTTGTTGTGTTCTATAAGTGCTTAATAGCATATGTGTGTGTTTATTTCCTTTGATTGGTGTGTGTTGTCATTGTTTTCTATGTTTAGAGGTCAAATCATCTTATGTAACTTTGTATTGATACAGAGAGATATGTAAGCTATGTCTTTAATATGTCTATTTTTAAAGGCCCTTGGCTATGAGGGATGTATCTATATATTTGTAGGGAGATTATCGAGGTTGTAGGTCCATTAGAATGCGAAAGCACTTTTATTCATAATTATTCCCATTTAAGAGTTTACAGATGCACTAAAATAGAGAATTACTTGTATGTATAGAGAAGCATAAATAGGTGCTACATATTGGAATAATAAGTTTTGCTAAGTAATTATAGAGTCTTTACGTAGTTAATTTTTTAGCACTATAACAGGTTCACTAAATCCATATTGATGTAAGTTCGTAATTTTTGATATTTGCATCATTTTATAATGGATTGGATTGTAGTTAAATAAAATCATGTAGACATAGCCAAACTTATGGGTGAACTCCATTACCAATTTTGGTATCATTTTTACTTTCAAGTTATTCTATATTTTGTTTTAATTCAATTGCAAATGAATTGATGAAATACTAGCAATAAATATGGGAAGTTGTAAATGACATAGAGTCAGAAATTTTTATATGCAAGAATGAGTTTAAAAAGTTATTTAATTAATTCCAATCAATCCTAGATTTCTTCACCAATTCTAATTAACTAAGGAATTGAGATATTTTAGTATCCATTTCAAAAACTATTTGTTTGGTTTACGTATCACATATGTTTCTCAAACTTCCCTTCTTGGCATTCAATCTAAAAGAGTTTTCAAAGGAAGGAGGACACTATTTTTGAGTAGCCTATTATTAAAAACCAAGATTCTAATTCTCTTCCTCAAGAACCCCATAAGAAGTCTTTCAAGACTCCAAGTTGGAACCAAGTGGTGAAATCATGCAATAATCAAGGTGAAACAAACATAGATTGGGGACTTAAAGTCAAATGAGAATCTAAACCTATACAATTCCCTCCCATCCCTCCTTAAGAGTCTTCTTGTATCTCATACCAACCTTCTTATGTTCTTTATCCTCATCAAAAAACTATTTATCTTTAAGATAAGTTATTGCAAGAGAGTATAGATAAGCAAATCAAAGATTTGGAGCTGAAAATGAAGGAGGAAGAAAACCAAAATAAAGAGGTTGAAGTCAAAGAAAGCCTTGTGCCCATTAAATACCCATTTCCCTCTTCCTAAGAACCTCTATCTTTTCTGTCTTGGAGTTATATCTAAGAAGGTTTTCAAAATAAGGAGGTCCTAATTGATAAGGTTGAACATAAAGTTACATCTATTGAAGAGCCTCAAGAAGGATATGAGAAGGATGAGGTGCTTGTTGAAGATAATGAAGTGTCTATTTCCCAACTCAACTTTATTTTTATTCAAGAATTCTTTCAAGAATCCACCATATCCAAGACCCCAATTTTAAATAGTTTTCCCTCCATTCCCAAGCCCATTCATGAGCCATCCACCATACCTCATCCTCCATCTCCAAATCATGAAAAAACTATGGGTAGTAAATAAATAATATATTTTAGCTACAAGTGTGGTTTAAAAGGAATGCGAAGAAGACAATTCAAGTTTATATGATGAATAATTCACCATTAGTACTCCACTTGGTGAATATTGACACAAATCAATCTTCATAAATGAAGAAAGGAATGATCTTGATGATATTACAACTGCTTGTGAGAAGGATGATAAGATTGCTACCTTGCTTGAAGAATATTTGAAGGACATGTGGCAGACCTAATTGTATATGTTAAATTAATATGAAGGTTTTGAGAAGTTGGCACCTCTAGGAGAACAAGTTCAGGGTGATGGTGAAGAATGCAAGGTTCCTAATGAGCTAATATTATTTCAAGATTGTGATAAATTAATCTATGATGAGGAAATTATTCAAAGAAAGTAAGAGATTGGACTGGGATAACCAATAAGGACTAAGGCTATTATTGCCTTCATAGACCAAGAAGACTTATGAAAAAAGTATTGGGGCATATGTAATGAATTTGAGGCTCTTGAAAGGTCTACACCTCCTACTAGTCAGATTGAGGATGTTCTTGAGGTTGATTTACTCCTTGAAGGATAATGTGACAATATCCAATGTACTAAGTTTGAGACTTCCCCTATAAACCAAGAAGTATTCATGTTTGAGATTGGCACAAGCATTAAGAAACATCATGAGAGGGATTTTGAAGTACAATACAATTTCACCTTCATAGGTGACTAGTTTGTAGATATTATTTCATTTGAGATAATGCCAAGAGGAGTGGTAAGCAAGATAATGGTGAAGAAAAAAAGATCAATATCCAAGAAGCAACTCACCCCATGGAGCAAGAGATAGTACAAGCTTCCCATTTGACCCAAGAAGAAGAAGAAAAGTTTAGGTTAGTTGTACATAGTTAGTTTTATTTCTTGTTTGTTGTGTTCTATAAGTGCTTAATAGCATATGTGTGTGTTTATTTCCTTTGATTGGTGTGTGTTGTCATTGTTTTCTATGTTTAGAGGTCAAATCATCTTATGTAACTTTGTATTGATACAGAGAGATATGTAAGCTATGTCTTTAATATGTCTATTTTTAAAGGCCCTTGGCTATGAGGGATGTATGTATATATTTTTAGGGAGATTATCGAGGTTGTAGGTCCATTAGAATGCAAAGGCACTTTTATTCATAATTATTCCCATTTAAGAGTTTACAGATGCACTAAAATAGAGAATTACTTGTATGTATAGAGAAGCATAAATAGGTGCTACATATTGGAATAATAAGTTTTGCTAAGCAATTATAGAGTCTTTACGTAGTTAATTTTTTAGCACTATAACAGGTTCACTAAATCCATATTGATGTAAGTTCGTAATTTTTGATATTTGCATCATTTTACAATGGATTGGATTGTAGTTAAATAAAATCATGTAGACATAGCCCAACTTATGGGTGAACTCCATTACCAATTTTGGTGTCATTTTTACTTTCAAGTTATTCTATATTTTGTTTTAATTCAATTCCAAATGAATTGATGAAATACTAGCAATAAATATGGGAAGTTGTAAATGACATAAAGTTAGAAATTTTTATATGCAAGAATGAGTTTAAAAAGTTATTTAATTAATTCCAATCAATCCTAGATTTCTTCACCAATTCTAATTAACTAAGGAATTGAGATATTTTAGTATCCATTTCAAAAACTATTTGTTTGGTTTACATATCACATATGTTTCTCAAACTTCCCTTCTTGGCATTCAATCTAAAAGAGTTTTCAAAGGAAGGAGGACACTATTTTTGAGTATCCTATTATTAAAAACCAAGATTCTAATTCTCTTCCTCAAGAACCCCATAAGAAGTCTTTCAAGACTCCAAGTTGGAACCAAGTGGTGAAATCATGCAGTAATCAAGGTGAAACAAACATAGATTGGGGACTTAAAGTCAAATGAGAATCTAAACCTATAAAATTTCCTCCCATCCCTCCTTAAGAGTCTTCTTGTATCTCATACCAACCTTCTTATGTTCTTTATCCTCATCAAAAAACTATTTATCTTTAAGATAAGTTATTGCAAGAGAGTATAGATAAGCAAATCAAAGATTTGGAGCTGAAAATGAAGGAGGAAGAAAACCAAAATAAAGAGGTTGAAGTCAAAGAAAGCCGTGTGCCCATTAAATACCCATTTCCCTCTTCTTAAGAACCTCTATCTTTTCCATCTTGGAGTTATATCTAAGAAGGTTTTCAAAATAAGGAGGTCCTAATTGATAAGGTTGAACATAAAGTTACATCTATTGAAGAGCCTCAAGAAGGATATGAGAAGGATGAGATGCTTGTTGAAGATAATGAAGTGTCTATTTCCCAACTCAACTTTATTTTTATTCAAGAATTATTTCAAGAATCCACCATATCCAAGACGCCAATTTTAAATAGTTTCCCTCCATTCCCAAGCCCATTCATGAGCCATCCACCATACCTCATACTCCATCTCCAAATCATGAAAAACTATGGGTAGTAAATAAATAATATATTTTAGCTACAAGTGTGGTTTAAAAGGAATGCAAAGAAGATAATTCAAGTTTATATGATGAATAATTCACCATTAGTACTCCACTTGGTGAATATTGACACAAATCAATCTTCATAAATGAAGAAAGGAATGATCTTGATGATATTACAACTGCTTATGAGAAGGATGATAAGATTGCTACCTTGGTTGAAGAATATTTGAAGGACATGTGGCAGACCTAATTGTATATGTTAAATTAATATGAAGGTTTTGAGAAGTTGGCACCTCTAGGAGAACAAGTTCAGGGTGATGGTGAAGAATGCAAGGTTCCTAATGAGCCAATATTATTTCAAGATTGTGATAAAGTAATATATGATGAGGAAATTATTCAAAGAAAGTAAGAGATTGGACTAGGATAACCAATAAGGACTAAGGCTATTATTGCCTTCATAGACCAAGAAGACTTATGAAAAAAGTATTGGGGCATATGTAATGAATTTGAGGCTCTTGAAAGGTCTACACCTCCTACTAGTCAGATTGAGGATGTTCTTGAGGCTGATTTACTCCTTGAAGGATAATGTGACAATATCCAAGGTACTAAGTTTGAGACTTCCCCTATAAACCAAGAAGTATTCATGTTTGAGATTGGCACAAGCATTAAGAAACATCATGAGAGGGATTTTGAAGTACAATACAATTTCACCTTCATAGGTGACTAGTTTGTAGATATTATTTCATTTGAGATAATGCCAAGAGGAGTGGTAAGCAAGATAATGGTGAAGAAAAAAAGATCAATATCCAAGAAGCAACTCACCTCATGGAGCAAGAGATAGTACAAGCTTCCCATTTGACCCAAGAGGAAGAAGAAAAGTTTAGGTTAGTTGTACATAGTTAGTTTTATTTCTTGTTTGTTGTGTTTTATAAGTGCTTAATAGCACATGTGTGTGTTTATTTCCTTTGATTGGTGTGTGTTGTCATTGTTTTCTATGTTTAGAGATCAAATCATCTTATGTAACTTTGTATTGATACAGAGAGATATGTAAGCTATGTCTTTAATATGTCTATTTTTAAAGGCCCTTCGCTATGAGGGATGTATGTATATATTTGTAGGGAGATTATCAAGGTTGTAGGTCCATTAGAATGCAAAAGCACTTTTATTCATAATTATTCCCATTTAAGAGTTTACAGATGCACTAAAATAGAGAATTACTTGTATGTATAGAGAAGCATAAATAGGTGATACATATTGGAATAATAAGTTTTGCTAAGCAATTATAGAGTCTTTACGTAGTTAATTTTTTAGCACTATAACAGGTTCACTAAATCCATATTGATGTAAGTTCGTAATTTTTGATATTTGCATCATTTTATAATGGATTGGATTGTAGTTAAATAAAATCATGTAGACATAGCCAAACTTATGGGTGAACTCCATTACCAATTTTGGTGTCATTTTTACTTTCAAGTTATTCTATATTTTGTTTTAATTCAATTGCAAATGAATTGATGAAATACTTGCAATAAATATGGGAAGTTGTAAATGACATAGAGTCAGAAATTTTTATATGCAAGAATGAGTTTAAAAAGTTATTTAATTAATTCCAATCAATCCTAGATTTCTTCACCAATTCTAATTAACTAAGGAATTGAGATATTTTAGTATCCATTTCAAAAACTATTTGTTTGGTTTACATATCACATATGTTTCTCAAACTTCCCTTCTTTGCATTCAATCTAAAAGAGTTTTCAAAGGAAGGAGGACACTATTTTTGAGTAGCCTATTATTAAAAACCAAGATTCTAATTCTCTTCCTCAAGAACCCCATAAGAAGTCTTTCAAGACTCCAAGTTGGAACCAAGTGGTGAAATCATGCAATAATCAAGGTGAAACAAACATAGATTGGGGACTTAAAGTCAAATGAGAATCTAAACCTATACAATTCCCTCCCATCCCTCCTTAAGAGTCTTCTTGTATCTCATACCAACCTTCTTATGTTCTTTATCCTCATCAAAAAACTATTTATCTTTAAGATAAGTTATTGCAAGAGAGTATAGATAAGCAAATCAAAGATTTGGAGCTGAAAATGAAGGAGGAAGAAAACCAAAATAAAGAGGTTGAAGTCAAAGAAAGCCTTGTGCCCATTAAATACCCATTTCCCTCTTCCTAAGAACCTCTATCTTTTCCATCTTGGAGTTATATCTAAGAAGGTTTTCAAAATAAGGAGGTCCTAATTGATAAGGTTGAACATAAAGTTACATCTATTGAAGAGCCTCAAGAAGGATATGAGAAGGATGAGGTGCTTGTTGAAGATAATGAAGTGTCTATTTCCCAACTCAACTTTATTTTTATTCAAGAATTCTTTCAAGAATCCACCATATCCAAGACCCCAATTTTAAATAGTTTTCCCTCCATTCCCAAGCCCATTCATGAGCCATCCACCATACCTCATCCTCCATCTCCAAATCATGAAAAAACTATGGGTAGTAAATAAATAATATATTTTAGCTACAAGTGTGGTTTAAAAGGAATGCGAAGAAGACAATTCAAGTTTATATGATGAATAATTCACCATTAGAACTCCACTTGGTGAATATTGACACAAATTAATCTTCATAAATGAAGAAAGGAATGATCTTGATGATATTACAACTGCTTGTGAGAAGGATAATAAGATTGCTACCTTGGTTGAAGAATATTTGAAGGACATGTGGCAGACCTAATTGTATATGTTAAATTAATATGAAGGTTTTGAGAAGTTGGCACCTCTAGGAGAACAAGTTCAGGTTGATGGTGAAGAATGCAAGGTTCCTAATGAGCCAATATTATTTCAAGATTGTGATAAAGTAATCTATGATGAGGAAATTATTCAAAGAAAGTAAGAGATTGGACTGGGATAACCAATAAGGACTAAGGCTATTATTGCCTTCATAGACCAAGAAGACTTATGAAAAAAGTATTAGGGCATATGTAATGAATTTGAGGCTCTTGAAAGGTCTACACCTCCTACTAGTTAGATTGAGGATGTTCTTGAGGCTGATTTACTCCTTGAAGGATAATGTGACAATATCCAAGGTACTAAGTTTGAGACTTCCCCTATAAACCAAGAAGTAGTCATGTTTGAGATTGGCACAAGCATTAAGAAACATCATGAGAGGGATTTTGAAGTACAATACAATTTCACCTTCATAGGTGACTAGTTTGTAGATATTATTTCATTTGAGATAATTCCAAGAGGCGTGGTAAGCAAGATAATGGTGAAGAAAAAAAGATCAATATCCAAGAAGCAACTCACCTCATGGAGCAAGAGATAGTACAAGCTTCCCATTTGACCCAAGAGGAAGAAGAAAAGTTTAGGTTAGTTGTACATAGTTTTATTTCTTGTTTGTTGTGTTCTATAAGTGTTTAATAGCATCTGTGTGTGTTTATTTCCTTTTATTGGTGTGTGTTGTCATTATTTTCTATGTTTAGAGGTCAAATCATCTTGTATTTTCATGTTGAAGGTCTGTCAAGGTATGAATCTGAGTTCAAATGACTCCATTTCCCAATGGAAGGACAAGGCTACTAGCCTATTTAGTATAGTAGACATGTTACCCCTATAAATAACTAATTTTGACCCCCAAGGTCAAAATTTGAACCCCTATAGGTAAAAATCTAAGTTTTCATTTCTTATTAGCTTTTCTCTAGTCATTACATGCCTTAGTGGTCTCTAAAAGGTCTTTATAAAACCTTATTAACATTGATTAAGGTTAATTTGGAGAAATTAATGTAACTCTCTATCTTGGTTTTAGATTAGTCTAGACATGTCATAGTGCAATGAGGTGAGTCCAATTGGTGTCATAAGTCCTAAGGTGTCTACCTAATTCATTTAATGCCTTAATCAACCTTAATGAACATTTCATGTTTATTTGGAGAAGTTAAGGTTCTTTTGTGGACTTCAAGGTAATGTTGTATAAGGAAAAAGGTGATTTTTTCTAACTTTTATGTATGCCAAATCCCACCAAAATGAAAAATAAATATAATCACTCTTTCCAAGGTACTTGTAGTAGTTTCATAACTACCACATATGTCAATAAGTTAGAAAGAGGGCAAAATCTTGATTTTTAATACTTAAGAGGTAGTTTTCACTCTCTTGTATGGACTTGTGAACTCATTTTAAAAATAAAAAATTATAAAGGTGTACCTTTTGATTTTATAGATCACATTCCATATTTATATCAAGTTTTAGGTCCAATATATGCATTATACACACTCTCTCCTCCATCACTACCTTCACAAGCTCATAAAGGCAAAAATCAAATGCATGGTACGACTGAGAGAGAAATTTGGAAGCTAAAATTTTGGACATTGTTATAGGTTCTAATGAGATTTAATTTAGTGGCATTGGTTTACATATTCATGGCATCTTCTTCTTTAAAAATCATGAAAAGTGACAATAGGTCATTATGCCTTGTCCATTCAAGTAGGGTCTGATCTTGCTCCTATTTCTTCATACCAAAATTTGATGGAGGAGAATGGTTTTGTGGAGTGATTTTAGAGGACAAAATTACCCCTTTCATGTTAGTTTCATCAAGAAATTAAAATTCATGAGGTGTTTTATTTAAAGGAGAAAAGTGTCTAAAGTGTGTGAGCATATCATCCTGTTGCAAGTCTATTTTGGTTTGTTTGAGATGTTTGTCACCTTCAAGAGTTTTAAGTGTCTAAAATTTAATTAAGGATCTCTAAATTTCATAGGATTCATGTGCTATTCAATTTAAGTTTAATATTTATCTATAGTCTCTAAGTGTCTTTCTCTTTGGAAAGCATGCACATTCTATGAATGACCTTTTCCAGGTTTGAGTACCAATGTTAGGCCTGAATGACAATCAAAAGTCCATGATATCATGAAAGGACACCTTGAACACTAGAGTTCTAATAAATTGGGAGTGAAATTCTAAATCTATACTCTCAAGCAAAGGTTATAAAGTGTTTCAATCACTCACATGTTTGTAGACCTGTGAATGAGCATCTATTAGTCTAAGTTCATGTTTAAGGTATTTTGGAAATGGAAATTTTGATATAGACTAAAAAACACTCATTTTACACTAATTTACCCCTCAATACCACTATTAAAAGACATGATCAAATTAAGAGACTCTCACTTTCAATACACAAAATCTTGTATATAGATTGTATACATATGCATGTACGTATAAATGAGAAAACTTTGACATGATACAATGTTTATTAAAATATATACAATAATATTGAGATAATGATAAGTAATTGATAATATTTGATAAAATATTTAAACTTCAAAACTCAAAATTTGGTTATTATCTAGCAGTCCATGTAGGCAAAATGAAGAGCTAGATGTGACAAGCCTGTAAGTCCTCATTTAGACAAAAGGATAATTGTCAGGTATAGGAAACATGAATCCATACAGTTAATAATGAATAAATTTTTTTATGAATACATATATACCATTTGAGATTAATGAGGGGTTGAGGTGGCCAATATCATACTCACTAGGGGAGTTCACAGATTTAACACTCATGCACAAGTCTATGTTTTAAGACAAGAAGGCAGAGTTTAAAATGATATAAAAGGTCAATGGAAATTGAAGAACAATGAGAGAAAAGCTACATTAATTTTTACTACTTCAAAGTTTCATTATGGATTTGAGAAACAAATTTCAAGACCTCATGCTCAAACCCTTCTCTAATGACCACCTACAACCACACTTTGAGAAGGTGAAAAGAACAACATATGTTTGGAAAGATGTGGTGTTTTGGATAATTTGAGGAATTTTAAAACTATGAATAGTGTAAAAAAGTCATTTATATTCTCATTTATTATAAATTAAAGTCCTAAAACCCAAAAAATGCACTTAGACTATCTTATGACCACCTACATGTTGTTTTGGTAAGTAGATAGGTTATAGGCTTGAAGACAAGATAAAAGGTATAGGGATTGGTTTGGGTTTTGAGGAATTTATGAACACATGATATTATTAATTTTTAATTAAAAATTATCAGGGATAAAGTGCAGATAATATGATCAAATCAACTTATCTAAACCCGATATACATAGTTCAAACCACTTATAGGTTTGCTAGGCAATACATATTAGTTTCAAGTTTGGAGAGTAGATAGAGTGTATATGAAGATCATTGGGGTTTAGCTCAGGTGAATGGATATATAATTGAAACCATTTGAGATTTAAGAGATTAAAAATGATACTAATATAATATGACTAATAATACTTACTTCAAACCCCTACCTACATAGTCAAATTAGTGTCCAAACATCTTCCTAGGTTAATGAGAGGTATTTCCTTGACTGAGGGAGTTAAAGGTATGTGAGATAGAAAGGAAAATAATTTTAATATGTTTTATGGTGGTATTATCTTATTTATATCCTTAGACCCAATAACAAGAAAGGCTAATTTTAAAAACCCTGTTTAGGCTTGTAGAGCCTAACACTTCATAAGCAGACCCATATGAACAATCATAGAAAGGGTAGCTTGTTGAGGTAAAATTAGAAGTTTGAGAGTTTTTATAGTTTCATTGATATAGTATATATCATTCAAGACCATATATAGGTAGATGAGGCAAGAAAAGTGGCGTTTAAGCCTTTGAAACCATCTTGAATTCATCAAATAGATGAATGCAGTCTAAAACCAAAAAATTTATTACTTAGTATGATGTTGAGTATGTGAATGAATCCAAATGGACTTTAGGGGTGATAATTAGGTCTTCACACTTCAATATTGTGACATTAGTTTTCATATTGAGTTCTAAACCTTCATGAACAAAGCTTAAGATTATCAACCCCTCTCTAATGGCTAGTTTGTAGACCAAGAGTCAACTTCTTGCACTCAAAAATGCATGGAAAAGATGCATGGGAGATTAATAACCTAAGGATAGTTGAGGAGGATAGTACACTTGAAATATATGTCATTGGTTTAGGTATTAAGGGCCTAAGATATATGAATAATTGCTAAGAACTAAAATAGGTTTAAACCATCTTAAAACCCTAATAGAGACCCAATGTGAAATATGGAATTATAAAGTGCATTGAATGACATGATTATATCTTAAATTATCCTCACTATTTTTTAGGACTCAAAGTATATTATCTATGTGTACTTCATCTATAATTTTAGTTGTACAAATTGTATTAAATGCACTATTTTTCAAGGATTTTTGGTATTTTGTAGGGTTTTAGACAACTAGACACTTGAAAACTTTTGGAAGAGGTCATTTGGGATATATTTAATCTATTAAAGCCAAAAAATCCACAATAATATTTTTGTAAATGATCAAACAAATCTCATTTTTCAAGGCAATCTCAAATTGGCCTAAAATGAGACTAGGTGTCAAGGCCATTTCATGGTTCTCACACTTTCATAGGGTATCAAGGCCTCAAATTTAACATGGAGGTTGGTTAAATCTTAGGTAAAGTTAATAAAATTATTTTGGGTTACTTCACATGAGTGGGAGAGATATGGAGTATAAAATTAGGCTTCTAGGAAAGGAGGCCTAACTGAGGGAGAAAATATGCTAAAAAGGACACTTCCACTTGAAGTTTGAACTTGAAACTTGGCATGGAGTTATAAATACATACTAAGTCCTAAAATATATACTCAATTTATCAATAACCTCCATGAATTATTTTACACAAGGAAGTTTACATGTTTTCATGACTACAAGGAATGAGGCCAAATGAGGCCTTTTGGTGAAAAATGAGTTATTGGGGGTAGTTTTAGACCTCCAAATGAGTTTTTGAAGGTATGATATGATATTAATAGGCCATCCATGGAGTTAAGATGATTTGGATAATATTAAATCAAGTTTTGACACTTGTAACCAAGATTATCTTAGTGAGATAAAGAGACTTCTAGATGCATAGCAAGAAAATGAAGTGATGTGTCAAAGTAAACATTTAGAGATTAGTTGAAAGGTGTGAAGATCAAAGAAAATATGTAAATCAACATGACCTGACCATCAATAAGGCTACTTGTTCATTCACAAGC